>JAJSOF020000001.1:36532020-36704520 GCA_025594305.2 Periplaneta americana
TACAGTACTGTATTCGTTGATGGCTAACCAATAAGAATTTGTATTCATTTCACTTGCCACACCCACTATCCTTATTGGACTGAACTTTCGATTCCGTTCAGTCGAACTTAGGAGAGTCCACTCTAACATGAGACAAAATGAAAATAAATTCTGATGAAAGGTAGCCAATGTACTGAATTTCATAGATTACAACTTTAACGAACTTACACGATGAATATTCGCGACTAACGTATTGGTCTATAATGCATAAATTGTGCTTACCAATGAGTCCAGTGAGGATGAGGGCACCCTTGCTGGCCAGCAGTGCCTTCATCGCGAGAACTCCCATTACACTGAGTATGACGGGGATGATAGAGGCGGCCTTCAGGACCACCCCCATGAGAAAGGGAAGTAGCAGCTTCTTTATCTTCATCGCTGAAAGCATGTTTAGTTTTGTAATTTCACTATAAATTAATACATAGTTTCATCATCATCATCATCATCATCATCGTCGTCATCATCCTCCGTTTTTTTATGGTTTTAATTTGCAAAATGCCGAAATTTATGTGGGGCAGTATGTCAAATGTAGTGTGGTATAAGTAGTTTTATGTAATGTTGAGGAAGAGGATATGGTATCGGAAGAAAAATCGCCTCTGGTTATTTTTCATAAACATAGCTAATTGAGTTGACTGGTTAACGAACTATATCAGAGTTTGGGATAATCGAACCATCTCGCATTCACAGAAAATATAAAGAAGCTTCACGTCATACGACTGTATTAAGTCAGTCTAATCTAAACCTGCCTGATTTTTGGCAAAGCATACAACAGTCTCGATGTAGGAAATTACTAGGCGTGACGAGATTATTCCTAAGCACTGCAGCCCTAGTAGGCTCTTTGTGCACATGCTATGGAATGAGTTGCATGCCGATTATGTTGCTCGGCTGAGCCGACTCAAAACTATCCGTCAGGTAGTCCGAAAACTGTGCTTCTCGTTGTGGTCTGCCATAACTCCGAGACTTTTTTGTGGGTTATTTTACGAGGCTGTATCAACAGCTTAGGTTATTTAGCGTCTGAATGAGATGAAGGTGATAATGCCGGTGAAATGAGTCCGAGGTCCAACACCGAAAGTTACCCAGCATTTGCTCATATTGGGTTGAGGGAAAAAACCGGAAAACCCGCAACCAAGTTAAAGACATAGACCGGGAATCGAACCCAGGCCACCTGTTTTCGCGGCTAGACGCGCTAACCGTTACTCCACAGGTGTGGACAACTCCGAGATTTACCTGAGTCATCTATGTAGTTCTCCGATCTGGATTCGGGGTTTTCGTTCTTCTGTAGATCCCCATGTCATCTAGATTCCACCACTACTGGTGGAACATTATGTAAACAGGGGAATTGTTAAAGACCTCTTGTCAAAACCTGACCTGAAAATGTGCTCATCGTTAGATCTTCCTACCAGATACAAAAATAAAACGTATTAGCCATCCATACTAATTTCAACGATAACTGAATAAAAGATTGTTGAGTAATTTCTGTCTGTGATTAGACAGTGCTTACTCAGCTGATGGAGTGCATGAGTGTACTTACAAGGTTATCTCGCACGTCATGTACCGTAACAGTGCAGGCAGTCATGGAGATGGTAACTCAACTTCTCTCTCGAAATACTCGCCGTTGTTTATTAACGCAACATTCCGAGCACATTTTCGTACACTTACAATTAGTCTACAGCCAGTTGGTTGTTTATATTTTTATCTATATGGGGATGTAACAGTGTGCGCAGTTTAAATGGGTTGCCACATGAGGTCATTTCACTTCCCTTGTTAGAGACAATGAAATTCATAGAGTTTGCAAACCATTGCTTTTAACAAACAGTTTGTTTTAAGTTAGTCAAAACGAACACAAACTATGAGACCGTATAGTCACTTCCGGTACGAGAAAGTAATTAATTTTCCTGCCGGAAACCGAATTTTGATCCGCTAAATTTGTACATTTGTTTGAAATACCGTTTGTTTTATTTGTATAACTGAAATTATTGTTATTTCTGTATTACTGTACTGGACTATAATTGCCTAAGGCTGTTGATCAGCTAATAAATATCAATAAATAGATAATATATTATTCTCAACAGCTTTATTTTGCTATGAATTTTGCAAATAAAATGCCGTGTATAAGATTATTGCTTATTAACATTGTTTAAGAGTGTATGGCATTAGACAACGAAAAAAATAATGACATTTTCATGTTTGTAATTGTTTGGTATGATATTTTATTAATTTTTCACAAAATATATTTAAAAAATTTTCACCGAAGAAACCTACCTTCATTATTATTACCGTCTATGTCAACCAGAAACTTTAGTTGAGCGCACCAGTATAAACTCTGTTCTCCGGAACTTCACGTATGGCTAGGAACTGGGATGTGATTATTTCAGTAGACCCCTAATATTAGATTAACAATCATGGAGTTGGGTTTGTAAGCCAGAGGGCTCAGGTTCAAATTCCGGTCGACCCACCCTGAATTTACAATTTCTGTTAGACAAGTCCGTGGTCAATGAAACACAAGTTTTTCCGTGTTCTTCGTTTTCCATATGACATCCTAACAACTTCTCCTCATCATTAATTTTTTAGTAGGTTATTTTACGACGCTATATCAACATCTAAGGTTATTTAGCGTCTGAATGAGATGAAAGTGATGATGCCTGGGTCAGGGGTCCTACACCGAAAGTTACCCAGTATTTGCTCATATTGGGTTGAGGGAAAACCCCGGAAAAAAGCTCAACAGTAACTTGCCCCAACCGGGAATTGAACCCGGGCCATCTGGTTTCGTGGCCAGACGCGGTAACCGTTACTCCACAGGTGTGGACATCATCATTAATTGATCAACATTAATTACGAGTATAATGTAGATCTACCACCCGTGATGACACTAGATATCTCTGACGAACTAAGTGGTATACGCTTTTCGGCACTAATGACATCTATGTGTCACGCCCTAGAGTTCGGGCGAATAACGCAAATTACGGGAGATTATAAAATAGGAATATGCACTACAAGAGCGGTATGTTGAAGTTTTCATGTTCGAGGAAAAGTTTGAAAAAGCGAAACGTAGTTGAGCTTTTTTAATTTCCGAGAATTGAAAGAAAACATACCGCTCGTGTATCGTACATTATTTTGTGCGAAGATCGTTTATTACATACCTGAAAGAGGAATTTCTAATTAGTTACAATGAAATCTCCATCTTGGTTTCTGTTCAATGACGGCAAATTTGCAAAACAAAAATATCTATCTTCAACATTGTTGCTTTAAAATGTTTTCTGTGTTTACTATACTCCAGCAGGCCGTGACATACGCTGTCTTTTTTTTCCCCCAGTCTATGATGGAATCTTGTTGATTTTTTAACGGCTTCCTTAATGTTACTTGCATCACGAATGCAGTAACTTTAAGTGGAGTTGTAGAGTTTACTTAATGTTTGCAAATATTTAAAAACAATAATTAACAGTGCAATTTAGGTGAAATTTCAGTGGTAAGTTTCCAATTTATAATTATTACTATATTGAACGTATCTAAAAATAATATGTTAAAAGCCTAAAGCAGTAAAATCAATATGTCACTTAAGCGGTAAGAAGAGAGAAATTGTAATGTGTGTTAGGTTGGGAATAGTGAATGTGGAATTTTAGACTTTCCGAGGATTATTTTTGTGCGGAAATCAAGTAAATACGCACGAAACGTAGTTGAGCTTTTTTAATTTCCGAGAACATGAAAACAAACATACCGCTCGTGTATCGTACATTATTTTGTGCGAAGATCGTTTATTACATACCTGAAAGACGAATTTCTAATTAGTTGCAATGAAATCTCCATATTGGTTTTTTTTTAATGACGGCAACTTCGGAAAACCAAAATATCTTTCTTCAACATTGTTGCTATAAAATGTTTTCTGTGTTTACTATACTCCAGCAGGCCGTGATATACGTCTGTCTTTTTTTCCCCCCAGTCTATAAATGCGAACTTAAAACAAACGGTAAGGTTATGTAATGATTTATTTTTCATTTTAATATTTTAAGAATATTATTTATATAACATATTGCAGTAATAACATCGGCATCTGGAATCTTGTTGATTTTTTTCACGGCTTCCTTAATGTTACTTGTATCAGGAATCAATAAGTTTCGTGGAGTAGTAGACTTTACTTAATTTTTGCAAATATTTAAAAACAATAATTAACATTGCAATTTAGGTGAAATTGCAGTGGTAAGTTTCCAATTTATAATTATTACTATGTTAAACGTCTCTAAAAATAATATGTTAAAACTCTAAAGCAGTAAAATGAATATGTCACTTAAGCGGTAAGAAGAGGGAAATTGTTATGTGTGCTAGGTTGGGAATACCAAATGTGGAATTTTAGACTTTCCGCGGATTGGTTTTGTGCGGAAACCAAGCAAATACGCACGATCTCGCACAAAATAATATTTAGGTAATTATTTGAATGTTATTCCAAGACGAGATTATAAAAAATACACGTACCACCGCGACGTAAACCGCGTCCGGTTGGCAGATCCACATGCAGAGTGTGGGACTGGAAGAAATTGGAAGCTCTATCGACGATGAGGCTGTCAAGAGTTTCCTGCCTCGCCTCTAGACTTCTGGGAAGCGTGGCCTCCAAAGTCTCCTCCGTCAGCGGCTGTGCTTCCTGTCCAAACGATCTTCCAGATTGTTTTGGCTTGCTGACCATTTCGATGCCTTCAACAATGGGCACGCGATCTTTATGCACCATCTGGTCCATAAGAACAACGACTTGGGTACTCAGGCACTCTTCCATCGTCGTGGTAGCGTCCTTTCTCATGCACTTGTGGTATAATTTATATAGGGGCGATAGTCCTAACGAGTTGAAGCTGAATTCCCAGGATGATTCACGCTGAGCAAAGTCACTTGAATCCATGTTTGCTATAACTGTTGAAGCACACAAAACGATCACTTGCACTAAAACACACGACTTGGAACTCATTGTCTCTGAAGCACACTGAAACTCAAGCTGTGATGAATGTTGTTCACTGTTGAAGACTTTAATTTGTTTTGTACTTCTAGCAAGAAGACGTGACTTTTTATATGAGATTCATTTTCCTTTGGATGCTCATGATGGAGGTTTAATTTGTGGAGCATGACACACACGTGGAGGATACCAGTTGCATTTACTGCATATGGAAGTGAGGAAGACTTCCAATTAGAAGACACGAGCCAATGAAAGATTTCTCAAATTTAACGCATGCTACTTCCGTCGCATGATCATTTAACATGGCTCCATGAGCAACTCTTCGCGAGGAGAGAAAATCGTCAAGGATTGGTGTCGTTATCTCCCTTGTTTTCGTTACTCAGCGTTCCGTGCCGATTTCATAACATGCTGCACATGTGGATCACAACATGGAATGACAGGGAGCCGACCGGCGTCACTGCGGGTGTGAAGATAATACAATTTTCAGATTTCACCATGTGAATAATTGAATACAATTATTTTTTGCACGTTTGTGTGTTTGTTCAGTATTTCAACCGTATAAATGACTTATAATTGTCCGAATTCTCAGTGAATTTAGTATGATGTAGAAAGTTTTCAGAATATATATTTTTAACACGACATCCTGACAATTGGGATATGAAAAACAAGAACCGTTCCGTTGCAGAGCAGAACCGCCCCTTCTCAATGAATGAGTTCTCCTGATACCTCATCTTATACGAACTCCATCAGTCTGTTTCATTTCGAGATAACGCATTCCAAATTAATTATGTTAGGCTATTTCATTTCTCTACATTGTTTTCCCTTAAATTTTAGAATCCATAACTTTCACAGTTTGTTTTTCTACTTTAAAAGGAATTATTCGTGTATTTCTAGAAATTATAAATCCACGAAAATCAAAATATCAATATTGCATTACGGGTATTACAGGAAAATAAACATTGTTATAGTCAAGGAATTATTGATAGGAGGATTCCATTAAAATAATAAGTGGAATTGCACGTTTCTAATAGCGTCTAATTTGCATTAATTAACGTTTTGAGATTATTTATATATTTATTCATTTATCTCTTTATTTCTTTACTTCTTTGTTTATTTTTATTTATTTGTTATATTTTTATTTATTTATTTATTTATTCATCACACCAATAACCCATCACCGTAAAAAAAAAAAGCTTGTTACGAAACCTTCAAATAAGTTGTGAAACTTGGACTGTCACTTTGACAGAGGAACATAGGTTAAGGGTGATTGAGAATAAGGTGCTTAGGAAAATATTTGGGACTAAGAGGGATGAAGTTACAGGAGAATGGAGAAAGTTACACAATACAGAACTGCACGCATTGCATTCTTCACCTGACATAATTAGGAACATTAAATCCAGACGTTTGAGATGGGCAGGGCATTTAGCATGTATGGGCGAATACAGAAATGCATATAGAGTGTTAGTTGGGAGACTGGAGGAAAAAACGCCTTTGGGGAGGTCAAGACGTAGATGGGAGGATAATATTAAAATGGATTTGAGGGAGGTGGAATACGATGATGGAGACTGGATTAATCTTGCTCAGGATAGGGACCAATGGCGGGCTTATATGAGGGTGGCAATAAACCTCCTGGTTTCTTAAAAGCCAGTAAGTAAGTATTTATTCATTTATCTATTTATTTACTTATTTAATTATCTTTATTTAATTTTTATATTTGTATTATGTAGTTATTTATTTGTTTATTTGTCTATTTATTTACTTATTTATTTATTTTTACTTAATTTTTATAGTTTTACTATGTAGTATTTATTTATTTATTTAATTAACTATTTATTTACTTATTTGTTTTTATTTAATTTTTAT
This sequence comes from Periplaneta americana, assembly GCA_025594305.2. Lineage (NCBI taxonomy): Eukaryota > Metazoa > Arthropoda > Insecta > Blattodea > Blattidae > Periplaneta > Periplaneta americana. The sequence continues at coordinate 36,538,853 of JAJSOF020000001.1, forward strand.
ATTTTTATTATGTAGTTATTTATTTACGTATTTATTTATTTATTTATTTACTTATTTGTTTTTATTTAATTTCTTATATTTTTATTAAGTATTTATTTATTTATGTATCTATTTATTTATTTTTCTTCTATGTATATTTTTTTATTTATTTACTTTTATTTATGTACTTTTTTGTTTAATTTTTCATATTTTTTTTTATTTATTTAGTTATTTATTTATTTATTTATTCGTTAATTAATTAATTATGACTTCTAACAAAGTACACAGGCTAGTTATCCCTCAAAGCACTTTCTTCACATGAGTATAAATTAACAGTTTAACTTATAATGACTATTGATGAATTACAGGAGCGACAGTTATAAACTAAGTGTATATAACTCGTTAACAATAGAAATAATTGAATTAAAAACAAATTACAGATGTGGCTTATAACGAATCAGTATTGACAAAAGATCAGAAATTTAATAAATCGACAATAATTATGTCAAGAAAAAAATTGAGTTAACCCAGAACAAAATAAAGCAACGTGCTATGCTATGAATGATATATATATATATATATATATTTGTTTTTTTATTTGACTTCTGACTAACTTTTCTGTGCCGGAAAATGAATAAATTTCCTCAATCATTGAATTGAAGTTTCTTAATTTTTCAATTAACTGTGTGCTCATGTGAAATACGATATCTTGAGATATTATATAGCAATTTTTTTCACCTAATTGGAAATAAGTTTGAGTATTTCACCGGAGTCAATACTATTAATAGTTTTAATCTTCTGTTTAAATTGTAAACGATCTCTTTACTATGATTAGTAATGGAGCTATGGCCGGAAAAAAGCTGTGTGACCGACTGATTCCGTTTCATGGGTAAGTGGATGAATGGATGGTTGGATAGATGAATGAATGAATGAATGAATGAATGAATGAATGAATGAATGAATGAATGAATGAATGAATTAGGAAGTGAAACCATTGAATGCAACGCGAAAATGCGTCTTTGCAAGTGAAGTTGGAGGTGAGAGGCAGTCTCTACGTGAGCTCGAAGCCTGTTGGCCACTTATCTCACCCCGAGTTTCGCAATTTCATATGAAGGAACATTAGAGAATTTTGAAGGGGAGAGTTGGAAATCAATGTAACGTAATAGTTATCGCGTGAGAGGGAGACAAAGCACGACAGAACAGCAATAGGACAGGATCGCCGAAGATGTTAAAAGCATGTAAGAAGAGGGGGCGTCGCAGTCCTCACAAGAGGTGCGATCCAAGTTCTGCCGCTTTGCGAGTGGCATTCGTCCAAGAGTACCAGAGGCAACATGCGAAAGCCAAGATTCCGATTTCAGAAGGCTTTAATCTGGAAAATGTCGAAAGTTGTGTGATGCTGAAACATGGCTCATATCGTACTGAGGTGCTTCAGGATCGCCACAGGCCCGTGTGACAGACCGACGTGACCCCTCCGAAGCAAGCCGGTTACGCTCTGTACCTTCTGGATTTGTTCTACTTTAACGGATATTAAAATCAGTTGCCAAATCCGCAAGTACTTTATTTAGGCGTGAAAGAATGCCACCCAGAGGTCATAACAATAAAATGCATTTGTTATAGTCTACTAAGCACAACATCTTCGCTTCTTTTCTTAATGAGGAAGTCACCAACGAATGAAGAGAGAAGTAATTGAGATAAATGGTGCATTTCAGTACTTGTTTTTAGAGTCAATCATTCAAATCACCAACAACAGCTACAACTCAGTAATGATTGGTACGAATTCTTCTAGTAGATTGCTGAAGCATATTTCTTCAATAGGCCTATTTTTTCAAGTCCCTCAATCTCTTAACTTTAAATACCGCTATTTTATTTAACGACACTTTGAACTACAGAGTTGGCTTGGTTTCTAATATTATTAGAATAAATTTACAAATTACAAGTTACAAATTACTAATACTTACTTACTTACTCACTGGCTTTTAAGGAACCCGGAGGTTTATTGCCGCCCTCACATAAGCCCGCCATTGGTCCCTATCCTGAGCAAGATCAATCCATTCTCTATCATCATATCCCACCTCCCTCAAATCCATTTTAATATTATCTTCCCATCTACGTCTCTACCTCCCTAAAGGTCTTTTTCCTCCGGCTTCCCAACTAACACTCTATATGCATTTCTGTATTCGCCCATACGTGCTACATGCCCTGCCCCTCTAACGTCTGGATTTAATGTTCCTAATTATATCAAGTGAAGAATACAATGCGTGCAGTTCTGTGTTGTGTAACTTTCTCCATTCTCCTGTAACTTCATCCCTCTTAGCCTCAAATATTTTCCTAAGCACCTTATTCTCAAACACCCTTGACCTGTGTTCCTCTCTCAAAGTGAGAGTCCAAGTTGCACAACTATACAGAACAACCGGTAATATAACTGTTTTACAAATTCTAACTTTCAGATTTTTTGAGAGCAGACTGGATGATAAAAGCTTCTCATCCGAATAATAACAGGCATTTCCCATATTTATTTATTACTAATACTAATATTTTCTGTTGCATAATACGCCAGTTTACTAATATTATTAGTAATTTTCGCTAGAAAAATTTTACAAATTGCAAGTTCGTCATGTTAGACATATCACGGCCTCTTGGACCGTAGCAGTAGGTATATACCAATCCCATTTCAATCACTATGGCAACTATAATACTCTCGATGTCGGCAAACGAACCATGTCAAATACCATATGTGGTAAATGAAAAATAAACGATATTTTTGCCATGACAATCCAAATTGTTTGCAATGGGAAATACCGTGAAGAGCAATAAACAATATTTTTGAAACTGAAATTTTACATATTAAAATATAAAATTAAATGTAAAAAGTCATTACTTGTCCTCTTAATGAATACATTCTCTTTTAATGCATTATTATTATTATTATTATTATTATTATTATTATTATTATTATTATTTCTGTTATTATTGCAGCTCATTTTATTTCCTCCTGACTTCATCTTCATCCTCTTCTTCTCCTTCATCTTTTCGTCTTTTCCTCATCTTTTTCACTGTCTTTTCTGTTTATTTTCTCCCTTTATTTTCACCATAGTTCTCTTTCCCCATTTTTCTTCCACATCTTCTTCTATTCTTCCAATTTTTTCGTATCACTTTCTTCTCTTCTTCCTGTTTTCCTCACCTTTCTCTTTTCCTTATTACTCTTTACTGCCCTTTTCCCATTTTCTTTCTAGTCTTTCTTCCTTCTCTTTTCCTCTTTTTATTTTTGGTAGGTTATTTTACGACGCTTTATCAACATCTCAGGTTATTTAGCATCTGAATTAGATGAAGGTGATAATACCGGTGCAATGAGTGCAGGGTCCAGCAACTAAAGTTACCCAGCATTTGTTCATATTTGGTTGAGGGAAAACTCCGGAAAAAACCTCAACCAGGTAAGTTGTCCCGACCGGGAATCGAATCCAGGCCACCTGGTTTAGCGGCCAGACGCGCTAGCCGTTACTCCACAGGTGTGAACGCTCTTTTCCTCTTTCCATCCTTTTGCTCCTAATGTGTTCTTCAATTTTCCTTCTTTCCTCATCTCTCTTTTTAGGTTATCTTCAGCTGCTTCTTTTTTCTTTTTCTCCTTTTTTCACCTTCTTCCTTTGTTTTTCTCTTCTTTTCCTCATACCCTTCTCTTTCTTTAGCCTTTTCTTCCTAACTACTTTCTCAATTTCCTTCTTTCCTTACCTAATCCCATTTCCCTCCTTTTTCTTCCCACTACCTATTTATCGTTCTTCTTCACATCTTTTCTTCTTTCTGCTGATCACTTCTTTCTTTCCTGATATCCCTTCTCATCTTCTATTTCTGCTGCTATTCTTTTTTCTCTTTCTGTCTGGACTATATAAGCTATGTTTATTCTTAAGCATGTGTAAATGTTATTTTGAGGGAATTTTCAGCTATTTCAAATGCATTCTGGCATTGTAATAACCCTGTTTTTAACTTCTTTCTCTTCTCTGTTATGGGTTTTATTTCATTAGTTAAAATTGTCTTTCGATATTTCACACTGAAATAATTTACATAAATGTCGTAGTAGAAGTGCAAGTATACTATTTTTACAAGAGATCAGATCTGATAGTGTAAGGTTTAATGCATTGAAACAGTGTGTGTGTAATCTATACGGGACATCTAAGTGGTCCACAGACTTTACTCTTACTGTTCGCTATGTTGAATTTGTCATTTACAGAAGTGTGCCAAACAGACTATGTAAATGTTATCTGCCACGTAAGTTTATTGCCTGAAGAAATTTTTATACAATATCATTATAAGTTTGAAGAATGCAGAATAAATTTTCAAAAGCTTCAGATTTACCAGGGATTAGGATCAGTACAAAGAACATGCAGACCAAGAAGCAGGCCTAATGTCAGAAAACATGAAGTAATGACTCTTTGAATTCACTGTTCATCAACAATTTGTTGATGAAAGGTTTCATACCTTAACGAAACGTTAGAAAATTGAAGATTTTTATGCTGACATTCACTTAAAAGCTATAAAACCGTTGGACAAACGAACCCCTAATGTATACATTTTCTATAAACTGCTGTTGATTTTGGTGTTTCTTAAGGCCCCGTGCTGGGACCTTTCTTGTTTTTAGTAATGAATAATGATTCACCTTGTAATGTAAGTAGTCAATCTATACTTTTCGCTGATGTTACTACTCTGTATAGGCTAATAAAAGAATAAGGTCAGGTCTGATCCCTTTACTGATGCTAGTCAATGGTTCCGGGTAAAAGATTTCTGCCTAAATGACAATAAAACGTAACGAATTTTGTTTACATTCACAATAATTTGCATTATATGGATATATCTAACTTCATCCCTCTTAGCACCAAATATTTTCCTAAACACCTTATTCTCGAACACCTTTAGCCTCTGTTCCTCTTTCAAAGTGAGAGTCCAAATTTCACGACCATACAGAACAACTGGTAATATAACTGTTTTATAAATTCTAACTTTCAGTTTTTTTGGAAGCAGACTAAATGACAAAAGCTTCTGAACTGAATAATAGCAGGTATTTCCCATATTTATTCTGCGTTTTATTTCCTCTCGAGTGTCATTTTTATTTTATTTTTTTTTTTAATTTTAGAAGGCTATACAAATGGCTTGTCCATAATCCTTTTTAATCTTTAATTTTTACAGTTAGGAGGTGTTAATGTGTTTTATGAGATGTTATTATATTATAATTATGTGTTGTATTTTGCATTTTATTGTGTTTTATTATATTTATGTTGACCATGCCTATAGTAACGTACTGTTGTTCACGGGAAGAATGTATATATACTTCGCACGAAAACATGACGACCTTCCCTCATCCCCTTCACCAGTTAACTGCTGGCACGCGCAAGGGATAAACCCTTAGCCGAGTTGCCAATTCTTGAAGTTATTGCGATTTGCGAATGTTTTTCAAACTGTGTTCCGTGAAACCGCGATTTTCAGCGAGACTATATTATCTTTGTAAATATACCTTAATTTATAATTACTGAAACAAAATTGGTATAAAAATGAACAAACTCATTTTAAAAACACTTTATATTTATATTTTAACTAACATGTTTTGCCTAAATAAACAAAGAACTGCAGAATTATATAATAAATGTTAAATTCTCATGTTATTGAAGTTCCAGAATTTTATACTTAATTAAGGATGTTGCGCTTGTAAAATTTTCGGAAACTGTGATCATTGAATAGCAATTTATAGTACAAGAGAGTAAAATTAGATTTTGTCCGCTTCGCTTTGGGTGATAATTTCCACGAGCGCATAAAATCTGTTTACTCTAGTGTGCTATACAATATTTTATTCATTACCGATGTAAATTTAATTTTAAATTGTAGGTTTTTTCTTTGTAATGTGTTGTTGGCGAAGAAGTTCATATTTATTCATTTTAATTAATGCCAATATGTTGGTTGTCATGTAGAGAGTGATTTAAAAATATTTAATTCACTGCTGTAAGTTAGAAAACTTTTATTCACTGCTGTGAATAATGTCATTATTTAGGTTGCTAAGGACGGTGAAATAAAGACCAGTTTAGATACCAGTCATGGATAAATGTATTCCTTTTACATCATTTTTTCATAACACGAAAACCATATTAAAGCACGAAAGAATACATTTGTTTGTCTGCCAGTTTAGTTGCTGATTCGATGGAAATTTTCTGTAGGCCTAAGGAACGTTATAAGATACGAAATATGATTTAATTAATTAAGGGGGCATGTACACTTCTTATACCTTAAAATTCTGTTATATAAAATATAGGCCTAATATAAAATTTAAATTTCTACACCAACTATTGAAGTTCATTCAGGTAAAAACAACCTGTAGGCCTATTAGTTTTTTTTTTTTTTTAGTTATTTAACGACACTATCAATTACTAGGTTATTTAGTGTCGATGGGATTGGTGATGGCAAAATGGTATTTGGCGAGATGAGGCGAGGATTCGCTATAGATTACCTGACATTCGACTTACTGTTGAGAAAAACCTCGGAAAAACGCCAATCAGATAAATCAGCCAAAGCGGGAACTGAACCCATGACCAAGTGCAACTTCAGATCGTTAGTTATCTTAGCCAACTGAGCTACGCCAGTGGCTCTGTATTAGTTCTGAAGTTATGATTTTTAATGTAAAGTGCGGCATTGGCTGTAATAGCTGTTAAGTGGAAAACGGCATGAGCTTTTTCTTCTTCTTCGCAAACTATATTCCTTAAAAACCCTTTTCCTGGTAATTCCGAAAGTGCTGGATAGAATCGAATGACATTTTTTCTGAATTCTTAAACGTAATGTACAAATCAGGCCAGAATATATTTCCGCAAGTTTATTTGCTGTTAGCGATATCTCTTTCGCGTACTGTTCACATACTGTTCGACGAAGTAAATCACGCATAAAATCGTCTATCATACCGAATTCTGTTTTAATTTGTTTATTTTCTCTTTAGTTGGTGAACCGTAATTCTTAATTTCTATGCCCTATATATATTTTTTACCAACTCCGCCGGTTGCGTCCGATGTTAAGTGATTAAGATTTGTACTTATCAAACTACCTCAACTTTCGATTACTCTATGCATAGAATTTCTAACGTTAGACACAATATTTTAACACTTTGTTTTCTTAGCTACGCTCCTCTGCAAATAAGATATTCTGTTTTCTTCGACGGTGTTATTTGTTCTTGTGATGGTCCTCGATCTTCAGGTGAATCAGAAGGCCTGGCTGCGGATCATCTGCTTCAACACTCATTAATCATGGCCGGAATAAATTAGATAAATTGAAGCGCACAACGGTATAAAGCAACACGTCGACAAATGTCTGAAAAGACACTGAGAACGGGTGAAACCAAACAGGTAGAGGCAATGACTACTAGATTTGGCAATGCTGGGATCTATTGTATTTCTGCCACGCGGCTATGGGTTGAGTAGAGGATGGGGGTTTATGAGGGATTACCAATTCCAAGAAGAGAGGCCATCATGTTTCCGAGCCAAGTATAACAATACTTACTTACTTACTTACCTACTTACTTACTGGCTTTTAAGGAACCCGGAGGTTCATTGCCGCCCTCACATAAGCCTGCCATTGGCCCTTATCCTGAGCAAGATTAATCCATTCTCTATCATCATATCCCACCTCCCTCAAATCCATTTTAATATTATCTTCCCATCTACGTCTCGGCCTCCCTAAAGGCCTTTTCCCCTCCGGCCTCCCAACTAACACTCTATAGGCATTTCTGGATTCGCCCATAGGTGCTACATACTCTGCCCATCTCAAACGTCTGGATTTAATGTTCCTAATTATGTCATGTGAAGAATACAATGCGTGCAGTTCTGTGTTGTGTAACTTTCTCCATTCTCCTGTAACTTCATCCCTCTTAGCCCCAAATATTTTCCTAAGCACCTTATCCTCAAACACCCTTAAACTATGTTCCTCTCTCAAAGTGAGAGTCCAAGTTTCACAACCATAAAGAACAACCGGTAATACAACTGTTTCATAAATTCTAACGTTCAGATTTTTGAGAGCAGACTGGATGATAAAAGTTTCTCAACCGAATAATAACAGGCATTTCCCATATTTATTCTGTGTTTAATTTCCTCCCGAGTATCATTTATATTTGTTACTGTTGCTCCAAGATATTTGAACTTCTCCATCTCTTCAAAAGATAAATTACCAACTTTTATATATCCATTTCGTACAATATTCTGGTCACGAGACATAATCATATACTTTGTCTTTTCGGGATTTACTTCCAAACCTATCTCTTTACTTGCTTCCAGAAAAAAAAAAAAATAAATAATAATAATAATAATAATAATAATAATAATAATAATAATAATAATAATAATAATAAAGGTTGTATGAACTTAATATGATAATTTTAGTAAAAAAAATAAATAAATCTGGTTTCCTTTCGTACTTATTGAGATTGAGTTGAAAGAATTTTTGGACTGGATGTGAGAAGGAAGATCCAGCGACACAGACCCAGCTGTCAGAGTGGGTCGTCGTAGCTGTGTTAACAAACAGGTACTTTTCTGGGTTAACTATCCCACACGCACATGTACGCGCCGTTACACGCACAAATCATCCATTGTCAATCGTCCAAGGTGTGGCGAGACGCTCGGCCTCATAAAATTGTTTTTTTAAGCATTAGATTTGGTTAAGGTCACATCCCCATGCATTTCTCGGAGACCGTGCGTTCTCTGCACAGAAAAGAATTTCCACTCAACGCTGCGAATCTCTTCTGCAGTTTCGAGATGCGCTAATTTCCCTCGTACACGCCTCTGGTTTTATGCATGCACAGAATTCCAGCTGGTTAACTAGCCTGTCTTATTACAGTTTGGACATCTCTCTTCACGCATACATTGGTACACATTTCTGAACGTAATTATTCTGTAGAATGCAAAGTATCTTCGATTCAGAAGAGATTTTCTGCATTGTAACGTTTTGACGTCACGCTAATCCCAACACCAGGTGTGCCTGCAATGTACAGATGTGTCTGTTGTCGATTCACAGAAAATATCCTTCCTTTCCTATACCTCACAGGCTTGTAAGTCGGTAAAATAGGGCAGTTAAAACAGATAAAGAAGGAGACACAAATTAAAATGAATATAACAATAGGATTCGGAATAAATTCAAATTAAAACACTGGAATCAGTATGTTCCATTCAGTTGATTATTTTGTATTATAAAATTTAAGGTTCGTATTCATAGACATTCTTAGCGCGGGCTTCCGGTTGATGATCAGCGATCATATTCATAAACCAGTGTTTTATTTTATTTTAGTAGGTTATTTTACGACGCTTTATCAACAGCTTAGGTTATTTAGCGTCTGAATGAGATGAAGGTGATAATGCCGGTGAAATGAGTCCGGGGTCCAGCACCGAAAGTTACCCAGCATTTGCTCATATTGGGTTGAGGGAAAACCCTGGAAAAAACCTCAACCAGGTAACTTGCCCGACCGGGAATCGAACCCGGGCCACCTGGTAAACCAGTGTTAGCGATATGATATGATGTGATATGATATGATATGATATGATATGATATGATATGATATGATATGATATGATATGATATGATATGATATGATATGATATGATATGATATGAATCCCGTACAAGTAACCAATCGATAGCCGGGGGTAGTTTTCGGAAGCTCGTAGCGCGGGCTAGCGAAATGTCTATGAATAGCACCCTGAGCAATTAAAATATTGTTCAAAAACTCTCTGTTACAAGAACGATACATAGTTCACTTTCTTATTCAAAGATTAACGCATTTCGAAATAATTGAAGAGGTTTTCTAAACTGGAGTAAGTCCAAATGACAAGTCATGAGAAAAATGATAAAAACTGATAAAATAAATTTACGCCCTTAGTTTCTGCATATGTTTTTTTTCAGACGAATCTAAGTCAAGACTTAGGAGAGTCTGTTAAATAAACTTACACCGTTTTATAGGTATAGGCTTGAAAAGGATAAATTATAACTTTAATAAACCAAGTTAAAATCTTAAAAAAGACATACTACACTTTCGAATCAATTTCTTCAATTCTGTTCTTTAAAATGTTAGCAGTGATATTTCACTTTGCAGTTATATTTACTGTTGCTTAGGACACATACATAAATCAAATAATTCACTGTGTAGGTACGCTACAAAAAAAAAACCGTTTTGTCCGTTGCATAGGCCTACAGAAAAAGCTATAACCTCAAGAAAATAAAGCATCTGATTTCAAGTAGCAATAGCGATATGGTATTTTGTCGAGATATCGAAGATTACCTGGCATTCGGCTTAAATTTGCGGACAACCTCGAAAAAAAAAAAAAACCAACCAGGCAATCAGCGCAAGCGGGAATCGAATCCACGTCAAAACGCAACCCCACATCCGCAGACAAACACGCTGAGCCATGCTTATTTCACTCTCAAAATATAATTTCCATCACTACTTTTATCCACAGAGCACAGAAAATAATACTCGCTTTATGAATAACTCGTTTATAGAAGCTTTCAAGAATTTTAGGTCATGCCTAAATGCAATTGGTTTAAGAAGTGTGAATAACGTGGATCAATCAAATTATCGTATAGCACACTCGTCTCCTTTCAGACTGCCATTGATCGGCTACTCGGGTGGAGACAAGTTAAGTTCCACGTTGTGATTGGGGCTGCTGTTGCTACTAACACATTAGCAGTTTTTATGCATCGAATGTTTTTTTGTGTATTATGTAGCGTAAACTAATGTTTCTCAAAATGTGGTCCGCGGGACAAGTGATGATAGATAAATAAAATATTAAACTCCTTAATTATAACACTGCCATGAAAGCCATTACAAAATACTTCAGTAATTCTGTATAAGAGCGCTACCAAAGAGAGGCAAATTTTGAGTGTAAAATGTTTGAAGAAAATACCTCGCTATTGGTATGAACTTATTAAATTCCAGGGGAATTCTTCTAAGAACCGTGGGATGATCCATTGTAAAATGACACTGCTATAAACGTGTTTTTCATAAAGCGATCTTTATTATCTATGCTCTGTAGATAAAAGTAGTAGTGATAAAATTATATTTTGAGAATTAAAATAAGCCATCTGCGTGGTTCAACTGCAGGGTGTTTCTCTGCTCTTCCGGTGCCGCGTACTGTAGTGGATTCGATTCCCGCTTGGGCTAATTACCTGGTTGGGTTTTTTTCGAGATTGTCCACAAATGTGAATGTCAGATAATCCTCGAGCTCATCTCGACAATATACCATTTCGCTATTGCTATTTGAAATCAGATGCTCTGTTTCTATATTATATAATTTCCTCTATTCCAAAGTATCAGTAAAGTATCTGTATACCTCGAAATGCTCCCAAAGTTTTTCCCAAAATTTGTCCTTAAAAATTGTCAACTTATTCTCATCTGTTTTTGTAACACTGGTTTGATGCCATCAGTCTGCTAAAGTTGTAGTTAAACAATATCGGTTCGGCCCCACCTAATATTATGTGTCTGGTGGAATTTTATAGGTGTGATTCACTGGGAGATTGTTCCAAACGGACTTGCAATCGGTGAGGAACTTTATTCTCAACAGCTGGAACGAGTTCATTAAGTTTTCAGAGAGATGTACCCGGTATTAATTAATCGAAATAGAATTCTCTTACAATAGAACAATGCCAGACTCCATACCGTTCGAACAACCATGAGAATAATCCAGGAACTGGGAGGAATTGAACTTCTACCACACTCGTAATATAGCTCTGACCCTACATCTTTTGATTGCCATGTGTTTCGATGCTTGGCCAACTTTTTGCATGAAAGAAATTTCCAAAACTTAGAAACCGTTGAAGTGGACATAATCGAATTCTTCGCATCAAAAACCAGAAATTGGTACCTTCAAGGGATAACAATCGTCGCTGAAAGGTGACTCACTGTCAGGACCATATAACCTAAAGGTCTTTAGTTTGAAGATCAGATTAATTTCTTGTCACAACGCACTCCAACTAAAATTCTACTCCAAAACCGAAATTACTTATGAGATAGTAACTGTAATAAACTTCTTCTAATAGAGTAATGTTCTTTATACGCGAACCGTTATTTAATATTCTGTGTCACTGACAACTGTTGTATGTGGTACTTAATATTTAAAAATCTAGGCTGTCTTTAAAGAAATAGATCACGTCTCTAACAACAATACAAGATTGATCTCTTTGGTTATCGCCTACTCTTTGTAAATCTGACACACAAGTAGGATCAATTATATCAGCGAATGTCAGACAAAATCTCTAATCATTGTCGCCTGTGGTCTTCAAAAGCTTGATTATGAAATGACGTGAAGTGTACAGTTACCGCTATACGACGTGTTTTAATACAGCAACATGAATATTTTACAGCTTGTCTTCTTGTAATGACTCAAAGAATTTTTATTGGCTACATAATACATTATAGAATAAATAGTAGACCTACTGGTATAATCCAACCAAGCGAACTGGCGGATCGACTGAGGGCGCTTCAAGCAATCGTTTTGGCCTATTTAATCACAACATTTCGATACAGTCTGTATTATTATTATTATTATTATTATTATTATTATTATTATTATTATTATTATTATTATTAAAAATGTATCTCAGTGAAGCTTACAGCAGAGTCCGTATAGGCCAGTTTCTATCTGATGCTTTATCCAATTCACTGTGGGCTAAAGCAAATAGATGCACTATCACTTTTACTTTTTAACTTTGCTCTAGAATATGCCATTAGGAAAGTTCAGGATAACAGAAAGGGTTTGGAATTGAACGGGTTACATCAGCTGCTTGCCTATGCGGATGACTTGAATATGTTAGGAGAGAATCCACAAACGATTAGGGAATTTTATTGAAGTAACTAAAGCGATAAGTTTGGAAATAAATTCCGAAAAGACAAAGTATATGATTATGTCTCGTGACCAGAACATAGTACATAATGGAAATAAATAAATTGGAAATTTATCCTTTGAAAAGGTGGGAAAGTTCAAATATCTTGGAGCAATAGTAACAAATATAATTGACACTCGGGAGGAAATAAAACTCAGAATAAATAGGCCTATGGAAAATGCCTGTTATTATTCGGTTGAGAAGCTTTTGTCATCCAGACTACTGTCAAAAAAGCTGGAAATTATAATTTATAAAACAGTTATATTACCGGTGTTCTCTATGTTGTGAAATTTTGACTCTCACTTTGAGAGAGGAACAGAAACTAAAGGTGTTAGAGAATAAGATGCTTAGGAAAATATTTGGAGCTAAGAAGGATGAAGTTACAGCAGAATGTAGAAAGTTAAACAACGCAGAAATGCACGTATTGTATTCTTCACCTGACATAATTAGAAATATTAAACCCAGACGTTTGAGATGGTAAGGGTATGTAGCACTTATGGGCGAATCTAGAAATACAAATAGAGTGTTAGTTGGGAGGCCGGAGGAAAAAGACCTTTGGGGAGGCCGAGACGTAGATGGGGAAGAAAATATAAAAATTGATTCGAGGGAAGTGGGATATGATGATAGAGACTGGATTAACCTTAATCAGGATAGGGACCGATGGTGGGCTTATGTGAGGGCAGCAGTGACCCTTCAGATTCCTTAAAAGCTATTTGTAAGTAAGTAAATAGTAGTAATAATAATAATAATAATAATACTGATAATAATAATATAATAAATAACATAAAATAAATAATAATATCGAAGTCAATAATGTCTAGATTACAGCAATGATTACATAGTGATTATGATGATTATCATGATGTTGATAATAATGAAACCAAATATAACAATAATGGACATTTTCATAAATAAGTTATCTGGTTGAAGTTTTTTCCGGGGTTTTCCCTCAACCCAATATGAGCAAATGCTGGGTAATTTTCGGTGCTGGACCCCGGACTCATTTCACCGGCATTATCACCTTCATATCATTCAGACGCTAAATAACCTAGAGCGTCGTAAAATAATCCAAAAATAAAATTCATAAATATATCGGAGATATGACGCTGAAAATATGGGCGATTGAAGAAATAAATAATGATCAAAGTGAAAAGACACGTAAGGATAAGATAATATGATTATTTATTTTTTTATTTTTTATTTATTTATTTATGTCTATAACAGGGCAAAACCCCAATTACAGTAGACAGTCGACTACAGATATTCGTTTAAAAAACACAGAATTGCATATAATATCAAAAAAGAGATGAAACGGATACAAATGCAAAATACAAGTGTAAATACAAATTAAAATGGAAAATGAGAAAAAAGAACAGACAAATAGATACTACCTAAATAAAAAACACAGATATAGATATAAATGAAAAATACTTACTTACTTACAAATGGCTTTTAAGGAACCCGAAGGTTCATTGCCGCCCTCACATAAGCCCGCCAGCGGTCCCTATCCTGTGCAAGATTAATCCAGTCTCTATCATCATACCCCACCTCCCTCAAATCCATTTTAATATTATCCTCCCATCTACGTCTCGGCCTCCCTAAAGGTCTTTTTCCCTCCGGTCTCCCAACTAACACTCTATATGCATTTCTGGATTCGCCCATACGTGCTACATGCCCTGCCCATCTCAAACGTCTGGATTTAATGTTCCTAATTATGTCAGGTGAAGAATACAATGCGTGCAGTTCTGTGTTGTGTAACTTTCTCCATTCTTCTGTAACTTCATCCCGCTTAGCCCCAAATATTTTCCTAAGCACCTTATTCTCAAACACCCTGAACCTATGTTCCTCTCTCAGAGTGAGAGTCCAAGTTTCACAACCATACAGAAGAACCGGTAATATAACTGTTTTATAAATTCTAACTTTCAGATTTTTGAGAGCAGACTGGATGATAAGAGCTTCTCAACCGAATAATAACACGCATTTCCCATATTTATTCTGCGTTTAATTTCCTCCCGAGTGTCATTTATATTTGTTACTGTTGCTCCAAGATATTTGAATTTTTCCACCTCTTCGAAGGATAAATCTCCAATTTTTATATTTCCATTTCGTACAATATTCTGGTCACGAGACATAATCATATAGCCTACTTTGTCTTTTCGGGATTTACTTCCAAACCGATCGCTCTACTTGCTTCAAGTAAAATTTCCGTGTTTTCCCTAATTGCTTGTGTATTTTCTCCTAACATATTCACGTCATCTGCATAGACAAGAAGCTGATGTAACCCATTCAATTCCAAACCCTGCCTGTTATCCTGAACTTTCCTAATGGCATATTCAAGCGCGAAATTAAAAAGTAAAGGTGATAGTGCATCTCCCTGCTTTAGCCCGCAGTGAATTGGAAAAGCATCAGATAGAAACTGACCTATACGGACTCTGCTGTATGTTTCACTGAGACACATTTTAATTAATCGAACTAGTTTCTTGGGAATACCAAATTCAATAAGAATATCATATAATACTTCCCTCTTAACCGAGTCATATGCCTTTTTGAAATCTATGAATAACTGATGTACTGTAGCCTTATACTCCCATTTTTTCTCCATTATCTGTCGAATACAAAAAATCTGATCAATAGTCGATCTATTACGCCGAAAACCGCACTGATGATCCCCAATAATTTCATCTACGTACGGAGTTAATCTTCTCAAAAGAATATTGGACAAAATTTTGTACAATACAAAATAAAATAATGAAAAATAGTTAAGTATAGATTATTATTATTATTATTATTATTATTATTATTATTATTATTATTATTATTATTATTATTATTATTGCCAACGGAATAACTGTTGTCATGATGGAGTTGATGAGGCTGTATGTCGAAGCTTCTACATTATATCACTGTCGACGCGGTGATTCAGCAAGACTGCATGCATCTCTGTTGACCTTCCAGCTACATTATAATTTGATGTGCAGGAGCATAACGGAGACTCGAGCTGTGCTTGGTGTGAAAGCGATGCTGAATGGAAAGATGTCGCTTTCTTCCACCCCCTCCACCCTCGCAGCATGATATTCACAAATCACTCAGCTTTGTGCCGTACGCTATGAAGGCTGTGGGAAACATGTCACCTTACTTGTCTAGGTCGTGTTCTATAGACTAGCACATATAGGCCTATATGTTTTTATAGTGTATATCCGTGTGGTAAGTGAACGTCTTGCAACAGATTTCTCTCACTTGTTACTGTCTATGTTTTAGTCCCCCTTAAGGGAAGGGGCACGAGCTGAGGACAACCCTTGCATGTAGGCCTCTTGGATGAGTCCATTGTACTACCCGGACTGGAATAATGTTCGTGCGCTAAGGCCCACCAAGCTACAGATTCCTTTGCGAGCCGCCACTGAACTTTCCTACAACCTACAGAATCCCTTTACTTTTCCGCGTAGGCATCACAATGTTCCCTCAACCCTGGTCTCACGAGCTACCTTGAGCTTAGGGGAGAGTCCACGATACATAGCACTACCACCAGCAACTATTGACCTCACACCACGAGGTACGTCCACATCTGTGGAGTAACGGTCAGCGCGTCTGGCCGCGAAACCAGGCGGCGCGGGTTCGAATCCCGGTCGGGGCAAGTTACCTGATTGAGGTTTTTTCCGGGGTTTTTCCTCAACCCAATACGAGCAAATGCTGGGTAACTTTCGGTGCTGGACCCCGGACTCATTTCACCGGCATTATCACCTTCATTTCATTCAGACGCTAAATAACCTAGATGTTGATATAGTGTCGTAAAATAACCCAATAAAATAAAAAAACACGAGGTACAATTTCAGTGGCGGCCCGCAGCCGATTCTACATTGGACCAAACCCGAAATATACTGTAGCTGAGAAAGAAATGGAGATGATGATAAAAGAGGAGAGGTGTAATTAACACGGCGAAATTAGACCGAGGTCCAACGTCGAAGACACCGGCGTGGCTCAGTCGGTTAAGGCGCTTGCCTGCCGGTCTGAAATTGCGTTCGGGCGCGGGTTCGATCCCCGCTTGGGCTGATTACCAGGTTGGGTTTTTTCTGAAGTTTTCCCCAACCGTAATGTGAACGCAAGGTAATCTATGGCGAATCCTCGGCCTCATCTCGCCCAAATATCATCTCGCTATCACCAATCTCATCGACGTTAAATAACCTAGTAGCTTATACAGCGTCGTTAAATAACCAACTAAAATAAATAAAAATCCAACCTCGAAAGTTAACCAGCAATGCTATTTCAATTGTTCGAGGAAAATCTCGGAAAAAACTCAAGCAGATAACTTGCTTCAACCAGAATTTGAACCCGATGCCGCTCGTTTCATGGTCAGATATACTAACACTTACTCCACTGTGGTGGACTGTTATCGTGTAACTCAGCTCCATAAATTTGCTTGTGTTGAAATTTTGAATTTTGAAATTTATATAAGGAGAGTTATATATGTATTTTTCCAAGTCCTGATAAAATTGTCCCTCGCTATGTTGACATTTTATTTAATTCTTGTATACGGAGGCGGGGTGCGAAAGCTAGTATCTCAGCTGGAGTCTTATTGTGCTTTATCACATTTTATGTGGATATGTTTGAGTCCGAATGATGACTTCCTTGTAGTTATTGTGACTTTAATTATGTGGTGCCATCTGTCGATTCAGCCATATATATTTCATTGAAAAATCAATAGTGGCACTTTTGGCGACCACGGTCACTTTAGGGTTCTTCTTGGAGTTGTTCCGTTTTCCCATATTAGACATTTGCGTCATTTCGTGAACATTTTTTTTCGTCATCATTCCATAGCATTCCCCATATACCGGTTGGCGATGCACAGATGGGGCGGGCCTAAGAACGAGGGGGGTTGCTTGCTCGAAACCTGGGTACATGTATGTATATATATATATATATATATATATATATATATAAATCTGCAGATAAGCACTTTAAGTGGCATCTTTAAATTTGGCGGCGCATGTAATTCATACCTCAATCTTTTTTTAATGCAGTTTGATGTAAATTGATATTTTTCAAACTTAAATGCATTTTTCTCTGAAATTACTGAATCAATTTACATTACATTTTTACAGTGATTTCTGAAGCCTACGTTATACAATAGTAATATACGTTACAAGAGCGGTATGTTGACGTTTTCATGGTCGAGGAAAACATTGAAAAAGCGAAACGTAGTTGAGCTTTTTTAATTTCTGAGAACATGAAAACAAACATACCGCTCGTGTATCGTACATTATTTTGTGCGAAGATCGTTTATTACATACCTGAAAGACGAATTTTTAATTAGTTGCAATGAAATCTCCATCTTGGTTTCTGTTTAATGACGCCAACTTTGAAACACCAAAATATCTTTCTTCAACATTGTTGCTGTAAAATGTTTTCTGTGTTTACTATACTCCAGCAGGCCGTGATTTACGTCTGTCTTTTTTTCCCTCAGTCTATAAATGCGAACTTAAAACAAACGGTAAGGTTTTGTAATGATTTATTTTTCATTTTAATATTTTAACAATATTATTTATATAACATTGCAGTAATAACATCGGCATCTGGAATCTTGTTGATTTTTTCACGGCTTCCTTAATGTTACTTGTATCAGGAATGCAATAAGTTTCGTGGAGTAGTAGACGTTACTTAATTTTTGCAAATATTTAAAAAAAATAATTAACATTGCAATTTAGGTAAAATTGCAGTGGTAAGTTTCCAATTTATAATTATTAGTATGTTAAACGTCTCTAAAAATAATATGTTAAAAGTCTAAAGCAGTAAAATGAATGTCGCGCTTAAGCGGTAAGACGAGGGAAATTGTTATGTGTGTTACGTTGGGAATACTGAATGTGGTATTTCACACTTACCGCGTATTGGTTTTGTGCGGAAAACAAGCAAATACGCGCGATCTCGCACAAAGTAGACCTACGCGTTTATGAATATCATGCACATAACACGAGGAAAAAATATATATAATAATATATTGTTTTAAAGAGCAAGTTTTGCAAGTTTTTAAACACAAAATAAAATATCGGATTTTTGACCCCTAATCACTACCAGGTCCCCTTTGCCTCTCTCCATTCAAAAGCTCGTTCATCAATAACTTCGCAACCGTTACATCTCGGACATAGGTATATCAGGTTAAATCGATGTAGATTAACCGAAACTACAATACTCTTAAGTATTTTAAATTCCTCCTGAGACAACATCTTTAACCACTGTTACTCGTACGATAAATAACTTCAGGGACATCATTTTATTTTTACTTCAACTTTTATTGTACCTGAGTTTTTTAATGTACTTCACTCCCTCCCTTTCTACTAATGAAGTTCCAACTGTCCTCCACACAGACTCAAGGCCGCATATAGTAAACAGCACTGAGTTAGTGAGTATAGTACGTTCCAGAAATATGTTCGCGTTTTCCAGTGACGAAAGAGCTTTCAATATTGAATCATATTTTCACGCAGGTACTATCCGTCTGCCTACGTTGCATCCCGATTTCCCCCACCTGCTTCTGCTCGCCCCTCTATAAAAGCTGGCATGTCTTAGCTCTTTTCTGAAAACATTAATTTCTGTTGGGAATTGGATGTTTACGTAATATTATACAACTGTTTAAAATAACTTAATTAAAAGGGCCTCGTTAAGTAATTAACTGTCACGTGATTTCTCCCCTCTCTACGATCCTGCGACATAACCACTTGGACGGACAGTAGATAGCATGTCTGAGTAATTTTATCTGTGCGGGTGGAGCAGAAGTGAAGATTGAATTTACAGTACGTAAGGTACTTTTTTATAGAATAGGTACATAATTATTTCGACATGAGTTACTAGTACGAAGGACGAAACTGGCAATTGGAATTAGATGCAATAGTCTATAGTGCGATAATATGCACAAAAGAACTGAAGCCTGTGTCGAAATGAACGGCTACCATTTTCTAAAATGTGTTTAAATATCTATATTATGATTATTTTTCAATTTAACTTCCTTCTCTATATTGTACACTAATGTGCTGTTGACAGTATAATATACACTGCATAATGAATACTTTCGCATGGATAACTCGGTTTATGAGTAAAAACACTTATTCTTAATACAGTACTGGATTTTGATTAAACAAAAACCTAATGAAAATTATCGAACTCAAAATCGCCATATTTCCAATTTTACGTAAATGGATGAAATACTTTTCTTCCCTCCTATATCTAGTAAAGTGATTTGTTTGTTTTTTACGCCAGTATCATCGACCTCCAGTCGTGGAAGGGGGTAGCGAAGGGTGTTTACGGTTTTCTAAATGTATAGCCAGGTTAATATTAAAAATGTTAGTAAAAATAAAATGATGTCCCTATATTACTAATGTGTTCTAGTACAGGGACATCATTTTATTTTTACTAACATTTTTAATATTAATCTGGCTATACCTTTGAATTAACGGATCGAGAACCGGAAACACCGTTTGCTACCCCCTTCCAAGACTGGAGGTCGATGATACTGGCGTAAAATACAAACAAATCACTTTACTAGGTATAGGAGGGAAGAAAAGTAGATATTTCATCCATTTACGTAAACTAGGAAATATCGCAATTTTGAGTTTGATAATTTTCATTAGGTTTTTGTTCAATCAAAATACAGTACTGTATTAACAATGGGTGTTTTACTCACGAACTGAGCTATCCATGTGAATGTATTCATTATGCAGTGTATATTATACTGTCTACAGCACATTAGCTACAATATAGAGAATGAAGTTAAATTGAAAAATAATCATAATATGGATATTTAAACACATTTTTTAAAATGGTGGCCGTTCATTTCGATACAGGCTTCAGTTCTTTTGTGCATATTATCGCACTATAGACTATTGCATCTAATTCCAATTGCCAGTTTCGTCCTTCGTACTAGTAACTCATATCGAAATAATTATGTACCTATTCTATAAAAAAGTACCTTACGTACTGTAAATTCAATCTTCACTTCTGCTCGACCCGCACAGATAAAATTACTCAGACATGCTATCTACTGTCCGTCCAAGTGGTTATGGCGCAGGATCGTAGAATGGGGAGAAATCACGTGACAGTTAATTACTTAACGAGGCCCTTTTATTTAAGTTATTTTAAACAGTTGTATAATATTAAGTAGACGTCCAATTCCTAACAGAAATTATTGTTTTCAGAAAAGATTTAAGACAGCCCAGCCACTAGTCCTTACAGAGGGGCGAGCAGAAGCAGGTGGGGGAAATCGGGATGCGACGTAGGCAAACGGACGACAGTACCTGTGCGAAAATATGATTCAATATTGAAAGCTCTTTCGTCACTGGAAAACGCGAACATATTTCTGAAACATACTATTCTCACTAACTCACTGCTGTCTTGGTTCTGTGTGCAGGACAGTTGGAACGTCGTTAGTAGAAGGAGTGGGAGTAAAGTACATTCGAAAACTCAGGTACAATAAAAATTGAAATAAAAATAAAATGATGTCCCTGTACAATATATAAAAGAGTTTATTTAACTCTCCTCAAGCAATTCTCAGCAACAGAAGGCATCTGTTCGTCTCAGATTTTCGCACGTTACTTTATATCCTGGCCGTAAAATTAATTGCGTGAGACTTAGAGAACAAATTACCGTCTGAACTTGCAACATCCTACACTGTTTCTCTTTTCCGTTACTTATCTAGCATTTAGCGCGCACACATACAAGTTCAGATTCATACGAACAAGTGTAGAAATCCCCTCGTATAGCAGGTACATGTGGGTTACTTTCCCCGGACCTGGTCTGGCAGTGAGTCCACAGGTGACCAGCGCGACAGAGACAGTTTCTCCACTGCCAGCCCTGCCCAGCTCTACTTGGCTGGTCCAATTACCTACTGCCATAGTTTCTAGGGCATCCCATGATCCGGAGTGCCATGCCCTTAAAATGGCTTTTTTTTTATAAGTGTTATTATTATTCATCGATTTCTCTATGCATTTCTCTCTCTCCCACTACAACAAAGGCTTTTCTCTTCCCGATACCCTTTTTCATGTCCGTTGAAAGTGATATCTTACTATTACGAAGACTGTAATGCAGGATCCTTTCTCGATGACCTTTATAGATGTATACAATTATCCGGTGTATTAATCCATAACTGTAAAAGGTAAACAGTGAAATCGTTTGCAGTTCTCATCTCCAGGTCTGTAGAATGAAGGAGCTGTGTTCCAGTTTCAGGATTATAATCTTCACACTACAAATCTAATCCACACTTTTTTTTTACTGAATTTCTTCTTTAAAACTACTTTTTGGCTGCGGCGATCTTCGCTGAACTATCTTCGCTGGGATTCCTTCCCGTTCATTCGAATGTGTATGGTTTCTTTACAGCGAAGATCGTAAACGAACATCGCTGCGCTCGACGAACATCGTCGGAGTTTGCCTTCGAGGCAAAAACCTGACGATAATCGCCGCGAAAGCAATTGTAAAATTACAGTAAGTCATAAACTAAACTATTTAATAACATGTGATCTACACGTCATCATACATACCATAGTGGCGGTAAAATATAAATCTTCCTACAATTTCCCCACTAATGAAGACGATTTATTAATTGATTATAATAATAATAATAATAATAATAATAATAATAATAATAATAATTTATTTTAGTTGGCAGAGTTAAGACAGTAAGGCCTTCTCTTCCACTTAACCAGCAAAAAGTGTATATACATATGTATGATCTTACAAAGAATTCAACAATTTGATTCAGATGAGAGGTACATGTATACAAGAGTTATTTACGAATTAAACAACAAAATACTATGAACTATTAATTAAACACTGAAATACAAACTATGTAGCAGAATTAAGCTAAAATACATAGAATGTTAATATATTTCAAATAATATTAGATAATAGAAAGAGATTATTATGAGACAATTTTGAAAATACAGCACTATCAGGATGATGTCTAAAGAAGGAAGTAACAATGTAGTCAGTTATAGTTTAAATCAGTATGATTGGAGTGAAATGCTAATAAGGTTATCTTTTATGCTGTTTTTAAAGGTGTTTATTGTCTTGCAGCCCCTAATACTTTGTGACAAGGAATTCCATTGACGCGAGGTGGATACTGTAAAAGATGATGAATAACAAGATGTTCTATGAAGAGGTATACTGAGCGTGCCACAGATAAGTGATCTGGTATTTACGTCGTGGTTGGAGTATAGATAAGAGAACCGAGACGAAAGGTAATTTGGTGTTGAGGTGTGTAGAATTCGAAAGAGTAAATACAAAGAGTGTAAAGTTCTGCGTTCTTTAAGTCGGAGCCACGAGAGACTTGCGAAGGATGGTGATATGTGAGCATATCGTCGGATGTTGCACACTTATCTGACGCACATATTCTGAGCTCGCTGTAACTTGACTGACAGTTCAGAACTTAGGTCACTTAACAAAACGTCACAATAATCGAAGTGCAGCATTACTAGGGTCTGTACTAGGGTACGTTTTAGTTGCTGGGGCAAGAAGTTTCTCAAGCGACTCAAACAGTGAATGGAGGAATAGATTTTTTTTATCGTTTCTTTAACTTGAAAATTCCAACTTAGATTATTATCAAAAAAGAAGTCAAGATTTTTTACGACAGATGAATAAGGGATTAGCGTGTAATAATTTATTAGCGATATGTCTCCAAACACAAATTCCTGTTCGACACGAGCGAAAAAGAAGAAACAAAGTAAACAATAACAAATCTATATCTTGTATCGACCAGAACTAATAATACAATTGAGTAAAATGATTTATAATTGAAATATAAGGAACCGCTAATATCAGGACACACCAGGTTAGAGTGTGAAATAGTGAATGAACTGGAATGCCGAGCAAAGGAGAGAAGTTCAACAACCTCCTCACATTATTTTTTTATTTGTAATATTATTTCCCAAGTAAATGCTCCTAAATTAAAAAAAAAATTAACGTTGTAAAAAGTAAAAATATAGTGTTAATATCATTGGTATTTACCTTAAAGTTACTGCTAATCTTTCACCTGGGCTTGTTTGTTTCTGAACAAATTTTGTGGGTCTAATTTTCAATATCATTTTCAATTAAACTTAAAACAAAAAATTAAATTATTCGGGAGAAAGTCTGAAGTATTCCTTAAATTTGGTGGGATCATTTTCAAGATGTCTCAATAAAATGAATTAAAACAGGCCTCTGTATATATTTCTAAACATGATATTAGCTATTTTTAAGATCCATACTTGTTTTTCAAAGCAAAACGTATATTGTAACGTTATCAGATTATCATCCATTATCAGCTGATCAGGTATGGTCAACTACATTAAACAATTTACTATTCACCTACGAAATTTGCCGATAATGAAACCACTCTCTGACGATGAACGCTGGTGATTTCAATCGTCAGCGATGTTCGTTCGGCGAAGATCTTCGTAGACAAACAATAGCTTAAGATATTCTGGAGTCTCTTTGGTGACAAAATGTTATCAAATATCTATAGAGTTTCTATTTGTAGCGCAGATGGTCTAGGATCGAGTACTGGCCAGGCCTGGAATTTTTATTTAAAATCCATAGTAAGGGACACTTGTAGCTGACAAGGTTGAAGTTGGTATCTTAAAGTGAAACGTTCATTCAAGAAATCTGGTCACACTTTCTGCTAATACGGTGACGTCATTAATTGTAGTCGCCTTATGATTGAAATTGTGATGTGTTTCAAACAAAAAGTAGTTTCCAATCCAGTCAGCCGTGATGAAACATAAAGGCGAAACAAATGAATGTGACATCATCATGAAATCATTATTATTCTTACACACATGGAGATGATTAATAAATGCGGGGAATAGAAAGACAGAAATAATTAATTTAACATAGGTTTACAGTAGTCTAATTTATTCTAAAATAGTAGGCTACTTAAGGAAAGATTTGAGACTGAAGTAATCAAAACTGACAGTCTCCTTTAAGCCAAGCAACAACGCGGTTCGATCATGTCGTGGTAAAGTCACTGAGGATGGAGAAGCATCTCCGAAACATGTCTGACTTTTACTAATTTTTTAATAATTATATTATATTTATTAGAGTTCATATGAATGTAATATATAATTTTTTACGTTTCTTATCAAATCTATGAACACTGTATAATTGGCCCAACATGTGTGGTTTATCTTTGAATACAAAACTGACAGGTTACCAGTTAACTTTTTTATCTTTTAAACTATTTAGCCAATAGCTCAGTCGGTTAAGGCGCTTGCCTGCCAATTCGAAGATTGCGCTCGGGCGCGGGTTCAATTCCTGCTTGTTGTTCATTACGTGATTGGATTTTTTCCGAGATTTTCTACAACTGTAAGGCGAATGTCAGGTAATCTATGGTGAATCCTCGGCCTCGTCTAGCTAAATATCATCTCGCTATCTCCAGTCCCGTCGACACTAAACAACATAGTAGTTGATACAGCGTCATTAAATAATCAACTATAAAAATTTCAGTGAATTTTAGTTAGAGATTCAGTCTGCATCATGATACACTTAAATTCTGCCAAATAATAAAATAGGTACCATATTGTATTTCTTATTCATCCTATATACCAGTTATTATGCTAATAGAGAATGTGTCAAAGTATAAAGATACATATTATACAGAGCGATTTATATAGAAATAACACTATTTATTTATTTACATTTATTTATTTATTTATTTACGTCATGTATTAATTAATTAATTAATTTATTTATTATTCATTTATTTTTTATTCATTTATTTATTTATTCATTTATACATTTATTTATTTATTTATTTACTTATTCATTTATTCTTCATTCATGTATTTATTTATTCATGTATTTATTTATTTATTTATTCATTTATACATTTATTTATTTATGGCATTTCTTTATTTATTTATTTATTTATTCATTTATTTATTTATTCATTTATACATTCATTTATTTATTTATCGTATTTATGCATTTATTTATTTATTTATTCATTCATTTATCACTTTATTTATTCATTTATTTATTCATTCATTTATTCATTTATCTATTTGTTTATTTATTGTTTGTTTGTTTGTCCGTTCGTTCGTTTATTTGTTTGTTTATAAACGAATGATACTAGTTAAATTTGTTATACAAAAATGTAGAGTATCTTTGGGAGATTAACCTCTCCCAAATATCCCGAAAATACTTTATTTATTCGGCAAAATTTACAGTTCATTTTTAACGTCAAATTAAGCGGCGTTTTGATTCCCTGTCACGAGATGCGCAGATGTTTATTCTTTATTCCTTATTGTTGGCAGCTGTTTTCAACATTTTGTTTTAGTCACTGAAAATGCAATACACATTAAACAGCTCTTCCATGCGGAAGTGTGGAAGATTGAATTACAGCTGCTCAAAGAGCATACCAGAGAGAATTTGGTTAAACCCCCAAAAAAAAAACACATATTGGGACTGGTAAACAAATTGGAAACAACTGGATCTCTAAAAGAATAATAATTTTGATGACAGTAAATTACACAGAATAAAGAAAAAACATCTGCGCATTTATTTATTTATTTAATCATTCCTGATTAATTTGACGTTATGGATTTATTTGGATTCCCGGGTTCATTCATTCCATTCATTCGGTATCATTCTGAATTTTTCTTGATTCATTTATTTATTCATTTCTAGAGTTATTTTTATTCGTTTATTTATTTATTTTGCATTTATTTATTTATTTATTCATTCATTTATCATTCATTCATGTATATATTTATTTATTCATTTATTTATTCATTCATTTAAGCACTAATTTACGCTATTTATTTATTTCATTATTATGAATTTCATTTAAATTTTTCAACATTTGCTATGTTATTTATTTATTACTCTACATTTGAAATTAATTAATTGTATAGCATCATTTTTTGAAATAAAGAAAGAAATATGCTATTCTATATAAATCATTCTGTTATTTATTTATTCATATAGGCATTTATTTATTTATTTATTCATTTAATAAAGTTATTTATTTATTTAATACATTTATTTCTTTATTTATTTATGGTTTATTATTATTTATTTATTTATTTATGCATTTATTTATTTATTCATTCATTTATTTGTTTGGATTTATTTATTTATTCATTCATTTATTTGTTTATTTATTTATTTCATTCATTTATTCATTTGTTTATTTGGAGATTGACTTAAATGTTTGTTTGTTTGTTTGTTTGTCCAATTAACGTTCGTTTGTTCTAGTTTGTTTGTTTGTTTATTAATGAATTATTTTTCCTAAGCAACACAAATTGAACTAAGCAACTAAATTTAAGTTTCTGTTAAAAAAGTACATAATCACTAATGAAATTTCTTAATCTGAAGCTGAAACACCAGATGGATTAAGAAAATGTGTTTTCCTGTAACTCCTTACTTTCAGAAATAGAGACTACAGCAAATTATAAACAAAATTAACTTTAAATTATTTTTTCACAAGTAAAACAAAAAATAGGAGTTTGTTAAATTGAACCAATTCATCAAATTAACATTCTGTTTGTTCCCTGAAATGCGTAGATGTTTTTCTTTATTTCTACACTTACCATGTAAATGACATGCTGAATATTATGAAACAATTGTTTTAAAAACTGTCATCGTTAAAAAATGAGTATCATATTAACATAACTTACAATTTTATCTGTAGGCCTTTAACGCCACGTGGCGTTAAAGCGCTACTGAGTACTCGATAACGTTACACGCCTGTTTCTCTAACATTTTCAAATTTTATAGATAGAAAATACTTTCTCTGCATACAAGAATGTTTAAGGATCACGAAAATATATAGTTTAGTATAGTTATTTCTTCAACACACAAAATAAAATATTGCATCTTATCCTGATTATAGAAGAATATCAACAGCAAAATGGTGGAATATCATTTCACTGTAAATGTCAGACAGCTACAATTTATTTCATCATTACATGGCAAGCGAATGCAGGCTACCGAAATCAGGTGTCGTTAACAAGAATTAATAGGGTGGCTTTAAAGATATACATGGCGTTATTTGTCTCAGGGACCTTAGTTGACATTCTACTCTGTTTTATATTCATGGATAATGAAAGTGTTATTGATATAACTTCAACGATGATTTTTAAGTGAAAAAAATCATATCACTCATAGTCTACTCACGCTTATAAAGCACTTACAATTACAGGAATACTAGTGGCTTGTGCAGCAAATACTGCTGCAAACTAAGTTCGTTAGACGTTCAAATAAAAATTTTTCAGATTTATTTTGAATGAAGAATACTTGTCTTTTTGATAGTTAATAATGAAACATAATCCCTCTGAATGGATTTTTTTAGGCCAAATACTTTTTCTTGAACCTATCCAACTTCAGTTTTTGAGTTTCAACGCGAAAACGCAAGTATCAATGTCAGGACGATAGCAGTAGCTATTTCAGGTCATTGTGGATTGTAGGCAAAAGTTAAAAAAATGTCAGGTTTGCTAAGCTTTCGAACAATAGCATTTTCGTATAGCTGCTGCATGTAGAACTTGAAATGTAGAGCGTAAAATAATTTTATCCTACTAAGAGATCTTGCTGAAATGATCTGGAGATTACAAAAGTTTCTAGGCCTCTTATTTTATCAGTATGTAATACCTTTTGATCTTTCCTTAGGAACTGTAATTTTGTGCCTCTCGAGCCAATACTGAAGACAATGACACATATCAAATATCTACACTACACCGCCATTAAGTATATGAAAATGACCCAACCCCAATGGGTTAATAAGTATAAAAATATTTGATTTTTAATAACAATATTATTATCTTACTTAAGTTTTGTAGTTATATATAGCAGCCACTCAGTAAATTATAAAAATGAAGATCTAAATTAAGATATTCTCTACATTTACTTACATAACCTCAAAACGTTTCACTTTCATGTCATCAATATAGCATCAATATTATGTATAATTAATGAAAAATAGATGCATCATGATATTAACTATAATAATATTTAATTTCTGATGATAATAATGTCATCAAACCACCTCAAGTTTCGTAGATTTGAATATCAATACACAGCTGTACTCAGAAAATTATACACTGCAGAATCAGTTTTTAATAACAAATTGAATTGAGCTCTAAATATGTCGACAAACCTGCAGGTCATGGCCTTCATGTAATAGCCTGTTGTTTATTGTAGTGTGTGTTTTGTTCTGAAATTCAATCAAGTCGGCCGTGATTGAATAAAATTATTCTCAAAACTGACAACAGATGGATTTTGGAAAATAGGAAAATTATGTAGGAAAATTGACATTTCACTGAAAACTACTACTTTTCCGAAAAACTTTAGGTTCCAAGCATGAAAATGAGGGGCCATTTATTAAAATCCGTTCAGCCATTTTCCCGTAATTTCCATTACCAGTTCGAATTATATATAGGCTATAGATTTTCGGATGTCTTGTAAAAACGTTTTAATTGTAATTTGTAGCTACATGATCTGCTTTCTGTAAATTTGTGATTTGTACTTTCATGAATTAGGCCCCAGTCTGTTAATATAGCTCGAATCTTTTCTCTAATTAAACAAATTTTTAAATAGACTATTATAATTTCCTACAGATATTTTATGTGATATTAGCCTCGTAATGCTAATATTTTTGCTATAGCTTGCGACAGAATCCTATACTAGCTCCATCAAACGTGCAATATCCAAACTTCTTGACGTTTCTTTCCATAATAAGTTCATACATTTACCGCTTACGTTTATGGCGCTCTCATCAGTGTCTGATGTGATTTTTGTAGGTCGTTACGCATGTGTGCGAACAGCTGACGGTTGTTTCGTGCCGGATGATGGGTTTCCGTTATAAATGGGTAATTAAATAGTTCTTATTTTGCACACAGTTTCATCTGGACATTACGTATGTGATTTAAAAGGATTTGGCGCTTCCCAACTGTCATGTAATAGTAAAATGCAGTCACGTTTCGTTCGTTGGATATTGATTCAGTTGGGAGTTTAAACTTTTTTCTTTCTTATTGTAATCCGTCAGAAAAAAATCATTCGACGAGACCATATCAGATGTGTGTGGCAAGAGACGCTATATATGGGGATAGAGATGCAATGGACGAAATTTTGTCAATTTTGTTAAAACAGTTCAATTTTTCATTTTCAACATTAAATAATTGCATAGCCAATGGTTCAGAGACCCTCTCCACAAATTTTCATTCAGATAAACCATTTCAATCAGCTGTTTCGTCTGACATTTAATTAAAAGGTGGCACGCTCTAATTTTCTTTTTACTTAATTTTCCCTACTTACATTTTTTACATATTGCTTCACTAACAATGGTCCCTACTCCTCCAAATATAATGTTGTACTATGTGCATGATTTTTTGTAGGTCTTCCTAGAGGTTTGATTAACAAAACTTGTCAGCAGGATTTTATTTAAACCTCAATATTTTTGGGGGAAAATATTCTTTTTCTGCCTGACATCACAATTTTTACCTGTTTTTATTTTTGATTATATAAAATATTTTTTCTTATCTCTTGAAGAGTGATATGAAAAACGTAAATAGCAAGTTATGTTTCAAGGAGTTTGAAAGGCGTACGGAGCAAATTCCAGGAAAAATTTTTTAAATTTTTTAGTAGTAGTAGTGTTCTTTTTTAATTTACAGAAAATGTAATAATCGATATAATGTTGGACTAAATGAGACGAAATTTCGTACAGAGGTTTATGCACCATGATATGTTTACAAATTTTCAAAAATTCCGTTTGGAATAGTTTTGAGAAACCGAGTCTTATAGTTCCTGGGTCATAATTAATTTCTGGAGAGTTAAATTAATTCTGTAGTAGACTTAATAATTAGGGAATTTCCTAACTGAAATTGTGGTATACATATGAAATTACTAATTATTAACCCTGGTGAACAATTGAGGGGGGGGTTGGTTGCAAGAAGGGGATTTCTCTCAAATACAAGTTTTGAAAACTTGATGTTGAAAATTCAAACCTTTACATTTTGGGTACTCCTGAGCTCTATGATCACAGTATTGAACTACAACTTGATGATCATATGCATAACAGATTAGAGAACACAATAAAACGTTTTACTCAAAAAGAGCACATCCTCTAAAATGCTCTTCTTGCACCCAGCCCCTCAATTTTATTTCTTAAAAAAAAAAAAAAAATAAACATATGAAATGGACTTGGTTAACTCTGTTGTGAACAATTCTTTTAGTTGATAAAACAAAAATTACAATTTTGAACCAGTGTATTAAAATATTCACTTTATTTTTGTAGTAGGTATCACAGACATTATTTATACAACTCGAACATAATTTCATACAAAATATTAATTAATTTATTTATTAATTTATTAATTAAAAATTTCTTTATTTATCATTCATCTATTTACTTTATTTATTTATTTATTTATTTATTTATTTATTTATTTATTTATTTATTTATTCATTTATTTACTTATTCACTTATTTATTTATTTATTCATTTATTCACTTATTTATTTATTTATTTATTTGTTTATTTATTTATTTATTTATTTATTTATTTATTTATTTATTTATATTTTGCTATATAATCATATCAGCATTATTGAACTCAATCAATGTATATAACTTCATCGTTCTGATCTCATTCGTTGTTTACAATATCAGCTGACCTAGTAGTAATTTCAACTGGGAGATTCTTGAAGAAGTGATGATGAATTGGAGATATATAGGACAAAAGGTCCATCGTGTTCTTCTTCTTAGCTGCAGTGATCCTTCGTTGCATCCCACATAAGGGATCTTGAATGACAGGTGGTAATTATAATAGTTATTCATCCTGATAACTTTAACATGAGGATTCTTCCCCTTTAAGAAATTAATAATTTACATCCAGTTTTCTAGGGTGTAGATATGTTGCACTTTCCACTTGCAGATTCAACCAATCCAAATTCTGAATCATTCGAGAGAAATTAATGTCCAGACACCAGGAACTTATGATTTATTATATCTGCTGAAATAATTGGGTCATGAACAAGCTTCAGAAGTGTTAGTAGCAATTTTATATTCCTCTTCTGTACCCAGCAGCTGTCAGAATATAAAATTATATGTTTATGGGTAGAAGCATTGTCTTTTAAGTGTTGCTTGACAAAAATTCTTCTTAATCTTCAACCGTAGACATGTTATTGTTCGAAAGAAAACGCACACTCTCAAGAAATAATGATCTGTGGAGTAATGAACTTGGTCCACTATGGATGTAAACAACAATATCATCGAAATGATACCCGTCCAAATCTTGGATTTAAAATATCGGCATCCTAATCAATTCAAATGAACAAAAAAGAAAATGTAAATTAATGTTAAAAAAATACATAATGAAATTTTAAAAAAGAATATCCTACGACAAGATTTGGTAGTTATCAAAACGATAAAATTTATTGAAAATAAATAATATACATTGCATATTATAAAGATGAATAGATATGGTGATTGATGATGTTCAATGAAGATTTTGAGATGGCTGATGCAATTGTCTGAGGATCTCCAATGTAAATTTGGGAATTGTTCCTCGCGCACCAAACATAAGTCCAATGACATTCCAATCTTGAATATTATATTTATGACTGAGATCATCACATCATGGAAGGTAAATAGCGCGTTTCTCTTCATGTACCTGCTTTGGTTGATCTCTATTAATTTTGAACCTTACAGTGGGGTCAAGAATGAGACCAGTTATTTTTTTATCTCGGTCAATTAATTTTTTTTTATTTTAGTTGGTTATTTAACGACGCTGTATCAACTACTAGGTTATTTAGCGTCGATGAGATTGGTGAGAGAGAGATGATATTTGACGAGATGAGGCTTCGCCAGAGATTACCTTGTATTCTTATGGTTGGGGAAAACCTCGGAAAAAACCCAACCAGGTAATCAGCCCAAGCGGGGATCGAACCCGCGCCCGAACGCAACTTCAGACCGGCAGGCAAGCGCCTTAACCGACTAAGCCACGCCGGTGGCTCGGTCAATTATTATGATGTCAGCACGCCGTGTAGATCCTTCCGTAGAAAGACATTGAACTTCCTCATATATTGTACTTCTTATTCACCATGTTCCCTTAACCTGTTAGCAATTATTGAGCGAACTGTGTTATGTCTGTCAACCTTCACCTTGCACAGGAAATGCTGCTCTCTGTGGAGTAACAAATGAGTTATGGACTTGGTTTGTTATGGCAATGAATAAATCTAAGTTTTCTTCATCCGAGATTGTATTAATCCACAAAGTGACCACTGGTGGACTTGGTCCACTCTGGTTGTGAACCCTTCAATTGCAAAAACACCAAGAGCAATAAAAGAAGCTTTCACAAGTTTTGAAAAAGCAGCAAGAAAGATTAATTTACAGATTAATGAGGGGGCAACTAAGTACATGCCTGTAACCAAGAAAGAATACTCTATTGAATCCACATATATTAAAATTGGCTCATATAATCTTGTAGTTGTACGGGCTATTCCACATGAAATCGATCAGTAAAAACCTCGCATTTTCTTAATACTATAATTTTTTCCCTATTTATACAAGGTGCTGAGGACAGTGCATTTTCAAAAATATACTATCGAAAGTCAAACGGTTTTCGTACTATTGAGCGACAAATTTAGCGTGTTTTATAAAAACAAGCCTCTTTCAGAACTCAGAACTCTGGAACCATTTACTGCAGAACATTGAACGGGCGCTCATTTTGAAGCTGACATTTGGTAGGTTACGTTAAGAAGTAATCCTTATTTTTATTGTATACAGAGAGACAGATAATCTGATTTTACTTACCTTTAGGCTTTTTGCCAATTTGTAAAAATGTAAAAAATATTGAGAAAAACCTTACATTATTAAGAGGGACTTCGACATTGTTTGGTTAGTGGCTCGGCAATAAGTTTCGAGGGTATTAAATAAATTATTTTCACACGCCTAGACTTGAACTGCGCAGTACCGCACGCACTGGCCGAGAGCTGAAGATAAGCGAGCGTTGAGCGTCATTTTACTCCTGTGTTTATGAAAACTTGTAATGAAGCTAGCCCAGCTATGCGCTACTAGACGAAACATTACGTGTTTGTGTCCTGGCCTTGCTTGTCTCGGCTAGCTCCCGTATCACAGTCAGCTGGTTAGTTCACGCGCGTACTATTTATTTTCTTTATTTTATATTTTCAATACTTTCTTATCAACGGAACACCAGTAAAAAATATGTTTATTTGTACTTTCAATGCGGAATCTAACCATATATTTTAAAAATATTTTTTTTCGTGGTCAAAGGCGTCTTAATGAAGAAAAATCTAAATTCTCCATTTCCATAAAAGTAAGAAAAACTGTTTACATGCCAATATAAACTTTAATATCTCAGTATCAAAATAAACCATGATTTTGATAACTGGGTGAAAGGGTTTCGGAGCTACAACAGTTCAAAGTTGCTAATTTGATGAAAATACAATAAATTTAAATATTTTTAATTTAAACACTATGAAGTTCTGATGCCTTAAACCTTGCACAAAGAATTCTATCACAGTTCTCTATGTACAAAAAAGTTTCATTGTATTTAAAAATTGCAAGATCAATTTTCTCTATATTTCGGTCGATTTGAGATGGAATAGCCCGTACGTAGCTTTACCTACCTTGTATCAGATATAAATACCAAGGGAATAATGTTAGCTCCGAAATCAAAAAGCGGATAATGTCTGCTAACAAATGTTATCATGGCCTCAGAAAACATCTGAAGTCCACATTGCTGTTGAGGAAAACTAAAGGCATGATGTATATAGTATTAATAAGACCAGTATTAACATATAGCACTGAGACTTGGACATTATCGAAATCTAATGAGAGGCCACTTGGCATATTTGAAAGAAGTATCCTGAAGCATATTTCTGGGCTAGTGACAGAAAATGGGGTTTCCAGAACGAGATATAATCATGAATTATATAAATTATACAGAGTGTTTAAAAAATACGGGGCATAATTTCAGGTATGTATTTCTCACATGTAGACAATCAAAATAGTTCATTACAACATGTGTCCGGAAATGCTTCATTTCCGAATTATGGCCTTCACAACTTTGAAATTCACCGGAACGTTTTTCTTTCCGCAGGTCGTTGTCATTACAGAAGATGTTCAAAATGTCCACCTCCTGCTTGAATACAGACCTCATTTCGATGTCTCATTGACCTGCGAACACGATCCCAAACTCCAGGAGTATTGCGTATGTCCTCAGAACA
This sequence comes from Periplaneta americana, assembly GCA_025594305.2. Taxonomy (NCBI): domain Eukaryota; kingdom Metazoa; phylum Arthropoda; class Insecta; order Blattodea; family Blattidae; genus Periplaneta; species Periplaneta americana. Next base: position 36,573,912 of record JAJSOF020000001.1, read on the forward strand.
TGCCACAATTCGATTCCGAAGGGATTCCAAATCAGGCACCGGAGACGAATAAACCAATGATTTTAAATGGCCCCACAAGTAGAAATCGAGAGGGTTCAGATCAGGTGAGCGTGGAGGCCAAGCAATACCTATCCATCGATCGGGAAACCTTCGATCCAAGTACCGGCGAGCCGTACGACTGAAGTGTGCAGGAGCGCCATCATGCAAGAAGTGAATGTGTTGACGATTGATCAGTGGAGTGTCTTCTAAACCATGAGGTATGGTGTTTTCCAGGAAGTTTGTGTACGCCTGCCCCGTAAGTCTATTTACAAGTACATGGGGTCCAACTAATCGATCACCAATGATACCGGCCCACATGTTGAGGGAGAACCGCACCTGGAACAGTTGCACGTGGGTTTTCATACGCCGATACATGCTGATTGTGGAAATTTGTTATGCCATCTCGTGTGAACTGTGCTTCATCTGTAAATAATACTAAGGCAGGAAAGTTCGGGTTTACACCTCACTGCTGCAAGAACCACTGACAGAACCTAACTCGTGCAGGGTAATCTACTGGTGACAGGGCCTGTACACGTTGCAAATGATAAGGATACAATTGATACTCTTTCAACAGTCTCCAGACAGTCGTATGAGGAACATTGACTTGCAACGCTACCCTTCGTGTACTGATAGAAGGAGTCATGTTCACAGCCTCCAGAATCTCCTCCTGTGCTTCTGGAGTTGTAGATCTTGGTCGTCCCCTTCCCAAACCAGGAGAGTTAAATTTTCCATACTCGCACAGACGGTAATGGAGACGTACAAATGTCTTCCGATCTGGACATTGTCGCTGTGGGTACCTCTCCTGGTACAAACGACGAGCCAGCGCAGCATTGCCGTCCGCCTTACCGTACATGAAGTGTATCTCTGCCAGCTCTTGATTTGAATACATGTCGCACAGTCTAACGCCTACACAACACTGAATGTATCCTTCGCCTCGGAATGAACTGTCAGAGTGCCCTCTTAATGTCTCCTTTGACGGCAACGACCTGCGGAAAGAAAAACGTTCCGGTGAATTTCAATGTTGTGAAGGCCATAACTCGGAAGTAAAGCATTTCCGGACACATGTTGTAATGAACTATTTTGATTGTCTACATGTGGGAAATACATACCTGAAATTATGCCTCATATTTTTTAAACACCCTGTATAATGAACCAGACATTGTTAGATGTACAAAGATGAGAAGGCTGGAGTGGGCAGAGCCTAGTTCGTGCCTATGACAGTATGATAAAGAGGATATTTAATGCATTGCCAGAAGGGACCAGTAAATTTCGAAGACTTAAGTTAACATGGGAAAGAGGTGTGAGACATGATGTAAAGATAATTGGAATTAAGAAATGGAGGAGCTCGGCACTAAATAGGGAAGAATAAGGAAAACTTCTCCAGAAGGCCAAGGCCCAAATAAGGTTGTTGTGCCGATGATGATGATGATGATGAAGATGCCGATGATGATGATGATGATGATGATGATTATGTATCCTTGATACTGGAAGAAAAGGCTCTTAGAAAAGTGAAAGAATAAACCTATTTCTACATTACATAACGACTAATAATGGTGAAATATAATTCCAAAAAATTTAAAATCAGGGTTTATAACTCAATAATTAAATCTACTATTGTATTTAAAAGCGAAACTTGTACCTTACCTGACAGAGTATTTAAAATTCTTATCACTTGGAAAAGTACTGAAGAAAATACAATGAACAACACTGCAATGTTTTCACAGAGAATAAAGAGGTTTTTTGACGTGTAGAGATAGGAAAACCCATAGTCGCCGACGTAAAATGCCTATGGTACAGTAATGACCATTTAGTACTCATAAATCAATAATACAAGGGATTATAGCTACAATTTTTTGTATAAGAATGACTTGACGCTTTCTTAGTGATCGATAGAGATCTGATTGCTAATAAAATAATTCGTCAACTGCGTTCTTATAATTTTAACATTATCATAACCTCCAAATGCACAGACTAATCACGTGATTATACGACATTGTATTGATGTTGTTCATTAATTCATTCATTCATTTATTTGTTTATAGTTTTCCACCTAAGGGGAGGTGTTTCACTGCAAAGAAAACATCCTCCAATCTTCCCTAGTTTTCGCCTTCCTCCTGTTCTTCGCATACGATCCTCATATCTTAATATTCTATATCTTCTGATATCTTCTTGTGCTCCGAACTTTTCTCCCATTCACCATTCCCTTCAGCGTATCATTTTTATTAGTTATTTAATATTTCCCTTTTAACTCTTCCTCCTTTATTGTTTTATCAGTTATTTAATTTTTCTCTTCCTTTGTCTCTTCCTATTTCATTCTTTTCTCAATTATTTAATTTTTCTCTTATTTTAACTCTTTCTCTTTCGTCCCTTCTCAGTTATTCATTTGTTTCTTTTTAACTCTTCCTCATTAATTACTTTCTCAATTGTTTAGTTTTTCTCTTTCTTAACTCTTCCCCTTTCATTTTCTTCTTAAAATATTTAATTTTTTCTCCTTTTAACTCATTACCTTCTCAATTATGTTTTTCTTCTAACTCTTCCTTTTTATTCGTTTTCTCGATTATTTAATTTTTTTCTTCTTTTAACTCTTCCTCTTTCACTCTTTTCCCAATTGTTTAATTTCTGTCTTTTTTAACTCTTCCTCTTTTATCCTTTTCTCAATTATTTAATTTTCATCTTCTTTTAACTTTTCTTCTTTAATTCTTTTCTCAATTATTTACCTTTATCATTTTCGAACACTTCCTATTCATTCATTTTCTCAATTATTATTTAATGTTTCCCTTACTCCTCCAATCTTTCCTCAATTATTTAATTCTGTTCTTTTTTAACTCTTCCTCTTTCATTATTTTCTCAATTTCTTTAATTTCCCTTTCTCCTTCCTCTTTATTTCTTTTCCAAGTTACTTAACATTGCTCTTCTTTTAACTTCTCATACTCTTTTTCCTGCTATTGAATTTCCGCTCCTTTCAACTCTTTTTCTTTCATTCTTTTCTCGCTTTATTTGTTTCTCTTTTATGTCTCTTCCTCCTTAAATGCTTTTCCGAGTTATTTCGTCGATACAAGTATATTCAACTATTTACTTATAAAGAAATAATTTAACTAATCCTTCATTCTTGAGGATATTTATGGAACATTTCAAGCTCATAGTTCTGAACGTGAAGCGAATTGTATCAAATATAAAATGTAGTAACATACTAAAGGTTTAATTTATATTAACTAATAATAATAATAATAATAATAATAATAATAATAATAATAATAATAATCCGTGGCGCTACAGCCCTTTAAGGGCCCAGACCGATCAGCCGGCTGCTGGCCGTATGTCCACATACCGAAACAGAGGTGGGAGATCATCCAACAAGAATCGAGGTATCGTGTGGTTTGCACAATTATCTCCCGAGCCGTTATAGCTGGCTATCGTAACCGGATTTCGCTACCTATCGTAAATTCCCAAGTGCATCACAATGCGTTGAGTCATATTACATTAGCACGATAAATATTAATCTTTGGTAGTATTCATGGTGAATGAATTTCTCATAAAGACAGGCGACAGACATTTCTCAGTAATATTTTGCAATTCATTTTGCGTAATTTTCAGAAAAGTCTGTGAATATGTTAGAAATTTAATTTTTCAGTCGTTGACTTTACTACTTTATATATTTTGTTAGGTGTTAACCTTTACATAATAAATTGTGTGATGTATGAACGTTTTCGTTGACCATGTCAACATCATCAGATACACTCTGTCATTTTACAATATCAATACTCTCAATGTTATCTACACAATTCACATACAATACATGTTTACTGTCATATGAAGATAAAACCTATTAAAAAATTATATGAATTAGTTTTATAATGTTGAATTGTGGATACCCCAACTGTCAACAATTAAAATATACTTATATTATCATGGGTATATTCTTTGCAAATCATCACATGTGAACGATAATATGAACGATGTAATGATATGAAGCTAAAAGTAAGATAAAGTATAAAAATGAGCTAACTCTTAATTGTTGACAGTTGGGGTATCCACAACTCAACATTATAAAACTAATTCATATAATTTTTTAATAGGTTTTATCTTCATATGACAGTAAACATGTATTGTATGTGAATTGTGTAGATAACATTGAGAGTATTGATATTGTAAAATGACAGAGTGTATCTTATGATGTTGACATGGTCAACGAAAACGTTCATACATCACACAATTTATTATGTAAAGGTTAACACCTAACAAAATATATAAAGTAGTAAAGTCAACGACTGAAAAATTAAATTTCTAACATTTCTCAGTAAGTTAAATTGATTTTTTGTGCTATACTTTTACTGCTTAACCACTCAAAATTCTAAATTATGCCTATTTTCTATTTCCGTTGGTCATATTCCTATTATGTTTTACCACAGGTGACATTTTTTAGGTGACACCAGTCGTAAAAATTGTCTACTCAGAGCAATAGCAGATCTGTGCAGCTGTAAAAAGAATTAGGAGGAACATTGAATTTAATAAAACTCTAATTAAAAAGTACATATGTTTTATTTTTTTAATAAAATCTGTATAAAACAATAACATGTAACTTTATTTAAAGTGTAACGTGTTCCACTCGTCTGTAGTATTGTTATTGTTTGTAATGTCATGTTTGGCTTTGTCTGTCAAACGTTATATCTGTCTACAGGAGTCCAGTCTTGGAAGTATATGTGAATATATTTTATAACTTTGTCGTTACAATGCACTATATATTATATAACAGTCAGCATATACTACAGTTACATTACAAAGAAGAGCCAAGAAGTGATGTCTCGTAATTAACAGAAAAATAATAAAAACATATACAGAATGTAATAAGAAATGGGAGGTAAAATCTTTGGTATTTTATGTAGAGTCAATATGTGTACTTCTACTGGTCAAAGTACATGTGCTACTGGTCATTGTTTAGTGGTAACATTTGGTCATGAAATTGGTTTCTAATAAATACACATAATCTTTATTGTGTCACAATATCTCGTTCACTGTCGAAGTCAACATGAACCTCTATATTTCTCTATAGTTTGATTCAGAAACAGGTAACTCGTTAAACTTGTTGTAAGTAATCATAGACGTTTTTGCTGTTCGAGGCAATATCAAGACTAGATTTCAGAAAGTACACATAATTGGATTAGGTTTATAATATTTTATGAAGGCAGACTATAGTGACAAGATATACTGCTGTGGAATATATTTCCACAAAAATACTGATAAAAATTAAACTGAGCAGAGAGGACATTAGTTTTACCAAGCTCGAAGCTTGTATTTTCAAGTTTTACGTATGATATTTATATTAATAGTAGTAGTTATTAATATCATCTGATTTTGAGCAATAGTTGTAGATCAACGTTTCTCAAACTTTATTGAAGTGGGGACAACTTTTTAAAGTCAGAACAGTTCCGCGGACTACCTTACTCTTGTTCCCTTCGAAAGCATATTTTAATACTAGTATACTTATATTTTAAAATTGAATTAAAGTTCGGTACTTTGGTACTCTGTTATGAATTCGGGTGGTCCCTGGCTGGGTTACAGGCGCGGCGCCAGATGTGCAGGGAAAAGATGTCGAGAAACGCCACGTATATAGTGCTCTAAGGGGAGGCAGAGGTGAAATTTTCGAACAAAACTGAAGAAAAAATGAAAATTTGGTTTTTCCATTTTTATTATCTTTATTTTGATATTCCGATGTTAGTTTTTGATTTTATGCCCTTAAAAGTATTAAATTAAAACCAAGATAACTGTATTACTATATTACTCCCATAATAAACTAATACTTATCATTATTTATATACCTTCTCTGAACATATAAATAAAAGAAATATTGAAAATTTCTTACAATGTGGTGCATGGAGCATTTTATATCAAACGATATAAAGTTTTATAAAATTATTAATATTTACAGAACTATTGTACTTAGAACGTTGAAACTTGGTATGTCCATTACTAATAACATACTTAGTATCCATGATAAATTTCAAACAAATCGGATACATTTTGTGGATATTTTAAAATTCATCTCTGCCTCCCCTTAATCCCTCTTTTGTTGCTGAGAGTAGAGAGGGAAGTCGATAGACGGGTAGGGCAATAAATTTCATAAAATATCTGTATTGGGAGAAAGAGTGAAATTCGATTGCCATGTATCATTTCCAAACTCTGAGATTTTAAGCTATAGTGTGATACGCAATTCCATCGAATTTTATTTTTTCTTCTGTCTTTTTTGAAGGGCCACAAGGGCAGACCTCGAAGACCATAGTTTGAGAAACGCTGTAATGTAGATTACTAGTTACGAATAAAGGAAAAATATATTTATCCCCCAATTAGTATTTAAAATAGCTTTTTTAAACTATAATTTATAATATTCTTTGAGTATTATTCATACAATAAGTTACGTTCTCTGTAAACGAATTGAAGATATTAATATGGAAGGCTGATTTAAATTGCGCTATTAATACATATTAAACAACTCTCCATTACATTAATTAGAAAGAACAAAAAAATATTTTTTCTGAATATTATTTTCACTAGATAATTTCTGCGAAGTTTTTGAAGAATTGGAGTTGTGACGCTGGGCCTAACAGCAGTTTGTGAACTCGTTGGTCGCTGATGCATGTCCTTCAGTGCTTAGTCACGAAGTTGGGTTTACGACGTCGAAATGCATAGCAACGTTAAGTCATGTCTATATTCGATAGGTTGAAATTAAACAAAAAAATAAATATTATTGGGAAATATTTTAAAAATAAATTATGTTAGATAATAATTATCTGTACAAAATAATTGAGTATTTCTGGTACTGTTGGCACTTTTTGGACATCCGTCCAGTGCGTCGGCTTCAAATATGGCGCCTTCTCCTTCCCAACACCGTCCGATGTCCATCTGCTATGTTCACTCCATTTATAACACCTATGGAACCAAGTAATCTGGAAAAGAAAATATTCACTATTGTAATAAACGTTCTTACTGTGCCACTGTTAAAACAGTTTTACAGAATTACAGGCTTTAGAAATCACATTACAACTACATTCGAATTGAGATTAATGGTTTGAACGAAGTTTGTGATATATTTTAAAGTAATGTCAACGGAGGTAACATGACCCATTAAGGATAACTTAGGCCCAACGGAAAATATATATTTGAATTTTTATATCTCCCATAAAATGTGGTATATCTTAGTTGTTTCAACTGTACTATGTAAATCAGGCCTGCACAAGGTTTACGCTCTCCGAGCCGGCTCACAGCTCATGAACGGAATGCAGATATTAGCTGCGCTCTGTATAAGGGTGGACTGGAAGAAGGGGTGATCTCGTTCAAAATATACACAAAAGGAAGTACTATTACGAGTGTTTATGAAATTAATTCCCGTTCAGTGTTTGAAAAACTATCTTGGACTATTATTAATTAATAAAGAAATATTTATTTTACAAAAATAATAGAAATTCTATAGCTACTTAAATGTACCCTATCATTTTGTTATATCTTTATTTATCAGTACATCAAAACGAGGTTTTATGCTGTTGGCAGCTGAAAGGAACAGTAGCCTACTGATCGTAATGAAACATCAGTTACAGATGTTCGATGTCTGCCTTTATTAAAGTTAATTATAGAAAACTGTTGCTCACATATAAATGTTGAGCCAAAGTTAGCAATCATTTTCACAGCCAGCTTGTGTAGTCGTGGATATTTTTGCTAATGTTTAGTCTTGTAAAACTCAACGAGGCTAGTAGTATTATTCAAACTATCTTTGGCCCTTAGGTCACATTAAAGATCAATAAATTCGAGCTGTAAATCGTTCAATGTTAAATGTTATGTTCCGTCTTTTAGATTACTCCATATTGTACTGTAGCAGTAGGTAAGCAACGTGAAACAGTTACTGAGAATAGGCCTACACACTGCACTCCACTAGATAACTGAGTGGTCGTTTCCCTCTTCTCTATTTATAGCAAGCCTATGTCATTCTGACGTATCTTTCTCTCCGTTTCGGCGAGTGGTAAACACAGCTCTCCCGCTCCGAAGGAGCGCGCGCGCTCGTTGAGCGCTGTTTGTGCAGGTATGGTGTAAATGGTAGTTTCAGCCAGTAAAAGAGTTTAACCAAGTATTTTCAGAACTGACCTGTAGGCAGCAGCACTATTATAAGTGAATTTAACTGTATGGTAGCGTGGAAAATATAGTGAGAGCATTTATATGGTGAAACGGTATTTTCAGCAATAAAAGTTTGGCATATACCAAGCAAATTGGTAGGCCTACATAATATTGACAAAGTAATTTAAATTTGAAATTTAATACATTATTTTCCGTACTGATTATACTGTATTTTGAAAAATAAGAAAGACTGACCAGATACAGATGTGCCAGGAACTAGATCATATTCAAATTATTCACATGAGAAACTAAACCAACGCTTAGAAGATATCAGAAATTGCGTGGAAACAAAGGACAGTAGCTGAATATTATGGTATTACACGTAGAGCCATAAAAGTAAACTCAAAGGCAACTTTAATGCAAAACCAGGCTGACCAACAATATTCACAGATGAAGAAGAGAATGTATTTGCAAAACCTATCGAAAAGAAGGCAGAATTTGGATTTCCAATGGGCGAACACGATCTACGAACGACAATGAAGAGCTATCTTGAGAAAACGGGACGCACAGTGACTAATTTAAAAAAGAATATGCCTGGGCAAAACTTTTGTCTAAAACGTCATCCTAACTTGTCAGTCAGATTATGGAGCAATATTAAAAGGGATCATGCAACCACTGACGAAGAGATTACTTACTTACTTAGTTACTTACTTACTTACTTACAAATGGCTTTTAAGGAACCCGAAGGTTCATTGTCGCCCTCACATAAGCCTGCCATCGGTCCCGATCCTGAGCAAGATTAATCCAGTCTCTATCATATCCCACCTCCCTCAAATCCATTTTAATATTATCCTCCCATCTACGTCTTGGCCTCCCCAAAGGTCTTTTTCCCTCCGGTCTCCCAACTAACGCTATATATGTATTTCTGGATTCGCCCATACATGGTACATGCCCTGCCCATCTCAAACGTCTGGATTTAATGTTCCTAATTATGTCAGGTAAAGAATACAATGCGTGCAATTCTGCGTTGTGTAACTTTCTCCATTCTCCTGTAACTTCATCCCTCTTTCATCACTTATTTCATGACGCTCTATCAGTTCTGATGCTATTTAGCTTCAGCGAATTTGGCGACAGCAAGTGTGAGAATTCTCCATGCGATTACCTGATATTCGCATTGCAATTCGTGAAAACTCCAAAAACCAACCCGAGCGGGATTCAAACCCAAGCCAGATTGGAGTCTCTGATAATGAGTTCATGTCTAAGCTAGACTGTTATGTTATCTGACTAGTAGGTTGGACTTACATCTAGGAAGCCTGCTGGTACCCGCGGTACGCCAGCTGCTGGGCGTCCACGGCACTTCGGCCCCAGCCTCCGTGACCGCCGCTGCCACTTCCTCCGTAACCACCGACGTCTCCGCCGCCACCGAATCCGCCGCCGCCGCCGGAGGAGTAGGACTCGTGGTGACTGCTCGTGTGGTGCGGGTGGCTCACGATCTCGTACGTGACTGTCTTCTGGTTGGACAGCAGCTTCTTGAGCCCGATGATGGCTGAGATGACGAGCGCTATCTTGCCGATCAGCAGGGCTTTACCAGCGATGAGAGCGATGGCTCCGAGGAACAATGGGATGAGAGCGGCGGCCTTCAGCTTCAGCGCCAGCAGCAGGGGCAGGAGCATCTTTACCTTCTCTGCAAAAAAAAGAAGTAATATATCAATGGCCGATTGAAGCTCCAAAGCCCTGTTGTATAAAAGTCACTATGGGATATTTTTAACTCAACATTGGGAAATAACTAGAAGTTGTTTCTAAAGGCATACAGACTATGAAGTACAAAATTAACTTATGAACATGTAAACGGTTCACGTCCCTGGAGTAACGGTTAGCATGTCTGACTACAAAACAAACGGACCCGGATCAAATCCTGATTGATAAAGTTACCTGGTTGAGGTTTTTCCTAGGTTTATCCTTCAACACATTAAGAGCAAGGCTATTAAATATTTTCACAGCCATTATAACGCACTCCTTTTTGATAGCACGATAGACTTGTCGATGGAATATGAAAGTCATTTTTAACGCGTATTTATGCTATGAACTGTTGAATTAGTTACAAAGTTTTCACGATTACATACGAGGAAGATTATTATTGAAAAAAATATACTGACAATCCATGGGCATTATTTACATAATGCACCCTTACGGCGTATAAGAGGGAGTTTACGTTTGCCGACCTAGTTTAATTCTTATTATATAGGGTTTTTCAGAAATAAGAGGCAATTTTAATTACTCATATTTTCTTAAAATTCTTCAAAATCTTAAAAATTCTGGCACTTTCATATTACAAAAAAAAAAGGCATTTTTTTTGGATCACCATCCATTGTCATAACTTCATTGTAAGTGTTGTATGCGTCCACAGTTTTGTTCTTGTATCAGTAACAACCTATCTTCAATGCTGTATACGACTGCTCTGAGTTCTGGAATATCTGCCGCAGTGTGTGTGTGCGATAAAATCTTTCAACTCATCAATTATTGTCGTAGGTTTGCTCAAGAACAGTCTTTCCTTTAGATAGTCTTATAACCCATAATCTGCTAGGTTAATGTCTGGCGATCTTGCTGGCCAAGTTATAGGAAAGTGCCTAGTGATAACACGACCATCAGACACAAAAAACTCGTAATGTTTACACAATTACATTTCTTGTGTAATAAATAGAGGCCTGCGTGTGCTTTACTAAGGCACTAACCAACCCGCAACAGTGTTGGTATGTACGGATTATAGCGCGGTGTACACACTTCAGATCTGCTGTTCAGTGAACATGTCAAAACAAAACAAAGACGGTTGAAATTGAGTGCTGCAATAGAAGAATTTGGTAACGTATTTTGTCAGAAAAAAGGAGAAATTTTTATTTTGAAACATTTAAAATGTTTACAGTCACTCATTGTAATGTATAGAGACTCGTAAAACAAGTGGTCGGTGTAAATAATTTTTGTTTTCACTGTGATTTTTTCTATTATTGTCATTTCCACCATTTATTTGTGTACTTATTTATAGATGAGTAGACCTACATACATAGGCTGTGCTCACTTACAACGTTCACGTGTGAAACAAGTACGTCTATTCATAATTAATTTCTGTAATCTGGCAAAAATCCACAAACGATTAGGGAAAACACGGGAATTTTACTGGAAGCAAGTAAAGAGATAGGTTTGGAAGTAAATCCCGAAAAGACAAAGTATATGATTATGTCTCGTAACCAGAATATTGTACGAAATGGAAATATAAAAACTGGAAATTTATCTTTTGAAGAGGTGAAGAAGTTCAAATATCTGGGAGCAACAGTAACAAATATAAATGATACTCGGGAGGAAATTAAACACAGAATAAATATGGGAAATGCCTGTTATTATTCGGTTGAGAAACTTTTATCATCCAGTCTGCTGTCGAAAAATCTGAAAGTTAGAATTTATAAAACAGTTATATTACCGGTTGTTCTTTATGGTTGTGAACCTTGGACTCTCACTTTGAGAGAGGAACAGAGATTAAGGGTGTTTGAGAATAAGGTGCTTAGGAAAATATTTGGGGCTAAAAGGGATGAAGTTACAGGAGAATGGAGAAAGTTACACAACACAGAACTGCACGCATTGTATTCTTCATCTGACATAATTAGGAACATTAAATCCCGACGTTTGAGAGGGGCAGGGCATATAGCACGTATGGGCGAATCCAGAAAGCATATAGAGTGTTAGTTGGGAGGCCGGAGGGAAAAAGACCTTTAGGGAGGCCGAGATGTAGATGGGAAGATAATATTAAAATGGATTTGAGGGAGGTGGGATATGATGATAGAGAATGGATTAATTTTGCTCAGGATAGGGACCAATGGCGGGCTTATGTGAGGGCGGCAATGAACCTCCGGGTTCCTTAAAAGCCAGTAAGTAAGTAAGTACAGTAAGTAAGTAAGTAAGTAAGTAATCTGGCATTAGTGACCGTAGTACATGGAGACAAGGGAAGCTACAAACACTTTTAAATGACCAAAGTTGAAACATAAGGGCCGAAATAAATTTTATTTATTTCAATATTAACTTTTTTAATTGTGAAAATTCAAATTTCAGTTCTCTCAATAAATTGATAAAATATATATTTATTTAATAAATGAAACTTAAATGTTCAAAACTCAGTAAATAGTAGGTGAAAAATGATGAGTTTGTTATTAAATTCACGTGACTGTATATTATTTTGTACGTGAGTTCAATGCCTATACAGGTAGGCACAAGAATAAGCAGATGTAAGTAAATACGCGGAGCTTCCCATTAAACATTCTCATGGAAAGAGTGTGTTCAATTAATACCGTTTTGTGCAAGTAATATTCTTCTTTCCTCTTAATATGTGACAAACCTAATAGGGAAAATTATGTAATGAATATATAATTTTATGATTATGCATATAAATCTGATTAATACTTTACCTCTATTCAGGATGATGTTCTGCTGAGTATAAAGTAGAATTACCAACACTGTATGGCTTAGCCTGGGATTGTTTCAGAATATACATATAATTTCCGGAATTCAGAACCTGTATTTTGATTTTTTTTTCTTACGTCTTTCGCAATTTTTATTATACGTACATAGATATCTCACTAAAAATAACATGTTAATGCATCTGGCAACGAAATTGACTAAGGCTTTCCATGTTACTTGGTAACCAATGCATTTAAGTTAGCTCTTGTAGACGATAACTTCTGATTAGTTATAGATTTAATGGGTCTAGGCGTGTTCTGATACGCAAATTGTATACGATCTTTGGGGTGCAAATTTAGCAATAAAGAAATCCGCTACAATTCGATTTTGGCGGTTTATGATTCAGACGGCAGTGGAAGAATCACTGTTGCCAACATATCGCCCTAAAATCTCGCTAATTTTTTAACAAAAAGTAGCTAAATCTCTCCAACGTTTGTTTAAAAAATCCCCAGAAATATCGCTAAAATTTAATAATAAATATCACTAAATAAAAATAAGAAAAATATACATATATACGGAGAAAATAGTAATATACGTTACAAGAGCGGTATGTTGATGTTTTCATGTTCGAGGAAAAGATTGAAAAAGCGAAACGTAGTTGAGATTTTTTTAATTTCCGAGAACATGAAAACAAACATACCGCTCGTGTATCGTACATTATTTTGTGCGAAGATCGTTTATTACATACCTGAAAGACGAATTTCTAATTAGTTGCAATGAAATCTCCATGTTGGTTTCTGTTTAATGACGCCAACTTCGGAACACCAAAATCTCTATCTTCAACATTGTTACTGTAAAATGTTTTCTGTGTTTACTATACTCCAGCAGGCCGTGATATACGTCTGTCTTTTTTCCCCCAGTCTATAAATGCGAACTTAAAACAAACGGTAAGGTTATGTAATGATTTATTTTTCATTTTAATATTTTAACAATATCATTTATATAACATACTGCAGTAATAACATCGGCATCTGGAATCTCGTTGATTTTTTCACGGCTTCCTTAATGTTACTTGTATCAGGAATGCAATAAGTTTCGTGGAGTAGTAGACTTTACTTAATTTTTGCAAATATTTAAAAACAATAATTAACATTGCAATTTAGGTGAAATTGCAGTGGTAAGTTTCTAATTTATAATTATTACTATGTTAAACATCTCTAAAAATAATATGTTAAAAGTCTAAAGCAGTAAAATGAATATCGCGCTTAAGCGGTAAGAAGAGGGAAATTGTTATGTGTGTTAGGTTGGGAATACTGAATGTGGTATTTCACACTTACCGCGTATTGGTTCTGTGCGGAAAACAAGCAAATATGCACGATCTCGCACAAATATAATTTCCTCGTCGTCACCCACTTCTGCGGAGTTTGGTAATGTTGTTGACGGTTGTGAGATTGAGGTGGAAGGTGTGGGAGCAGCCGGTTGTGAATACATTGCACTTGAGCTAATCATTGACACTAGACTTTCAGGCAAATTGTATCACTTTTTAAATCTTATCTATACTAATAATAAATCTGTAGCCGAAATTTTTCTGGTAATTTTCGATTTTCCAAAAATAATTGGTCCTTACATATATAAATGCATCAGCATGGAGAGCTTTCTGGTCACTGCAATTCATACTCCTTGACAAGAAACTGAACCGCAAACTAAAGCTGGAGGTGCTGCAATCCTGTATCTTCCCAACCTTACTGTACGGCTGTCAGACCTGGAAACTGACCGTGAACCAGAAGACGCAGATTCAGATCTGCCAGCGCAAAATGGAGAGGAAAATCCTAGGACTCTCCCTCAGAGACAAGATTTCCAACACCAGACTCAAGCAGATGACAAACACCAGAGACATGGCACACCAAGGGGAACGCCTGAAATGGAAATGGGGAGGCCACGTGTCGAGACTCCAAGGCTGCAGATGGGCGCATATTTCCACCACGTGGGACCCACGCATCGGGAGGCGAAACCGAGGAAGACCTGGGACCAGATGGGCGGACTTCTTCAAGAGCCTAGCTGGACCCCTGTGGTCCAGAATAGCCAAGAACCGAGAAGAATGGAGATCGCTACAGTTTGCCAGTATCGAGTGAGAGTACAAGTGTACACACACAAACGACGAACAAAACTTATATAGAACAGAATCTACCGTCATGCGGATTAGCTCACCGCATGATCTCTAAAGAGCTCCCCTTTTAGGAGGCCATAGCCCTTCACGGGAAATCCAAAGGCTATTTCATTTCATTCATTCATTCATTCATTCATTCATTCATTCATTCATTCATTCATTCATTCATTCATTCATTCATTCATTCACATATATAATTAAGCACCCGGAAACCGAAAATCGCTTTTTTGAAATTTTTGTTTGTATGTCTGTCTGTCTGTCCATCTATCTGGATGTTTGTTACCTTCTCACGCGATAATGACTGACCGGATTTCGACGAAAATTGGAATATAAATTAAGTTCGTTGTAACTTAGATTTTAGGCTATATGGCATTCAAAATACATTATTTAAAAGGGGGGTTATAAGGGTACCTGAATTAAATAAATCGAAATATTTCGCTTATTATTGATTTTTGTGAAAAATGTTACATAAGAGACGTTTCTTTAAAATCATTTCCGATAAGTTTTATTCTTTGAAAAATTTTGATAGGACTGATATTTAATGAGATAAATGAGTTTTAAAATTAAAATAACTGCCATCTAAGGCGGTTTAATGAAATAAAAAACAAATAACTTCGTCTATAAGGGACCTTGGACAGCAACAATCGAAAGCTATGAAAGATAGCCTACACAGAATGTTTCTGTGTTTGTATGAAGTAATATCGGTAGCTAAATTAACCGATTTGTATAATTAATTATTATTTCACCATTGGAAAATGTAGTTTCTCTAGATGGACATAATGCTATAATGTTATTGCAGTGACTTCTGAGTGAATTGAGGACAGGTAAGATTAAAATAGCTTCTTATGCACAGAAAACTCGATAGGCTATTCTGTATATTCGTTTCCTGTATTTCTTAAAATAATGTTTATGAACACATTCATTTTAATCTCAGAGAATTAACGAACAACGAGAGTGTATTGTTTTACTACACAATAATAGTATGTTAGCTTAGCATTCCATTATTTTATAATCCAAATTTTAACTATGCTCAATTCAATCGTGTTAAAATACATAAAATATATATGCATTAAATGCAATGCAAACACATTGGGTAATGAGCCAAGCAGATTATGTTGCGCTGTTGTAAAAGTTGTTCCTCCTGAGATTCAAGAGCTCCCATAACAAATTAAAGACTTACTTATCGGAGTACAGCCGTTATCATCACATTTTTATATAATATATAATATAATATAATATAATATAATATAATATAATATAATATAATATAATATAATATAATATAATATAATATAATATAATTTAAGTTATTTAAGTTATTTGAAGGGTTCAGAACCATAGTGGGCCAAGCGCCATTTACTGAATAGGTAGAAAACAATGGTTAAAATTAAGTTATTACCTTAATTCAATGGAAACATACAGCAAGTAAAATAAAGTATACACATTAAATCTAAATGATGTCAATGTTCATTAAACTATGGTTGCATGTAATACAAATTAAGAAACATGTTAAAGGAATTGTCATCGCACCAAATGAGTGCTCTCTGGACCAAAATGATCGCATTTTAATTAGTTGGATGCAATTTAAATTAAGTAACATATTAAACGATTTATCCTTCTATCAAACACGAATGTTCCCTGGATCAAATGTCCTATTTTAATTATGTAATTACTTTATATTTATTTCTAACGGGTGCAGCGGAGCGCACGGGTACCGCTAGTATTAATGGTACATTATGCAACGAGCCTATAATGATAGTAATTAAGAAGGGAGTATGGATGTTTATGAAACGAGCTTCTTAATTACCATTATAGGCGAGTTTCATACGACTTTTTATGCTCGACCATATTTCTAACTTGAAATTATTCATTTTATTTGTATCTAACTGACCTTGAGCAATACCTCGTAAATTGTGAGATGTGCGCAGACGCGAAAGTATTGATTTTTTTCCGAGGAACAGATGTCCACATTGACCTTGATAGCCTATGAGTACCTACAGAGTAAACTAAATATTAACTTTGATATAACATTGAAATTAAATTAGACATTGAAAAAGGAGATGACAAATTGAATTTATTTGAATATTATTTACAATTAACGCTAATTATTATAGTAACAGAACATAACTTTCTACGACAGTATTGGATTTCCAGCCTCCGTGACTTTTCGCTAATTCTCTTTCGATTGCATATCCGAGAACAATCGATACTTGCGGTTTTATAACTGTACAAAGCTGACTTGTCATTGGCTGAACACCTGTAAACTGTCTTGTCATTGGCTGAACACCTGTACTTTAATGAGTAGGTGTACTTTAATGACATGCATTAAAGGACTGCTACCAGGTGTATAATTACTACATTTCGGCATGGTCGAGCATAAAATATATTAAAATCAGCAAAAACTACAGTCTTATTTCCTTTACACGAACTGTCGGCATTCAATTGCCTCGGGTCGGTTCGAAGTGGAAAATCTCCGCGTTGCGGGGAAGAACCAAGATTACATCAGCTACAGCTCACGGCTCGTCACGTGTCAATCGAAGTTGCCACCGTTTATTGGTGTTGGAACTGTAGCATTGAGAGAGAGACATAACCCGTCAGAATCATTGCATCAGCATCTTTCATCCCTGATCACTGATCACAAATACATGAGATCAGGGTTTTCACGTATGAATCATTAGACGACTCAGTCATGCACCGATGCCTCTTCTAAAACTAAGAAGTGCATGACTTCAGTTGAATGTTTTAACTTAAAAGAAAGAAGAAAGTTGAATATAAAAACCAGCTAGAAAAGTCGCTAATCGTATTTTACAAAATTTGTCGCCGAAACTGATTCAAAATTCCTTAGATTTAGCGACTTATCGCTAAATATGGCAACACTGGAAAGTATGGAAACATGTTCATCTGTTGTCCACTTCTGTGGAGTAACGATTAGCGCGTCTGGCCGCGGAACCAGGTGGCGCGGATTCGAATACCGGTCGGGATAAGTTACCTGATTGAGGTTTTTGCGGGGTTTTCCCTCAACTCAATATGAGTAAATGCTGGGTAACTTTCGGTGCTGGACCTCGGACTCATTTCACCGATAGTGTCACTTTCATTTCATTCAGACGCTAAATAACCTGAGATGTTGATACAGCGTCGTAAAATAACCTACTTCATATGTTCATCTGTCTATAAACAAACATGGCGGTGCAATTATCGTTCGATGAACGTAAGTGGATACTGAAGTGTTATTGGAAAGTGGAGAATGTTGTTGAGGTTCAACGACGTTGGAGAGTTGAATTTGGAACACAACCAACAACAAGGTTAACTGTCACAAGAATCCGAGACAAGTTTGAAGTCGACGGAACGGTGCAAGATGTATTGAAAGGGCGGAAGAAAGAAAAGTTCAACCGATAACGAGAGTGTTCATGCAGTCATTCAGGCTTTTGCACAATCGCCAAAGAAGTCAATGAGGCAATGTTCTCGTGAATTGGTATCAGCAAATCCAGTGTTCATCGAATTTTGCGAGCTCAAAAATGGAAGCCTTACGTTCTGAGACTTGTCCACGCACTAAATGAGGACGACCCAGAGATGGATAGGACGAAGAGGAAGTGCTGCGGTGTTCCCGTGTCGATTTCCGGATTTAACCCCTCCAGACTTCTACCTGTGGGTGGCTCTAAAGCACATAATGTACGCCACAAAACCACAAACACTGGAGGAACTGAGAGTTCAGATCGAACATCCCTGTAATGATATTTCATTAGCAACAATCCAGTTGGTATGTCGCTCTGTTGTACGTCGTTGTTGGGAGTATACTGTGGATAGGAAGGGGGCCATTTTGAACATGTCGGGTTTAACCGCAAAAATCGTATTTCTGTATCATCTCGTTGCTGGGCAATAGTGTTTCAAAATATGTATACATTCATTTGGGACACCCTGTATAGTTTTAAATCGGGGAAATTGAAAGTTTCAATTAGTGTTGTCAGATTGTGTTTCGATAAATTCCCTCGTGATAGATTGCAATTTTCCTTTCATTAATAACATTTTCCTCAATCTGTCCTATGTACTTCACTGTCAGAAATAATTGCACGCTGTTTACAACTTCATTTAATTTCACTAGTGGTACATAAAATGAACGCCACTGGACTCCCTGTCTCTAATGACAGGGCCATGCAAACACGATGTGCGGGGGGGGGGGGGAGATATAATGTCCTGGATCTACGAGCTCGGTAATTCCCTAAATATCCCATTCCCACTGAAGTCACTGTTTAAGAGAATAAAAGACCGATGAAAATCCTGATAAACGAACCAATTTGCATTATCAGTAAGGACAGGTTATGAATCTCGAAATCTCATATACTTTGACTCAAGCAACGACTTCAGTGGGTTATTCCTTCTTCTTGATCATCTCCTCGGACCAACTTCATTCAGTAATTGTTTGACACAGTCGAACAATATTCAATATTCATAATTCTAGAATCTGGTTAGAAAATGCTAAGAAGTAACGACAAATGAAATATTGCGAAATTAAACTGGAAAAATTGTCGGAACTGTTAAAAATTCTATCTCTGACACAAATTTTTCCTTTTTCCCCTCAAGGCATCAGTTTTCCCCGGAATGTGGGAAATTTTCCTCCATCTGACATCACTCGTTTGGATGTTTTTTATTGGGTTACTTTACAACGCTGTATCAACATCTAGGTTATTTAGCGTCTGAATGATATGAAGGTGATAATGCCAGTGAAATGAGTCAGGGGTCCAGCACCGAAAGTTACCCAGCATTTGCTCGTATTGGGTTGAGGGAAAACCCCGGAAAAAACCTCAACCAGGTAACTTTCCCCGACCGGGAACCGAACCCGGGCCACCTGGTTTCGCAGCCAGACGCGCTGACCGTTACTCCACAGGTGTGGACGTTTGGATTGTGTTCAGTACATTGACGAGATTGCATACTTTCTATGCGATGTATGAAGAGCACCTTTCATCGTACGAGAATCTTATACAGAATGTTAAAAAAAAAAGTATCCAATATTTTAGAAGGTGTTAGTATGGACCAAAACAAGAACAAAATTTCTAATAAACATGGGTTCTACAACACATACTTTCTGAGATCTAAACACTTGTTCATAAGATGTGCTCAATGTAACGTCCATTCATGGCAATGCATTCCTTTGCCCTTCAGCGTAAGGAATCACGCACTCTTTGTAATTGATCTGATTGTTCTTGATATGATAACCAAAAGTCTATGGGATTTAGATTTGAGGAACGAGCAGGCTAAGGTGTGGGGCCTCCCCAATCAATCCAGCGGTCCTGAAATGTCAGCGTCAGGTGTTCACGCTCATTGCGGAAAAAATGTGCTGGTGTGCCATCATGCATGAACCACATCTGTAGTCTTTGCTGACATGGCACATACTCCAGCAAGGTAGGCAATACGTTAATATGAAAGTGCTGATAACGAGCCCCAGTTAATCTCTGTGGTAGCACGTATTGTCCTTAATCTAACGCCAAAAACGCCTGTCCATACGTTGATTGAGAATCGGTGCTGATGCCATGCTTTTTCGTAATCAGCTTGTGAGCTGATGAAAATTCACAACACCATCTCTGCTGAACTCTGCTCATATCCGCAATCAAACTTTTCCTTTCAGTATTCCTTGCGACGTATCAGTATTCTATGCCAGGGTGTCAACTGCGGTATGATTATCTGGTAGTCTGCTGTATTGTAGGGCAGAAAAATGCATTGCCATAAATGAAGTGACATTGAGCACCTCCTATGAACAAGTGTTCAGATCTCAGAAAGTATGTGTTGTAGGACCCATGTTTATTAGATATTTTTTTCTTGTTTCGATGCATGTTATCACCCTCTAAAATATTGGATACTTTTTTTAACACTCTGTATAACCCTTAACAACACGCTAATCCCTTATTCATCTGTCGTAAAAAATCTTGGCTTCTTTTTTGATAATAATCTAAGTTGGAATTTTCAAGTTAAAGAAACGATAAAAAAATCTGTTCCTCCATTCACTGTTTGAGTCGCTTGAGAAACTTCTTGCCCCAGCAACTAAAACTTACCCTAGTGCAAACCCTAGTAACGCCGCACTTCGATTATTGTGACGTTTTGTTAAGTGACCTAAGTTCTGAATTGTCAGTCAAGTTACAGCGAGCTCAGAATATGTGCGTCAGATACGTGTGCAACATCCGACGGTATGATCACATATCACCATCCTTCGCAAGTCTCTCGTGGCTCCGACTTAAAGAACGTAGAACTTTACACTCTTTGTCTTTACTCTTTCGAATTCTGCACACTTCAACACCAAATTACCTTTCGTCTCGTTTCTCTTATCTATACTCTAACCACGACGTAAATACCAGATCACTTATCTGTGGCACGCTAAGTATACCTCTTCATAGAACATCTTGTTATTCATCATCTTTTACAATATCCACCTCGCGTCAATGGAATTCCTTGTCACAAAGTATTAGGGGCTGCAAGACAATAAACACCTTTAAGAACAGCTTAAAAGATAACCTTATTAGCATTTCACTCCAATCATACTGATTTAAACTATCACTGACTACATTGTTACTTTTTTCTTTAGACATCATCCTGATTGTGCTGTATTTTAATTGTCTCGTAATAATCTCTTTCTATTACCTAATATTATTTGAAATATATTAACATTCTATGTATTTTAGTTTAATTCTGCTACACAGTTTATTTCAGTGTTTAATTAATAGTTCATAGTATTTTGTTGTTTAATTTGTAAATAACTTTTGTATACATGTAACTCTCATCTAAATCAAATTGTTGGATTCTTTGTAAGTTCATGCATATGTATATACACTTTTTGCTGGTTGAGTGGAAGAGAAGGCCTTACGGCCTTAACTCTGCCAGCTAAAATAAATCATTATTATTATTATTATTATTATTATTATTATTATTATTATATATAACATTCTCGTACGATGAAAAGTTCTCTTCATACATCGCATGGCTTTGTTTCTATATATAAAAAACAAAAATTTGGCGTCACATGGAAACTCGTTTAGTCTGCATGTGTTGACCTTAAACTTGAATTACATCGTTAACTGGGAATTGTTGGTGTCATTGTAATAAACTTTATTAGCAAGATATATATACACAACGACGTGAGACGATTTGTTAATAATTTGTACAGGGACATCATTTTATTTTTACTAACATTTTAATATTAATCTGGCTATACCTTTGCATTAATGATTGACATCCTGAAACACCGTTTGCTACCTCCTTACACGACTGGCGTTCGATGATACTGGCGTAAAATACAAACAAATCACTTTACTAGGTACAGGAGGGAAGAAAATTAGTTCATCCAATTACGTAAAGTAGGAAATATCGCGATTTTGAGTGTGATAATTTTCATTAGGTTTTACTTAATCAAAATGCAGTACATATTAACAATAAGTGTTTTTACTCACGAACTGAGTTATCCATGCGAACGTATTCATTATGCAGTGTATATTATACTGTCTACAGGACATTAGCGTACGATATAGAGAATGAAGTTAAAATGAAAAATAATCATAATATGGATATTTAAACACATTTTTGAAAATGGTAGCCGTTCATTTCGATACAGGCTTAAGTTCTTTTGTGCCTGTTATCACACTATAGACTATTGCATCTAATGCCAATTACCATTTAGGTCCATCTTAATTAGTAACTCATGTTGAAATAATTCTGTACCTACTCTATAAAAGAGTACCTTACGTACTGTAAATTCAGTCTTCACTACTGCTAGACCCGCACAGATAAAATTACTCAGACATACTATCTACTGTCCGTCCAAGTGGTTATGTCGCAGGATCGTAGAATATGGGGGGGGGGAATCACGTGATAGTTAATTACTTAACGAGGCCCTTTTATTTAAGTTATTTTAAACAGTTGCATAAAATTACGTAGACATCCAATTAATTCCTAACAAAAATTAATATTTTCAGAAAAGAGCTAAGAAACTCCAGCCACTAGTCTTTACAGTGGAGCGAGCGAAGCAGGTGGGGGAAATCGGGATGCGACGTAGGCAAACGGACGACAGTACCTGTGCGAAAATATGATTCAATATTGGAAGTTTTCGTCACTGGAAAACGCGAACATATTTCTGAAACGTAGTATAATCACTAACTCAGTACTACGGCCTTGGTTCTGTGTGGAGGACAGTTGGAACTTCGTTAGTAGAAGGGGTGGGAGTGAAGTACATTAAAAAGCTCAGGTACAATAAAAGTTAAAGTAAAAATAAAATGATGTCCCTGTATATGATTTCAGTGAACTGTAGCAGGCAGATGCCTCGCTGACCTGCATACCTGTACCCATGTCATACGATACTTAATAATTCGAATGAATCCAACTTCCATAGTGGGAAATAGAAATTCCGTGGGAGCGGCAGTGGTATGACAGTGACCTACTAAACTGGTACAACAAACCTACACCAGATTTCCGGCATATCATGTTTTACAGTCGCTACATTTCTGTGGTCGTACGTCCATCCTTTCGAGAGAAACTTACTCCAAGTACACCAAGTTGTACCCCAGTCTTCGCTACACCACTCACACGTTTACCTTCCAAACCAATTTTCAATAAATTGTGGCGATGTAAGCCCATATTTAGTGGAACGTAACTTCTTGTGTTATTCTGTGTGGTTGCAGTAAACTTGTACTCTACGTAAATGGGCTGGAATTTTTCCAAAACAGTAATTCTCAACACAAGATGCAGGAATTCGTGACTCGTTGTAGCTTTATAGGAACAATCTACTAATTTCCTTACTTAAAAAACGTCGTGGTCAGCTGGTCGAATTACTATAGCGTAATACTATAATTAAACGTCGGAATGTTTCCGTTAGACTGCTTCGAACAATGATAGCTGATGTTTTGGGCTCGGCAGTAAATAAGGATGAAGAATGAACTATTTTCTGGACATTTTTGTGGGAATTTAAATTACACAGTATCCAAGAACACAAAAAAGCATAGCTCCAATAAGAAACATATTTAATTAGAACTGTTAACATTTTCTGACATCTGCAAAGCTGCAATTGAGATGATGGCTAGTAAAAAGTACATAGGCTTTGTGCCATTTTTTTTCGTTTAAAATATCATACATACTTTTTTCCATAATCTCTGAAATTTCTGTTTGAGTCAACCAACTGTAGAGGTCAGGGAAGTAGTTTGAATGAATTATTGCACAGCTGAGTTCTGAAGTAGAATGATCCTCCAAGACTGTCTCTTGTTTATGAACTTATAATGTGACAAAATCAGTATGGAGAACATACAGTCTCAGCTGCTTCAGAAAAAAACAAGCTACTACTGATGTTGCAGATGGCATATAAGTTTTCGTATAGCCTATTAACTTATTACGTTGTAACTATTTGCAAATGTTTCCAAAATTGGTATTAATTTTAAAATTTAATAATACTGTATATTATCTCAATAAACATATATTTTTTTTTTTACTGAGTCTTTAATTCCAGCGCTCGTTGGGCGGAAAAAGAGCATATGACACACTTTTTAAAACTCTTGTCCTTATTCAGTACTTTGTTGTCCTAGGAAATTACTTGACTATCCATACTTTACGACTGATTTACCTCGCATCAGTACAAGCTATATTACAATATGGCATTATAGGATGGGGTAGTGCTTTCAGTACCTTCTCATGCTAATAACACTGCTACAGAAAAGAATAATAATAACAATGTCTTAATAAGCCTCTTGATTATTCCTCAGAACTGTTGTATTCCGAATTTAAAGTATTTGATATCCATCAAATTTATAACAATGCCGTATTGAATTTTGTTTATAAAAATCGAAAAATATTTAATTTTTATTCACTTACTTACTTACTTATTTACAAATGGCTTTTAAGGAACCCGAAGGTTCATTGCCGCCCTCACATTAGCCCGCCAGCGGTCCCTATCCTGTGCAAGATTAATCCAGTCTCTATCATCATATCCTACCTCCCTCAAATCCATTTTAATATTATCCTCCCATCTACGTCTCGGCCTCCCTAAAGGTATTTTTCCCTCCGGTCTCCCAACTAACACTCTTTATGCATTTCTGGATTCGTCCATACGAGCTACATGCCCTGCCCATCTCAAACGTCTGGATTTTAAGTTCCTAATTATGTCAGGTGAAGAATACAATGCGTGTAGCTCTGTGTTGTGTAACTTTCTCCATTCTCCTGTAACTTCATCCCGCTTAGCCCCAAATATTTTCCTAAGCACATTATTTTCAAACACCCTTAACCTATGTTCCTCTCTCAGAGTGAGAGTCCAAGTTTCACAACCATATAGAAGAACCGGTAATATAACTGTTTTATAAATTCTAACTTTCAGATTTTTGGACAGCAGACTGGATGATTATAAAGCTTCTCAACCGAATAATAACACGCATTTCTCATATTTATTCTGCGTTTAATTTCCTCCCGAGTGTCATTTATATTTGTTACTGTTGCTCCAAGATATTTGAAATTTTCCACCTCTTCGAAGGATAAATTTCCATTTTTTATATTTCCATTTCGTACAATATTCTGGTCACGAGACATAATCATAATCATAATCACATAAATATAAAACTAAAAGATCAGACAACATATTCCTGACTGGATCTAACTGTACCACGACTGTAGCTTAAGTTATAATCAGAGTAGCAACTTCGGTCCAAGGCTCTATAATAAGATAACAGTTAAATTACCAAACGTTCAATTTGCTAATGATTCTTATTTTAAGAAATTAATAAAAAATTAATTGTTTGGGGAGAAAATATAAAATAGTTTCAATTACTATATTATCTGTATTCTTCTTTTTCTTTTTTCACATTTTATTATATTAGTTAATAAAATATTTATGTTCAAATTTTGTGAAATGCCCCCACAACACGAGCATGTAGCCTTTTTTGGGGTGGTAGAGAGATTTATTTTATGTAAAAATATGTATCTTTGTTCTAGCAATAAATTTATTATTATTATTAAAATAAATAAATGTATTTAAAATCAAGGCATTAAACTTAATGCAATGAGGAAGCTTAGAAGTAATTCAAAATATGAGAATTATACTCACAAAAAAATAACTTTCACAAATAGAAAATTTCAAAGCTGTATATCTCAAAAGAATGTTTCAGTCTACGAGCTCCTCTTCCATCCTCCGCCTCAATTTTTATGTTCAATAGATTTCAATATGGATACCATTGGTAGCACGGCAGATGTGGAACCTGTACTTCACCTCTAACCAGTTCTTTCTCAGCATATTAATAATGACGTTTTCAATCACATGGCGGATTCAAAACGTTGAGGTCAGTCACAGTTCTATACACTTCATCTTTACGAATCCTCGGAAGAAAAAGTGCAACGTTATAACAATCTGATGACCTTTATGTCTAAGCCATGGCCTCATAACCTTTGCTAATTCATCGTCCTGGTAATTTATCATTCGGAAAATTGCGTACCTGCATGCGAAAAGCTTTCTGTTTCCTTTTGATATCCCAGGTCATTATTCCTCTACATTCAAGAATGCGATCGTGTCTTTGAAGTTTGAACTCCCTATGAAACCGGCACTCTACATTCTTAACAGGTTTTAGAATTAACAGTTTGTTTATTTTTTTATCTAGTTTGCACTCCATGGCAACCACATCATTATTACATAAATTACAAGACATACACTATCAAACATCGGTAGATTTATTTATGTTTTACGTACTGTTCTCCAACCAGGAGATCAACCATGAAAGGAATGTGCTTACTATTGCGTCATCTATTGGAACGAAATAGATAATATTACCGTTATAAGGTCAGTTTAAAAACCATGCGCTCTAATGCATATGTTATTTCCTGTATGGAGAGATTAAAAGACCAGGAGATTAACAGTGATCTAATTTTGTAACTAGGGTAGTATCAATACGTGTGCATCAATGTTATTGTTTGTGCTGAGAGAGCTAGCCAATACAAATACGAGTACCCACGTGTGTGACCTTATGACATCTTATGACATCAACATTCATTCATAGCATTACCCCGCTTCGTCTCATTCCCCAAAGACTTTCTCATACAGTACAGACCTACATGTTCAGTTATACCACTTTTATTATCCGTGTTTTCAGCTTGACACATTATATATAATAAACTAGATTGTCTTTTGTTCGGTAATAAATACAATTCAGTTTCCAAGATAACACCACTACTGGTTAAAAATCCAACAAATATTTTTCCTAGTTTATCTGCTACGAGATATCTTTGAATAGTTTGAGTTTAAAAGTCTGTGAAATTAATAGATTTAGTTGACTATCGAGCTGTGATTTTTTATGACTTTAAATCGTCATTGATGCCAAAAAAATGTATCCGACGACTTCAAAATGTTTTTGTAGATGAAGAACCATTAGAAAGGATCGTGCATGATTAGTTTTTGTAATTCAAACTTGGGCAGTGGACATACTTAGATCAGTGACGATTTCCGCGAGAGTTGACATTCTACATGGACATTAGTTACCGTTTATACCCTTTTTCATGCGACTTAGTTCATGGGATTGCGACTTTTAACCGCCCAGATCAACACAAGCCATTCGCGCTTAAGCAAAGTAGCATACAAGTAGTTGTAACGTAAGACTAGGTCGCTGTTAGGTGTGGTAAGTTAAATATTATTTACATCCATACAAAATATTGTAGCCAAGAACAGGATGAAACTTATGAAAGGATTGCAGTATGAAACATAGTTCCTGTGACAATAGACACAGATAATGAATTAACGTGAATACTCAGAACATGGGAGGAGTGATAGTAGGAAGAAGAGGAATGAAATGCATAAGATTTGCTGGTTATATGGAGTTGTTAGCAAAAGAGGAGACGATACTTAGGGATATGATACTGGAGCTAAATGACAGCTGTGAGCAGTATGGAATGAAGATAAATGTAAATAAGACGAAGACCATGGTCAAAGGAAGAAAAATAAAGAAGATAAACCTGCGAATTCTAAATGAGGCAATAGAGCTTGTGGACAGCTTCAAATACTTGGGGAGTACTACTGCAGGTATAAGCTGCTGTCAGGAAATCAAAAGGAGGATAGCAATGGCCAAAGAAGCTTTTAATAGAAAAAGGTTGAAGTTCTGCGGACCTCTAGAGAAAGAACTAAGGAAGAGACTAGTGAAGTGCTTTGTGTGGAGTTTAGCATTGTTGGGTCAGAAACATGGATATTACGACGAAGTGAAGAAAAGCCGAATAGCCCTGCCAAGACTCCGGAATTCGCTACCTGCTAGCATCAGGGACTGTCGAAATAAAATTGAATTCAAACACAAAATTACTAGGCACTTGGTCAGCAATTGATTTCTTGTAAATAGTTTCCTTAATCTATCACAAAATATTTCAGTATCCAGTAATTTTATCACTATACAATTTTTTTCTTCTAGGTTTAATTTGTAATTGAGTAAATATAAAATATTCTTTGCTTTTCTATTATAAATTATCTAGCCTTCATTAGTCAGGTCATCTTTTCGTGCTTTGATTTTTATTGTAATTGTAATTGTAAATTTAATACTAATTGTAATTTTATTTGTAATTGTAATTGTAAATTTAATACTAATTGTAATTTTATTCTTCATATTATAGTTGAAATCACCTGGTAGAGGGGCAGAGAAGGCCTGACGGCCTTATCTCTACCAGGTTAAATAAATAAATACTACAAATTCTAATAGAGGCATTTGAAATGTGGATATGGAGAAGAATAACACTGTGTGAAGTGGACAGATATAATAAGAAATGAAGCTGTATTGGAAAGAGTTGGTGAAGAAAGGATGATGCTGAAACTGATCAGAAGGGAAAAGGAATTGGTTAGGTCATTGGCTGAGAAGAAAATTTCTACTGAAAGATGTGCTGGAAAAAATGGTGAAAGGGAGAAGAGTTCGGGGCAGAAGAAAATATCAGATAATAGATGACATTAAGATATATGGATCATATGAGGAGACAAAGAGGAAGGTAGAAAATAGCAAAGATTGGAGAAAGCTGGGTTTGCAGTGAAACACCTGTCCTTGGGCAGAACACTGAATGAATGACTCAGTTATGAATGAAAACATCACTGTACTTTGTGAAATGTCGGTTTTACATTGAACTTGACACAACAGAATTCTCAGCTGCTGAATTGAAAGAGCGAGTGAAGTGGTGTGATTACTAGTTCCAGTCGTGCATAAATTGTCACGGTCACAATAGACGGATCAAGGCACAAAACGAAGAGAGAAAGTGTGATGAAGCGAATTTTATTATTCCTGTAGAAGAATTTAACTACAGCCAGTGTTTACTTTCAATTTCTTTTCAGTGAAAGATAACGCGTAACAAGCTATATAACCTTCCCTGAAGTACGTGCCGTGGGAACACCCAATTTTATGAAGGTTAGAAGTTAGAGGTTAGAGGTTGTGTTGTATAGAGAGATATATATTGCAGAAGGAAACTGCACCCAGCCGTGCTAAAGAAGGTGAAAGCTTTGTGATGCGCATAACAGTAATATGCGTTACAAGAGCGGTATGTTGAAGTTTTCATGTTCGAGGAAAAGTTTGAAAAAAGCGAAACGTAGTTGAGCTTTTTTAATTTCCGAGAATTGAAAGAAAACATATCGCTCGTGTATCGTACATTATTTTGTGCGAAGATCGTTTATTACATACCTGAAAGAGGAATTTCTAATTAGTTGCAATGAAATCTCCATCTTGGTTTCTGTTCAATGACGGCAAATTTGCAAAAAAGAAAAAAATCTATCTTCAACATTGTTGCTTTAAAATGTTTTCTGTGTTTACTATACTCCAGCAGGCCGTGATATACGTCTGTCTTTTTTTCCCCCAGTCTATAAATGCAAACTTAAAACAAACGGCTTCCTTAATGTTACTTGCATCATGAAATGCAGCAACTTTAGTGGAGTTGTAGAGTTTACTTAATTTTTGCAAATATTTAAAAACAACAATTAACAGTGCAATTTAGGTGAAATTGCAGTGGTAAGTTTTCGATTTATAATTATTACTATGTTGAACGTCTCTAAAAATAATATGTTAAAAGCCTAAAGCAGTAAAATCAATATGTCACTTAAGCGGTAAGAAGAGGGAAATTGTAATGTGTGTTAGGTTGGGAATACTGAATGTGGAATTTTAAACTTTCCGCGGATTCGTTTTGTGCGGAAACCAACAAATATGCACGATCTCGTACGAAAAAGATTTGTGTTCATGTCTGTAATAGCCAATAAGCTTGCCAGTTGTGGGTGGATCTTGCTACGTTACAAATTAATATTCCTCTTGAGAACGTTTTCTTTAATATTAGATGAGAAGTGATTGGTAATATCAGGGTGATATTCTGGTAAGGTAAATTTTAGAATTCGCTATGGGATTACTGAACTTTGGCTTACAGTTAGCGAAAATCTCAGAAAAAACCAATAAGTAGCCTAAATGCTATAATCTTCATTCCATGCAAGTTGACTTCGCACGTAAACAAATTCATGTGTCTGAATTCCATCCTATTGTTACAATTCATTTTTGATTTTTCAGATAAATCAGTTGAAGATTATAAATTTATTTTAAAGTTTTCAATCGTATGATTTAGTATAATTATTTGCAAAATTATTATTTGCTAATACATCTTACAGGAGAACGTTTTCGCCTATACGGCATCATCAGATATTCAAAATATTACAACGAAATCTAAACGTAAGTCCAATAATGTGTTCAGAGTAATAAGCATAACAATGATTTGAATAATTAATAATGAGTTATATGTAATAAAATCTGATATTGGTGTGAGAAATCCTCAATTTGACTAATTTGTATTGTTTCGCCGACTTGCCGAAAGGTGAAATATAAAAATATAAATATGAATGTAAATTACGTAGAACTCATGTTACATTTTGTTAAATGTCACTATTATATATAACTTATATATATATATATATATATATATATATATATATATATATATATACATACAGAGTGTTTCAAAAATACGGGGCATAATTTCAGGTATGTATTTCCCACATGTAGACAATCAAAATAGTTCATTACAACATGTGTCCGGAAATCTTCATTTCCGAGTTATGGCCTTCACAACATTGAAATTCACCGGAACGTTTTTCTTTCCGCAGCTCGTTGTCATTACAGAATATGTTCAAAATGTCCACCTCCTGCTTGAATACAGACCTCACATCGCTGTCTCATTGACCTGCGAACACGATCCCAAACTCCAGGAGTATTGCGTATGTCCTCAAAACATGCCACAATTCGATTCAGAAGGGATTCCAAATCAGGCACCGGAGACGAATAAACCAATGATTTTAAATGGCCCCACAAGTAGAAATCGAGAGGGTTCAGATCAGGTGAGCGTGGAGGCCAAGCAATTGGGCCACCTCTACCTATCCATCGATCAGGAAACCTTCGATCCAAGTACCGGCGAGCCGTATGACTGAAGTGTGCAGGAGCGCCATCATGCAAGAAGTGAATGTGTTGACGATTGATCAGTGGAGTGTCTTCTAAAACATGAGGTATGGTTCCGATGAATTTCAATGTTGTGAAGGCCATAACTCGGAAATAAAGCATTTCCGGACACATGTTGTAATGAACTATTTTGATTGTCTACATGTGGGAAATACATACCTGAAATTATGCCCCGTATTTTTTAAACATCCTGTATATATATATATATATATATGTATATATATAAATCGTTAAAATTGATAAAATATAAAATATTTGTATTTAATGTCGGTGTGAGACAGATTCTACGTCATGTTATGCAAATATTACTGATGTTAATGATTAAATGGTGTATGTCTTATATGCAACACATTTGTTGAAAATTTTCTATATTGGTTGTTCACCAGGTTTCTTACTTGTATTGTGTACGTGTGGAAGAAGTGCGGTATTCATTCATAGCATTGAAAACTTTAAAATACATTTATAATCGATCCTTTTGGCATCTACAACGCTAAGTTAATTACTTCCCATCAGAAAACACAATCTGTTATATATATTCAAAGAATAATAGGAAATATGCTCCTTTCATGAACACGAAAGGAAATACGATATATGAATCAGATGAGAAACTAGTTACTAAGTACTCGTATGTTAAGAAAAAATGTTATTTGTAGGCAAGGCGATACCTAATACGTCGTCGAGACTGAGAATTATTGCCCGGCAACAAACATATCAAAAATGAACAGAAAACAAGTGCTCCTACCGCTCATATTGAAGTGGATATTAAGTTATTTGTCATTAAACTCTTTAAGAGTAAGGGTCTGCTCTTGTCAAGTACGGTTTACTCTAGATAATGTAGTATAACATGTTGTATTCGTACTATAAAAAAGCCACGTCGCTGTTATTTCCGCGTGGCTCCTCCTATTTGTTTACGTCTTAAACTGGCCGCGTTGTTGCAAATTCTATTCCTGCCTGCCGCCGAGCAGGACAGTAAATTTATTAACAGCTGTCTACAAAATGTGGCAGCAGTGGAAATGCATAACGTCATCAGTTACCAATGACTAGACGCTCACGTTCAAATGTAACCGAGCTGCAACGTGATGGGCTGTCGGAAATAACACCAACAGGACTATACGTTAGAGTATTTTCAGGTCAATCTAAAAGTGAAAAATGACCTACCTCTCTGTCACGCCTCTCGTATCAGTTAGTGGGCGTGAAAGTATGACATCATGCGCAACGGAAGTGCTATGTTTAGTCTGTTGTCATCTTATAGGTTTGTTTCTGCGACAGTTTCCAACTGTCAAGAGCATGAGCACAACGGCTTTACTATTTGTGCAGCGATAACTTCAAACTCTATTTATGTTCGAATAAGGGAAGAATTGTGACAGTGTCGTGTATAGTTCCTGGGGTAGCTCAGTCGGTAGAGCATTCGTGCCCTAAGCGAAAGGTCCCGGAACAATTTTTCCCTTGAAATTATTCAAACTTGCTTCACAGGGAGCTTCTACCTGAAAGCCAGATTTGCATCTATTTATTTTTACTCAGTGTTGTGCCCAAGGGCGGGTCTTTCACTGCAAACCTAGCATTCTCCAATCCTTCATATTTTCTGCCTTCCTCTTTGTCGCCTCATATGATCCATTATCTTAATGTCTTCTATCATCTAATATCTTCTTCTTCCCCGAACTCTCCTCCCGTTCACCTTTCCTTCCAGCGCATCCTTAGTAGACAGTGTCTTCTCAGCCAGTGACCCAGCCAATTCCTTTTCCTCTTCCTGATCAGTTTCAGCATCATTATTTCTTCACCCACTCTTTCCAACACAGCTTCATTTCTTATTCTGTCCGTCCACTTCACACGCTACTTGCTGATTAAAGTCAGGCGTTCTTATAGCATATCAAACCATCACCAAACTATTTTCTAACGGTCAGAAAAATTTGCGAATCACACCTAAACCAATCTCAAATCACATTGATGCAAGCGTGTTAAGATAGTTTTGTTTTGCTTTTATCCACTGGACTGGCACACACACGTACTTGTTGCAATG
Organism: Periplaneta americana; assembly: GCA_025594305.2. NCBI lineage: Eukaryota > Metazoa > Arthropoda > Insecta > Blattodea > Blattidae > Periplaneta > Periplaneta americana. The sequence goes on from JAJSOF020000001.1 coordinate 36,607,123, forward strand.
ATATTTTATGTGTCGATGATTATCTATATTTGTTTATTAAAATATGGAGTGAAATTTAATTACATCTTCAGTATACGAGATTAGTAACTTATTTTACAGTACATGAGCGTTCGTACACAGATGGTTTCAAATTAATTTCAAACCTGTCATCGTTGATCATGAGCAATAGGTGAGGTTGGAACAGTTTTCAAAGGGAAAAGTTGAGACGGTGTCGGGTGGAGTTCCCGGGTAGCTCAGTTGGTAGAGCGCTGGTACGCTCAACCAGAGGTCCCGGTTCGATACCCGGCCCAGGAACAATTTTTCCCTTGAAATTATTCAGTTTTCAGACAGTTGTCAAACCATCACAAAGTCGCTGCAGACAAACCTTATAGCTGTGTGCGGCATATTAGATAGCCTTTGTCTGGCCCGATCCAATCACCTCCTAATAAAAATCTTTCGTGACTGGCATAAATCAAGTCGAGTGCATTGTTGCCAACTCGTGGGAGATGTCGACAGATTCCTTCCTATCTCAATTTCGTTATCATTTCGTAGCATTCCCCGAACGCCGGCTGGCGACGTACGAAGGAGGCTGGCTTAAGGGCGAGGGGGTTACCTGCTCGAAATCTGGTTATGCAGCGAACCTTAGTGTAGTCAGCCGGTATGGGTTTGTAAATGCGCCCATCTTGAGGGTTAGCTCAATAATAGATGTCCTAGGCCGCAGTATTCGGTCATAGTGGCATAGTTAGAGAGCGGAATTTTAGGCCCTAAAAAGTGGCATTTTAGGCGCTTAAAATAGGCTCTTAAACTCCTTTATTTAGTCTCTATAAAATAAACAAATAGTATTTTTTTGTTAAAGAATGTCACTAATATAAGGTGTTCTTCATTCACCAATCACATTTCATAGTGTGCTTCACAGTAGATGATCAGCACCTATTGTGTCTATTGTGTCGCTCACTGCGGTACTTACAAATGGTGAGAAAAAAGGAAGGGGTTGTTATCTGTCTTGGATTTTAACAGAATGCTTATTCGAGTACAACCCAGCGAGTTTGTGTTAAATTGCTGACAAACAGAGAAAGACATAATAATAATAATAATAATAATAATAATAATAATAATAATAATAATAATAATAATAATAATAATAATAATAATAATTTATCTCGCAGGAATTCTTTTACATGCCAGTAAATCTACTGACATGAGCCTGTCGCATTTAAGCACACTTAAATGCCATTGACCTGGGCCGGGATCGAACCCGCAACCTGAGCACAGAAGGCCAGCGCTATGCCGATTACGCTACCCAGGCCGACTGAAAATTGTAATTTTAGGATTGAAATATTGTAAGAATGAGAAGGAGTGGCCCGGAGGTACTTCTCTATTGTGTTGTTTACTGCTAAGAAGGAGTTGTTGTTATCCGTCTTGGAATGTAAACGGTACAGGATGTTGAGAAAAATAGTGAACAGTTACGAAAAATGATGCAACAATTTTAAAAACTTAAAAATAGGCACTAACGTCGAACTAGCACTATAAGCACTTAAGCACTACAAAACCCTTTTATTTATACCTATATTTCCATGAAAACTATAAATATAAAATCTCAAGCCTGTAGGCTATGTATCAAGGAAAAAAGTAGGTTTTTACCTAAATTCCGCTCTCTAGTCATAGTGCCCCCACCAGAAATTTAATTCAAAAGCTTTAAAAGCTTTCAAACTGTGTTCTATGAGTGGCATTGCTGTTGAGTAAAATAAACAGTAATTCAGTTGAAGAGAAGAAATAATGTAATGAACACAAAACAGAGTATGAATTGGTGTCAGAATGTTCTAATGGAAGTTTGCACGGAAATGACCCCAAAGTAACGACTCATTGGTACCACAAAATAGAGAACAAGGCTCTTTTGTTGTGCGGTTAACATACAGACGTGTAAGTATGTGTAATACCTCAGAGGCAACAGTAAACATAAATGGAGGACAAGTGTACACATTTAAGGTTAATGTTGTGTGAATTAAGACTGCTTTTCCGGCACCATAAAAATGTATTCGATGTGTACTTACGAAGTGTCCAACTTTCCAGTTGCTTTTGTAGACATTTTATTTTTCCTCTGGCTAGTCAGATGGCAATTCTGCATGTGGTGGAGAATGTGTGTAAGGACAAGATAACGAAATATTTACATAAACAATTCCCATGTGAGAAATAAGCAATTTAAATCACGAAGTTGTGCGTTAACGTACTTAAGTGGACATACGCATAAATTGAAACAATGAAATAATGACGAATTTAGAGACACAAAATAAAATTACATAACAGAAGGGGTATTACTTGGTAATTCGTCGCTGTTATTACAAAACCTCGTAAATTCAATGACCGCTGAAATCGAGGTTTCGGACTTAACAGTGGCAAAATATCGATTCTCAGTAGTTTATGAACGCTTGAGTTAACCCAGACAGCATCCCAAGCTATGACATTACAAAAGTGACCATCATTCCCGGAATGGCTAACCGGGAACTGCTTAACAAACCAACCTGTATAGTCTGGGGCCCTTGCCCTTCATGGAATTTCGTGGCTAATATATCTTCTTCTATAGAAGAATGAGTAATACATTTTCCGCAAATGACAAACTACAAACCTTGAAATGAGAGCATACTTTTCAATAAAAAAAAACTTCTTATAATGTTTGGATAAATTACGAGTTTTTGGTGCTTTATTCTGTTATTACAAAATCTGGTACCGGTACATCACTAATGAGAGGTTTCGGTAGTTATGTTTCGTGAATTTTTTTTAGTAGTTAATATTTAATGTTGTCAATATTACAGATATTATTCTGTAGGAGAAATTAATAAATCTATAATATTTTTGGTAGATTATTTTATGACGCTTTATCAGCATCTTACGTTATTTAGCGTCTGAATGAAATGAAGGTGATAATGCCAGTGAAATGAGTCCGGGGTCCAGCACCGAAAGTTACCCAGCATTTGCTCATATTGGGTTGGAAAACCCCGGAAAAAACCTCAACCAGGTAACTTGTCCCGACCGGGAATCGAACCCGGGCCACCTGGTTTCGCGGCCAGACGCGCTAACCGTTACTCCCCAGGTGTGGACTGTTTCGTGAAAGCGCCTGTTTATGCTCCATTAATTTTTTTCCAAGACCGGGAGTAAATGTCTGTTTATATGTTACCAAAATTGGGAGAGAAACGTAACATTTCCTCCGTAGGGAGAGATTTACATTGTAAGAGCGAAACATAGGCCTATCGTGTTTTTGCTGTGACATTTCCTTTGCGTCTGTGCATTATATTTTATACAATATAATAAAATTTCTTCACCCAACTTTACTAATAATAATTTCAGAAAAATCTGCGACAATTTACTGAAAAATGTTTTCTGAAATTATATCAACTAAAATTACATTAGGTTGCTTACAGCTGTTAAAGAGTGCCATAAGTAACACTTACTTACTTATGGTTTTTACGGAACCCGGAGGTTCATTGCCGCCCTCACATAAGCCAGCCATCGGTCCCTATCCGGGGTAAGATTAATCCAGTCTCTACAATCATAAAATCCATTTTAATATTATCCTTCCATCTACGTCTCGGCCTCTCCAAAGGTCTTTTTCTCTCCGACCTCTCAACTAACACTCTATAAGCATTTTTGGATTCGCCCATGAGTAACACTACATCTGAAATTCGCCTGTTCAAGCCATTTAGAGAATTTTAACGAACACAAGAGAAACTAACATAGTCTAGATTTAGGACACGTCAAAGATTATTCTTACAAAATTTCATACATTCCGGACGCTTATATTTTTATACTCTGTGGATTTTTCTAAACTCTGAAGGTCAATAGTAATTCTAATGTTAAGGGACCCGGGTTCAAATTTCGGCTGATTCACCCTAAATATATAATTTGTGTTAGACAAGCCCGTAGTTCAGACAACACAGGGGTTTCCCCGTGTATTCCTTTTCTAAATAATTCTCTATTACTATCATCAATCATTATGTGTAAAATACGTTTTGTTACTCACGACAAGAAGAAGAGTGAAGCGGGAGGGGGAAGTATGTTAGTGACATTGATGTTTATATTATGTGATGCAATAGCCATACTAATCATTAAAAATATGCTAGTCATTGGTCTTGTGCTTAGGAAGTGAGAAGTTAAACTGTTAGTATATAGAGTAAGCAAGTTAATTGTTACTTTATTAAAATAATTAATATTATATCCTTTAATTTTCCATACGGGCTATTTCATCTCAAATCGACCGAAATATAGAGAAAATTGACCTTGCAATTTTTAAATACAATGATACTTTTTCTTTCCGTTGACAACTGTGATACAATGCTTTGTGCAAAGTTTGAGGCATCAGATCTTCATAGTGTTTAAATTAAAAATATTTAAATTTATCGTATTTTCATAAAATTAGCAACTTTAAACTGTTCTGGCTCCGAACCCCTTTCACCCAATGATCAAAATCATGGTTTATTTTGATGCTGAGAAATTAAAGTTTATATTGACATGTAAATAGTTTTTCTTACTTTTTTATGGAAATGGAGAAATTTAGATTTTTCTTCATTAAGATGCCTTTGCTCACGAAAAAATAGTTTTAAAATATATGGTTAGATTCCGCATTGAAAGTACAAATAAACACATATTTTTTACTGGTACACCGTTGATAAGAAAGTATTGAAAATATCAAATAAAGAAAATAAATAGTACACGCGTGAACTAACCAGCTGTCTGTGAGGCGGGAGCTAGCCGAGGCAAGCAAGGCCAGGAGACATAAACACGTGATGTTTCGACTAGTAGCGCATAGCTGGGTTAGCTTTATCACAAGTTTTCATAAACACAGGAGCAAAATGACGCCCAACGCTCGCCTATCTTCAGCTCTCGGCCAGTGCGTGCGGTATTGCGCTGTTCAAGTCTAGGCGTGTATAAATAATTTATTTAATATCCTCGAAACTTATTGCCGAGCCACTAAGCAAGCAATGCCGAATCCCTCTTAATATTGCAAGGTTTTTTCTCAATATATATATATTTTTTTACATTTTTACAAATGGGCAAAAAGCCTAAAAGTAAGTAAAATCAGATTATCTGTCTCTTTGTATACAATAAAAATGATTACTTTTTATCATAACCTACCAAATGTCAGCTTCAAAATGAGCTCCCGTTCAATGTTCTGCAGTAAATGTTTCCAGAGTTCTGAGCACTGAAAGAGGCTTGTTTTTATAAAATACGCTAAATTTGTCGCTCAATAGTACGAAAACCGTTTGACTTTCGATAGTATATTTTTGAAAATGCACTCTCCTCAGCACCTTGTATAAATAGGGAAAAAATTAGAGTATTATAAAAATGCGAGGTTTTTTACTGATCGATATCATATGGAATAGCCCATACGCTTACTGTAACTAATGTTTTCGGCATGAGTAATAACCTGGCTACTGGAATGCTTATCTGTGTAAGTAGTGTTTATCATAATTAGTAACCGCAATGCGCTCGTCTTCTCGTAACTAATAATACAGTCCACCACATGTGGTGCACTCTGAATAGTCTCTGACGAACTATGGTCCGTCCCAGGAATCCGCGCATATGGGAGCGGAGTTTATCTGTGCCGGAGTGTCTTGCAGGCATCATCATCTCCAATTCGCTAAGGGGTAACATGCTCGTGGTAGAAGGTAGAGGAGAGTTTAGAAAGAAATTATCCCCTCCTTTTCAAGCGATTGCTCGCTTCGTTCAAGCAATGCCTCCCCCCAGAGCAGTCATTGGCCCTCGCCCTTCCAATACCACTTGCGCAGAGGTCTTGTTTCGGGAAAATCGCAATAAGCATAACGTAGAAGCTCCGCCCACGACCCCTTCCACTTTTCCCCTACTAGCTCACCAGACTCTCTACGTGATAGGCGAGTGTTGTGTCGAATGCACATTTCATGTGGGTGGGGATAACTTCCCCTACTGGCGTTCTCTTTTTTTTTTTTTTTACTGGGTTATTTTACGACGCTGTATCAACATCTAGGTTATTTAGCGTCTGAATGAAATGAAGGTGACAATGCCGGTGAAATGAGTCCGGGGTCCAGCACCGATAGTTACCCAGCATTTGCTCGTATTGGGTTGAGGGAAAACCCCGGAAAAAACCTCAACCAGGTAACTTGCCCCGACCGGGATTCGAACCCGGGCCACCTGGTTTCGCGGCCAGACGCGCTGACCGTTACTCCACAGGTGTGGACTCGTTCTCTTTATTGCGATTTATCCCTTTTTTTTTCGTCTTTCTACTCCACAGTTTCCTGGGACGGACCATAATTGGTCTAGCGACATCTATGAGTAGACTCGGGGCGAATAACGGCAAAGATAAGAGCTCTGCTTAGGAAAAATAAAATAATAATTCCAATGGAGTGGGGCATAAAGAAATTACGGTTGCCACTGACGTATTAGAATATTCGCAATTTCTTTTCTGTTGTCTCTTGGGTTCCCTTTACTCCTTATAATTTGACACATCCATTTCATTTCCTATGTCATGTAGACTAGTATCATTATTTTTAGAATATACAAGAAGTCGCAATTAAAAAAAAAATTGTAATGAAATTGAGAAACGACAGAAATTACGCTGTAGATACTTGAATTAAGCTCCACCCCAATTAGTGGCAGTTTCTGGAACCGTAACAGTGACACAGGACTGTTTTCCTTGATTAAATTTTGCCCAACGAAAACGCCATCTCTAAACTAAAAAAATTAACTGCTGTCCGTTTCTATAGGCCTGTGGTGGGCAAAATGAACGCAACCCACAAGACAGGATTTAAATGGCAACTACATACTGTGGGAGGGTTGCACTACAATGCAGTGACGGATTTACAGACAGTTGCGCCACTACACTCCTACCTACCATATGTAATTAGAATAGTCCATTCACATGATATTTAATCAATCATTTTTCAAAGCAATTTCTTCGAAATTGGGATTTATATCTGTGCATGTTATTTTCAGTTGCGCAAGGAGATGAGCATGGCTTAAGCGGGATCTGTGGCTGGACTTCATAAATTTCATTTTAGAAAACAGCCGTTCACACTGGTAGGTTGATGAATACATACCGTCATTTCCCATAACTATGGTCCTGGAACACCACTATGGTCCACGATACAACCATTCAAAGATCACTGTAGAAGTAACATAGACCGTTCGTAGATAGCTGCAGTGACTTGAATTCAAAGTACAGTACAGCAAGAATATAGATAAACGAGGTCCTACATTATGGAGTACAAAATTTGAATAGTTGTATCGTAGACAATAAGTTATGTTTCAGGACCATAGTTATGGGAAATGACGGTACTCATTATTTTTTAAGCAAACTGTCTAAGCAGTGGATATATAGTACTGGACAACTTTTAAAAAATTTTAGCCCCCAGTAGACCTTCATATTCTGCTTTCAAGAAGCCATCATTCTGCAAATCCAGTACCTCTAACTGCAATTGTGGGATAACATTTTCAATTTAAACATGAAAAAGAGTGGCAAAAATATTGAAATCTTTCTCCATCCTTTGAAAATCACTGAATCTGTGTTCTTTGAACTCGTATAACAGGTGATCTATTTTAAGAATGTACATATTTAAGTTCGGGTCCTGAATATTTGTAACTTATCCTAAACATGAGAAATGAAAGAACCGCCTTTCTTTAAGTGTGATATCCTCTCGATTCATATGATTCTGCGAAAGACATTGTATCACTAATGAAGCTCCGAAGTACAGCAATCCAGTATAATCCGCCACGTACACGCGCAATATTTTCATGGAGTAGGGGAAGGGGAAAGTAGGGGGTAAGTTTGATCCTTCTCTGCGGTCTGATGCCACCATTGCTATAGGCCTAAGTAAAAAATTGGAATATTTACAGTGAAATATAAAGTGGTGTTTTCTTCGTCTTCTTCTTTGCATTGAAGATTAAAGTTTGGAACGCACACTTTTAACATTTAGGCCTACGCCAAGTCTTGGAAAATCTGTGACGTGTGAATTATCTTGCTACACGTATGTCGGTTGAGTGCGTTGCACTGTAGGACAACATGCATTTGAGCAAGTGCTTTGTGTTGTAGAAAGAGTAATGGATGGGCTGTAGACGGGCCTGTGACCTTTAATTTCAGTGTCATGACCACAAAACACTCAGCTACAAACAGGAATTCTCAAGGCACGTAAGCACAGCGTGCGACTTTATTTTTACCAGACAGAGAGAGAGAGAAATATAAAGAGAGAGAGAGACAGGCAGACAGAGAAAAAGAGAGAGATTTCTAGTTGAAACTAAGAACGAAAGTAAATGGCAATCGTGTTTTGTAGACGTATGAAATAATAGTTCTTTTAATTTACCTAAAACTTTGGGTGTTTCCACTTCTTAAGAGTTACAAGCCTCGGGAGACAAAAACAAGACTTTAATGCCAAGTTAGCAAGCTATTATCAAGAAGCGGTTTTTCAATATTTACTGCTACGTAGTGGCATCCTAATGTTAGCTTCGAGGGGCTGAGCAGGATTAATATAGTCTTCAACAGCAATTTTAGAAATAAAGATTACTGTATTTTTCTAACAAGAAAATCATGTAATGAATTTATGCATTTCGTAACATTTTCAGCTTGAAACGTTTAACTATTTGTAATTCAAGGAATCTGGTCATTATCTATGTTAATATTGTGACCTCATATTGCAATTACAGTAGAACCTTTATTATCCGTGGTAATGAAGGAGGTGAACTGAACGCTTAATCGAAAAAATCGGATAATCCGTTATCATAAAATATTTTCATAAATTAAGTGAATAATACATACACTTTCGTAATTTCCTCGGTGGTCTTGCATTTAACACGCCAGGTAGTGGATCAGAAGTTCACTAATTTAAGTCTACTTGTCAACGAGGAGTTTTATGGAGCAAAGAAACTCCTTGTAATGGCTGTCAGCGGAAATATAGGAATACTAGAGGTCTCATGTTGTAGATTTACATACTTTATACACTTCATCCTTGTTTTTTTATTAAATCGCGCATAATTGTAACACCAATCTCGTATTCTGATGTGAGATGAGTCACAGTTTCTCTTTCTCCAAATTACTCAATTATTTTCACTTTTTCGGTACTTGGCACAACACGTTTTCTTTTGACATTTTGACATTTTATACAGAAGTTGAGTAGACCATTGTGTAAGTGAAAAGGCATGTAATAACACTCTCTAGCAAAAATACATACTAATATAACGTAAAATAGTACTTCATATGTTTCTGCAGCAAAAAAAAAAAAAAAAAAAGCGAGATACAGTCGGATAATCCGTCAATCGGTTATTAGAGTGACGGATAATCGGAGTTCTACAATACTACAATAATTGACATTGGATGACGGAGAGTATGATGTATTTAAAACAAAGTAATTTGGAATCGAGCCAGTTGTCATAAAACATAGAGCAGAAACGAATAACATAATGAATTCATTATTATTTGTACACAAATGCGGCGATTAATAAATGCGGGGAGTATAAAGGCGGAAGTAGTTAGCCGTTTAACGTAGTGTAATTCTACAGTACTTAACTGTAGTATTAATTTCCAAATGAATCCAATTTTCTGTAATGAAATTTTATTTATTCATTCATAGTTTTTTCTCAAAAGCCGATCTTTCACTGCAAACCCGGCATTCTTCAATCTTCCCTATTTTCCGCCTTCCTCTCCGTGTCCGCATATGATCCATATATCTTAAAGCTGTCTCTCATCTTTTTCAGCCCCGAACTTTTCTCCCATTCACCATTCCTTCCAGTTGCATCCTTCAGTAGGCAGTTTCTTCTTTAGCCAGTGACCCAGCCATTTTTTTTCTCTTCCTGATCAGTTTCAGCGTTATTCTTTCTTCGCTCACTCTTTCTAGCACAGTTTTATTTCTTACTCTGTATGTTCATTTCACACGCTCTGTTTTTCTCCATATACACATTTGAAATCCTTCTAATCGTTTCTCTTCACTTCATCGTGATGTCCATGTTTCTATCCCATGCGTTACAGTACTCCATGCAAAGCACTTCACTAGTCTCTTCCATAGTTCTTTTTCCAGAGGTCCGCTGAAGATGTTCCTTTTCCTATTTAATACTTTCTCTGCCATTGTTGTCCTCCTTTTGATTTCTTGGCAGCAGCTCATGTTACTGCTTATAGTACAGTGCGTATACTAAATGGCTCCGCAGGAGAAGTAAGGAGAACGCGGGAACTCGAGGAGTTGTGTTGGTATAGTGTAGGTAAAGTCAATGACCTTGGCCGCATTGAATGGTTGAGAGTGGGAGGGAGCGAGAGAGGAGATGTAATATTCCTACGTTTCCAAACCAGGCGCTACACAGTATCAACTTTACATCCCTGCCGAGTAGACTACTGTCACTTGCTTCACTGCGGAGCCAGTTAGTATACGCAAAGTTCACCCCAAAAGTATTTGAAGCTGTTCACTTGTTCTATTGCCTTATTTCGAATTCGCATATTATTCTTCTTTAATTTCTTCCGATAACCACGGTCTCCGTCTTGTTTGCAACATATTATTATTCATTACAATTTTAAAAACTCATTGATGTCATAATGATGTGTGAATCGTTTCGACTATCAATTTTATTGTGTTGTCTCGAGACAGACATGGAATGAGGAAGCTGTTATGGAATAATTATCGAGAAAACTGTCTTGTTAAATTTAAATGCAAGGAATATGAAGACAGAAATGAAAATATATATATATATATATATACATATATATCAAAATCATTTTAAATCCAAAACAATTTAAAAATCCCAATCATGCCCTTAAAATCTCGAATAGCAAAACCCTTTCACTCAACTGTAGGAAATCCATTAATCCTCTATCACTTTTTTAGAATAATTCACATATGAAGTGCATGTTTGACACTTTGAACTGTAAAACTTAATAATAAACTTATTAACAAAATGACATCCAAAAATTAAGCCTGCTTTAATGAAGGAGTAGAATGAATAACATGAAATTTAACGGTCTGTTTCCAACGAACCGGTTTCTCTTAATATACATACCCGCACATAATCAGCTAGGTTCGGTACATCAATTTTAGCGCCTCGGCGCACACGTTGCAGTTTTTTTTTATTCATCTGATGGTTTGCATAAGACTTTGATAAACTTTTATGATCTCAGGTTTTGCTTTATTTTTTTCGCAATTAAAATTACCGGTCCACGAGGCAATCTCGTGAGAAGTATTAATTTCCGCATACGCAAGCGTTAAAAAGATGTCAGATGGGAATATTGATCAAGATATTAACCAAACTGTCACGCTTTTGGAAGCACGACTACTTTGACCGTTTCTTGACAGCGTAGACCTGAATTTGAAACCCATCGAGATTAAATTGAAATTTCTTTAAGTTTATGTACACATGCTTTAACATCTGTGGATCCCTATCACCACGGCATGGCGCGTCCTCAGGTTGCGGATAGAGGAGACGGATAGAGGGTAGCTGTGAATATATTGAATAAGCAGTCGTGAACAGCCGATAAGGGGAGGTCCTCCAGCTTGGGGGTTGGGCGAAGGGCTAACAACCCATCACCGTAAAAAACAGCTTGTTATGAAACCTTACAATAAGGATAATATTAAAATCGACTTGATGAAGTGGGATATGATGAGAGACTGGATTAATCTTGCACAAGCTAGGGACAGATGGCGGGCTTATGTGAGGGCGGCAATGAACCTGCGGGTTCCTTAAAAGCCATTTGTTAGTTGCAAGTAAGTATGCTTTAACATCTGTGATCATATCACGAGTTTAGCACCTGTTCGTATACCAGTAAGCCGTTGTTGTTATTGTTAAGTTTTTTTACTTGGTTATTTAACGACGCTGTGTCAACTACGAGGTTATTTAGCGTCGATGAATTGGTGATAGCGAAATGATATTTGGCGAGTTGAGGCCGAGGATTCGCCATAGATTACCTGACATTTTCCTTATGGTTGGGGAAAACCTCGGAAAAAACCCAACCAGGTAATCAGTAGAATTGAACTCGCGTTCGAACGCAACTCCGGATCGGCAGGCAAGCACCTTAGCCGACATAGCTACGCCGGTTAAGTTCCTGTTTCTATTGTGTGTTATAGATGGCTTGTGTTCATGTAACTGATTATTAGATTTTGAATAATGTTTATGATATTGATGATTGAGGAGGTGATGGATCATGGCATGTAAGTTTCCAATCCGGCATTAGAATTTGTGACCAATTTTGGGAGTCTATTGCCATTATTATCATAATCATAATCGCCGTCATAGTTATGAAGTATTTACAATTAGGATATGCTATCTGGCCTTCTTGTATCGATGTAAAAATGTTCTCGATCGTTTCGTTAAAGTTTCATTTGTCCTTGGTCTCAGCGTCGTTTTGAAAACAAGGAAAGCTGATTTTGGTAGTTTATGTCTTTCCATCATTACAATCATTATCATTATGAATGATTTAGTAGCATTTGATTATACGTTTTATTTCTGTTAGTCTCAAGATGTATGTTCTTGATCGCTTCAATCGTACCTGGTCGCAGAGCTCTTTTGGAAGACCACTACAGTAAATGCTGGTTTTAGAAGTCAGTGTATTTCATTCATCATCATAATCATCATAATTGCTATCGTCATAAAGTATTTAGAAGCAGACCACGTGATATGTTCCTATTGATATTGCCCTCGGAGATTCGATCGTCAATGATCTTCGCTTCCTCTTGGAAGAAATCGAAACGCCAATGTTGAGAACGTGTGTTCTTACTATTATAGGTCTCGCAAGCAGGGATTACCGACGGAAGGAATGCGAATCACACACTGCGATAAGGAAGAGCGGGCGAGAGGAAAGGTCATGAGATAACTTGAATGATATTCAAGAGTACAGTCGGAAGAGAAATGACATCGATAGAATCAGTCTTGCGTTGTGATAGTTAAATTATGACTTTAATTTGTTCCATTGCATGTGAATGCCTGTCTTGTATCGCACGGTATTATTATTTCATTCGTAAACATATGTTGCGCGTTTAATTAGCTTCGAATTTTTCTCTTGCTACGTTCTTTATTTCCACAGAGATGTCTTCAGTTGTTCATCTTATTGGAAGAGACAGTACTTCCATCGGTTCTAACCTCTTCCCCCCACGGCGTGCCTACTTACACACGTCAAAACAGACAGCAACGCCACCATTGGTTTTCGGTAATCGTTTCTTGCGCGAGCTATACTATCGCATTTTTTAATCTCTTTGACTATACTATGTCGTCAAGCTCATTATGAAACATATGACAATTATGTCTAAACACTTATTGCCTCATGCTTAATTGAGGAGGGGTAACTACATAAATTCTTGTAATACAGATATAAGAGCGGTTTTAGCATAACTAAGTTTGGGGGCACGGAAGGGTCAAAATTGTCACTGAAGAAGGAGACCGCATCTGTCCATTATCGGTATTACTAATAAAAACTCTTATACAGACGTTTAACTACTTATACTTACACAGTGAACAGCTCGTTTATAAATCGTGTGTAAAGTCCTTACTAATAATCACTACATACGTCTTGTATAACAGTATAACTGTTACACAGCTACATCATAGTTTCGAAAGGTAATAGAATATCTGAGGTTCTCTATTATATCCGGTAGAGTGCTCTAGTGTGCCGTGTTAAGTATCGATAGTACAACTAGTTCCGATCAATTACCACGCTATATTTTGGTCAAAGAGTACAAGCTATAGTAATATTATTCTTATTATTCTGTGATCTTTGGATTGTTCTTCTGTGGTTACAAGGCAACCATCTTCATAAAATGACAGTCGATTCGAACAGCTGTTAGAGGGGCGGCAATTTTTTCTCTATATACAAGCTTAAACAAGGGGTTTCGTATATATAACTTCGGCAAAGCAATTCCCATTGTATAGTTACAGCCTGTTTATACATCCATCGCTTATGCATGGTTTATTAGTAACGTTTTCTGTCTCAACTTTGCATAAGTCTGGTATAAAAATTATACACGGTTTATTAGTAAGACCGTACGTGTGCGAAAGAAGTCTTGGGAGCACATTGTAGCGCATTGTAAGGAAGCAGAGCATCTCCGAAGAAAATGCCTATCACCCTCAATGCTAGGTCGGAATAGGGGGTCACTTGCGTGTCTTGACATCATGGGGAATAGAAAATCCGAACAAAAACTGGATTGTTTCCTTCAAGGCGAGACAGATTAGAACATCAGCTGTTGAAGTTTATGTTAAGAACAAAGCACGTACGGTCAAAAGACCCTTGAACTGGATATAAGGGCAAATTCTGATATTGTAGTGTATCTTATGTATAATATTTCTGAATAAATGCCACATCTATCTAGAACATTTATTGCGGACAAGATCTCCAGAAAGATGCATGAAAAGATATACCGAATGGCTCTGGCGTGATCCGAGGTGCATTGCTACATACGTAATAATCTATAAACTGTTCAGCGGTTTAATCTATTGGAGATAGGTCGCAGTACGTGTACATCATCTTGTGGTCGAGTTTCCTCTCTCTGAAGCGTTCTGCCTTTGAAGGACCAAAGCCTGCCATACAATTGAAGTCCACTCACTTCTGTTCTAGTTTCTTGTAATTGCAATACAAAAGCTAATGGAATTTCGACATTATAGATAGAAGAGAACGTGTCATGAAAATGATCATTATGAAATGATATAAAATTACTTTGAATCTTATCCATCTTGTTCATACTAGTTTTTGTACGTCAATTTTTCTAACTGTACTGAAGCATGATGGTATCTCATTTATAAATTTTTGTGTTCGATTCTTTCAAGAAGCCTACCAAATTTGTGAATTTGGCTTTTCTTGAAACCTCGATGCGACAATCTCTTCCTAAATTCGTTCTCTTTTCGCCAGTTCAAAAATAAATCAGATTGTGGTTGTTGAATTATTATATTAGTTAAAAGTGTACTTTTGCAATAAAATTAAGATTCTTACTAGCTTCTTGTGTGATTTTCTAATATCAATGTCGGTTTCTGTGGTCAAGTTTGATGGCTACATCTGGAATTCAATTCTTCGAAGATGCTCATTATTTTTTTAAGAGTTTTTGTGTTTTATTTCTCCTAAAACACTTTAATAACGATCTCTTATTACTGAATGTTTTTCTGTG
The DNA here is from genome assembly GCA_025594305.2 of Periplaneta americana. Taxonomy (NCBI): domain Eukaryota; kingdom Metazoa; phylum Arthropoda; class Insecta; order Blattodea; family Blattidae; genus Periplaneta; species Periplaneta americana. Next base: position 36,622,185 of record JAJSOF020000001.1, read on the forward strand.
AGCAGTTCGTGAATACTGTATACTAGATCATTGTTGAATAAAAAACAGCACTTTGAAATGTAGTAATACAATAAATAAATATAGACCTATGCCTTGTTGAGAGACTATATAAAGTGAATTCCAAAGAAAAAGATATATAGGGCATCTGAAAAAGCGACTGAGTGGCTATAATAAGCAGATGCAAGGAACGTGAGGTACAGTGCTTGAAAATGGAGGTTATAAGATTATAAATTATTGTTTGTTTAACGACGCTCGCAACTGCAGAGGTTATATCAGCGTCTCCGGTATGCGGGGAATTTTGTTCCGCAGGAGTTCGTTTACATGCCAGTAAATCTACTGACATGAGCCTGTCACATTTAAACACACTTAAATGCCATCGACCTTGGCCGGGATCGAACCCGTAACCTCGAGCGCAGAAGGCCAGCGCTATACCAATTACGCTACCGAGGCCGGCTAGATGGAGGTTATTACATTGATTAATTAACTGTATTAATTTAATGAGTAAATTATTCTTTGAATTCTTATAATTTACAAAATATAAAAAAATAAAGATAAAAAAATGCACTATGCCTGTGAAATGACCGCGACCCCAGATGTTACACAAATAGAAGAAAAAAATAAAAACTTTAGTTTTTTTGCAAAAACTTAATTAATTTTTAAAGATTAAGTATGTATTCTCCATGGAGAAAGAAATTTTCTGGTGAAATTTCGGCCAGTGTATGAGACCGGCGCCCACCCAACATTGTGATGCACTTGGGGAGCTGCGATAGGTAGCGAAATCCGGTTACGCAAACCAGCTATAACGGCTGGGGGGTCATCGTGTTAACCATACGATACCTCCATTTCTGGTTGGATGATCGTCCACCTCTGCTTAGGCATGTGGCCGTGAGGCCAGCAGCCGGCTGGTCGGTCTTGGCCACTCGTGGGCTGTAGCGCTACGGATTTTTAATTTACAACTTAAAATATCCTTATTTCGGCACAATAACTAAGACATCTTTCTCTGAATCACACGTAATAACATCCGAATAATTCAACAAGTTGGAATATATACTAATTGGAAACAAGAGCATACTAATCCAAGTTCTGCAGCCACTATAAGTTTTCCTAGGAAATAATCGTTTGTGTCTACATTTCATAGAAGGCTACATGGATCAAAACCGTTAATGAAATTAATGGACGACAATTAAATCAATTTCTCCTAGTTGGGTTTGTGTTTCCGAGATAACATTTCTATACGTTGAATTCACATTGTGCTATTGTGGATCTAGGAGAGAACAAGATAGTTAAAATTAATCTCAGATAAACAGAATGTAAACAACAATGTTACTACTACTACTACTGCTACTACTACTACTACTACTACTACTACTACTACTAAGCCTACTATTACTGCTACTAGTATTACACTATCATGAAGTCGTTTTTCTAGAATTATTATGGGATATTACATAGGCCCTAAGCACACAATTACTGCCAGCAAATATGTATCGTGCAAGTCATCGTTTCATACAACACAGGAAAGAAAATAATATCTACTCACATCCAGCTTTCATAGGAGGGAATGGAATGTCCAGTAGCAATTAATATTCAGTTTATTTAAACTATTAGTAGTCAGTGGATAGCAAGAAGGTCATATTAATTGCTACTTTGCGCTGTATTTTATAGAATTTTTACTTTGAACCTCATTATCCAATTCTGACTTACACCACTTTTGCTCTGAACGGTTCATATAACAGATTACTCAGCCTTATAGCTTTGACGGCAACAACTTTTATCAAATTTATGCTACTATACTGCCATCTAGCGACAGTAGAAGGAATCACGTCATAATTCCCATTTGAATTGCATGGAGCAACTGTACTTCTATCTAGCGGTTGTTTTAAATCGACGGTGGCGATCCTAGTGGTTATTCTCTTACACATGCTACCGTTTTTAACATTACAATGTCCAATCTGTTATACACGTAATCCGGAATGTTGGCCTATATGAATGATAAATTCGAAGTTGAAAAGTTACGCTTCATTTTTAATGCAGAATAAAACCTTACCACTTACTGACAGTTTCCTGACATCTTTTGTTAGGCTACGAAAATATATCTATAAACCCTACTGTAAAAACAAAGGCACTCCTGTTATAGGCTATGAAGGCTCACAGAGTAGAGGTAGAGATGGGTTAATATTCTTAAATTTTGTAGACAATCTGCATTAGTAGCAGCATGCATGTCCTACATAAAAATAAGTATTGTATTTTATTTTCTCTTATAACCTAAGTAATAATAACATTGCAACTTCTAGGATTAGCCTATAACATTTTAAAAAGTCTCGCCTTCTCTTCGTTTAATACAGAAACTAATAAATTGCAAATTTGAATTTGAAAAATTTGTTTTCCTGAATTTTTTTTAGATAATTTCACTAGCAAGTAGTTACTCACTATTATTCATATCGAGGATAATATATCGATGGATAAGAAGTGATACCTTGTATCTGTGAATTTACAGGTGAATCATAAAATTGTTTCAAAAATTAATTTATCTTAAACTTTTTATATATCTGCTTCGCAGGATCTTCTAGTCGAGGACAAACTATTAGTTAATGTTCAATTTTGTAAACATCATGATAAATTAGTCAACTTATTCTAAATAATAATAATGTAGTTGTAACTGACCATTTTTGTAGATACGAGATGTCACTTCTTAGCCATTGATATGTTATCATCATTTCCTCTGTTAAGGAAATCAATCATTTGACAGTCATGTTTGTACTTATTCTTGGGAATACTGTGTACCAAGTAGGACTCTTTAATCATGTGGTCAACACTGCACAAGACCTCCAGGTGGGACTCTTTAATCACGTGGTCAACATTGCACCAAGGCCTCCACATAAGAAAACACATAACACATACGCGTTTAAAGCAAATATCTATAGGTCTACCCATTATGTTTGGAAGAGAAAAATACCTCGTCTTGTCGGGATTCGAACCCGAGTCAGCTATCTTCATCTCCCGAAACGTCCCGAAGCTAGAAACGCCACTGTTTCGTCCAGAGCGGAATAAATGACAATTATTACATACAATTGACCCTTTTCATAGAATTTTAATTCTGCAGTGCTTGGGAAAAGTGGCATAAGTCAGTTTCCACAAACATTTTTTAATAATTTATTGACAATTTACGGAACATCTGCTCGCTTGGGAAAAGAGACATAAGTATTTCTCCCATTACAATAATTCATATAGAAGAAAATCAAATCGACATAAACCAGTGTGAAGACAGTTTTTTCCCCCCCCCTTCTCCTGTAAAATTAACATTTTTGACTTGTGCCACTTTTCCCGAGCACTACAGAATTTTTGTTATAAAATTGTTATTCCAGTATCCAGACTTAAATGTTGGAATAAAACTGGGTACTCACTTTTCTTTCCTCTCTCTTCGCTGCCGTCTTCGCTGTCATCATCAACTTCCTCTGTGAGCCCCAGGGTATCAGCCACATCGCCCAGAGCCCTTCCTGCCGAGGTGACGGCATTCAGGACTTCGTTTCCCTTGAGGTCCACTTTGAGCGTGTGCGTCTTTAGGAACCGCTCCACCCTGTTGATGACCATGCTCTCCAAGTCTTTGCTGTTCTCCTCCTCGTCCTCGCCCAGCGCCCTGGGCGCTCCATCTCCCGAAACGTCCGGCGGCGAGCCTGCCGTCTTCACCACAGTGACGCCCTCTGTGAGCGTGAAACTGTCCTTGCTTCCCAACACCTTATCCACAAAGGAGAACAGCTTATACTTCACGCATGACATGGAGTCCTTTCTGAGGCAGTCGCTGTAGACACTGTCCATGAGATCGTCGCCCGTCTGAATGGCGTTGCGGCTGTGTTGCTGGAGTCCGCGCGCTTCTTGAGGGGGGACCGCGGGCGGTGGTGCAGGCACTTCCTGGGACGACGCCACGCTCGCCGCCGGAAGGGCCTCCGAAGCGGCCGTCGCTAGACAGGCCAAAAGTAATGCACGCCACAAAGCCATGCTGATGTTCCGCCAGAAGTAAGAGCAATGTCGTCTGTGAGACGTGAACCTTGTTTTGTGAAGGGTAACACCGGAGTAGTTAGCCTTATATAAAGATTGGAGTGAGTCTTCCTCCTCGCCCCCCTCTCCCTCTGTACTATTCCACAGATGAGTGAAACCACGTGCAGGCCGGTACGTTAATAACACAGGCCTCCTCATAGGAGTGGCTCTGCCGGAGTGGGGTGGGAGGAGACGGTGATGGGAAGAATTTTTTGCTTCTGTTTGTCTCTGCCGGCCAGTGCCCGCACAGGTGCGTGTGTAACCTCCAGTGCATTACCTCCCTCCCCCCTTCACTCCCGGACAACCTGGTTCCTTCACCGATCTGGACCAGTCGGGAGCTGGGCCGACTTTCTTCTGCTCGCTCACGAGTAACCTGGATCCAGATAAGACAGAAGATTTGTACCCTCAATGAAATTGCCCCGAAGGTCACTTTTTACGTGTGGGTATACGGGGGGCCGACTGACCCCGCTCTCGATCCGGAATGTGTGTACCTGCCTAATAAGAGGCAGGGGAAAGTTAAAATACTTATTTGATTAACATTCCCTCTTTTGCGGGAAAGTGCCTGATGGAGTTGCAATATGTTCGATAAGCTAGTGATGCTTTAGTTGGTGGACGTTGGAAAAGTTGACGTTAAAACAAATTGTAACTCTAGGAGTTAGAAAGAGTCGATGGTTTTGAGCCTGTCTCAGTTATGACTACTGGTATTGAGGAAATGTCATTACTTAAATTAAAATAAGAACCTCTAGAAGCAATCGCATAGACATATTGCAGTAAAACTCTTAAGAATCAGGGAAAGTTTATTTAGAAATATTAAACGGCATGCAAGTATTGTAAAGTTGATATAGGTAGAATTGACTCCTAATCATGACGTTGAAATCTATTACAGTGCTCGACCTTCAAATAAAACAACGGTATTTGTCCAAATTTCAAGCGAAATAGTTCATCATCAGCTTCCTTACATTCGTTCGTCGATAATAATCGAATTTTCCGTTTTCCCGAATGGAGATATAGTATGATATCTGACTTAATTTATAAAAATTGTACTGTTCATGTATGCTGTGTATACAGAGTGAACCGAGGTTATTCCTTGAGATATTTCAAACAAAAAAGTTTGATACAATTTTGCTCGTTTTTGCTTCCTTTTCGAGAAAAAAACATTGTTTTATGTGTAGCATTTCATAGCGTGTTTAGGGGAAATTCATTGATTGAATTCCCAATATGCTCAGTCAATTTAAGAGAGCAGTGTATTATGGTGATAAATGATTGAAAGAATTCCAATTTTGTTCTTTAAATATGCAGAAATTTGATCCGAACAAATGTAATTTTTCGTTCCGCAAAGAAATTTTAAAATGTTTAATTTGTTCTGATCAAATTTCTGCACATTTAAAGAACAAAATGAAAGTTCTTTCAATCATTTATTTTCATAATACACTGCTCTCTTAAAGTGACTGGGAATTAAATCAATGACTTTCCCAAATTACGATATGAAATGTTTCTTACAAAACAATTTTTATCTGCGAAAGGACACAAAAACGAGCAAAATTGTATTTCATGACATTTTTTTAATTGTTAATACCGCTCTTTAAATTTGGTAACAGTAAGGAATATCCTTGTCTTGTACTTTGAATTTCTTTATTTGTGTTTACTTATTATTATTATTATTATTATTGTTATTATTATTATTAACTTATTATTCTTTCTATTATAATTTTATTATTATTATTATTCTTACTATTATAATTTTATTATTATTATTAACTTATTATTCTTACTATTATAATTTTATTATTATTATTATTATTATTATTATTATTATTATTATTATTATTATTATTATTAGGGTAAACATTGGTAATTTCGTGATAATTTCATGAAAACTAATTTAAAATGCAAATGTGTAAATATATCCTTATTCCGATTTTTTCATCTAAAAGACGATAACTTGGATACGTTCTTGAATATGTGCCAAAAACCACTTTTACAACTTAAGCTGAAAGGTTGGTTATTTCGTGATATTGCATTGATAATTTCGTGAGAGGTAGAAGCATTGTGGAAAAATTCATTAAAGCCAAATGAAATTCTCATTTATTGTTACAAGACTTCAAACATAGTAATTCCGTCTAATAATCATAGCAAGAAAACATAGAAATACATATCAACACATAATAAGAATGAAATCAAAGTAAACATTTAAATTGAAAAGGGATCTTTTTTGCCCTGAAAGGGTGAACACTTTTATTACGGACTTTACTATAGCCTATATTACTAGGGTAACTCCAAAAGTAATGCATAACGTTTGTTTAAAAATTATATTTTTATCCTACAGCCTTTCTATTTTCACAGAATGTAGATGCATCCTTAAGGAACAAAATGTCACTTTTCCACATAATCCCCTTCCCTTTTAACTGCCCTACGTAACCTAGGAACGAGGGCCTGTAGACCAGCACGGTAAAAGTCTGAACCAACACGTCTGAGCCACTATTTAGCAGCGTGCACAAGGGAGTCATCTTCTAACCTCGTTCCGCGAAGGGATCCTTCAGTTTACCAAAGAGTTGGTAATTGCACGGTGCCAGTTCAGGACTGTAAGGCGAATGTTTCAGTGTTGTCTATCCGAATTTTCTGATCTGGTCTGTGGTCTTGTGACTGACATATGGCTGTGCGTTGTCGTGCAATAGCAGAACATCCTGCTTCTCCCGATGTCGTCGAACACGACTCAGTCGAACTAGAAGTTCCTTGAGATTTGCAACATACCCGTCAGAATTAGTGGTGGTTCCGTGTGGCATGATGTCCACAATCAAGAGTCCTTCTGAATCGAAAAACACAGTAGCCAAACGTTTCCTGCCGAAGGTGTACTTTTTAACTTCCATTTCTTTGGTGAATTTGCATGATGCCACTCCATTGTCTGCCTCTCTCTCCGGTCCAAAATGGTGGAGCCATGTTCCATCTTCTGTCACAATTCTTGTAAGTAAGTCATCTAGCACTTATCATTGACACTTAGCATGATAACAATTCGAACAGAAGCTACACTGAACCCATTGCGTCTCCGTTTTCTTTTTTGTTATCACATCTTATCTTCAGATTTCTAAAATTCCTATTGTAATACAATTTTTAAAATAGTATAAAATGTAACACTTAATACTCAACAAAATTTCGCCTCAAACAGCTAAAATTTCTATCAGTAAAACTAAGCCTATATGGCGACTACAGATGTATCTAAAATTCCAAAAGGATTTCCTAAAATTTCATGAAGATACAATAAATCTTTGTACCAAATATCATATGCTTACCTTTAGTAATAAGCCTGTAATGTAATTACAAACATCCACAAAATTTGTACGCCTGAGAAGACGACGCAAACTTGCTGTCTCAAAACCTAAAAGCACACTGAAGCAACTACAATAGTCACACAAAGCTTAGTTGTATGTTTCTGGAAACTGGACAACATATGTAATTCATTGGCGGAAATTTGGATCTCGTAACACCATTGGTTAGTTCACAAAAGAGCAAAGAATAAATATCACGAAATAACCACTGCCACGAAATTACCAATGTTTACCCTATTATTATTAATATTATTATTATTATTATTATTTTTATTATTATTATTATTATTATTATTATTATTATTATTATTATTATTATTAGCTTTTCCAGCAATGAAAGCTCTTTACTGTTTAAATGGCAATAAAATGCCTTCGCACTCTCTCTCTCCCTCTCTATACAGGTTTTCCAATGAGCAACATTTAAGGTCTTTATGCGTTTAAGTTACCTAAATGTCGAAGTCTTGGCCTCCCCAGTGACCTGGGCTCATCTTACTTTTCTTCTAAAACTATCAGTTTTCTGTCCATCTACTTAGAGCCTTTCCGATTTACTTCCTGTTGAGTTTCTTGTAGAGACTGTAAAGCTCTTCGTTTATTAATCTTCTCCATTTGGAATTCACTGGCTCAAATACTGCACGAATTATTTCCCAAAAAATGTTTTTATGTTTAAGTATATCGTATAAATATAGATATAGATACACTTGCCGTGTCTAAAAAAAAAGAATGGGAAGGTGGAATATTCAGATAAAAGATACTGCGCATGATCAGAGAGCGAACCGCGGTATGAAACTTTGTGTTTCCTTCAACAAGAGTCGTCCCATTCTTTTTTTTTGGGCAAGTATATTTATCGGGCGGGACATTAAGCATTCACAAACTTTTCAGCCCAAAGAAGCTTTTTGTATACACCCGTGAAGGAATGAGTTGCGTGCTGACTGTGGTGGTCGGCTCTCCAGTCATCAAATCCCACCATACCTATGGTCACAATCTCCCATAGGCTACCTCATAGAGCTATATAAATTGTAACTAAAACACAAGGCAAACAGAAGAGCCTGGGCAGGCTTGGATACTTCTTGTACATATATATGAGTCGTCTATAATTCGTTACCACTATCATCTATCTTTCTTTGCACACATTGTGTGGAACACCTGCTGTGGCGGACGGCCGATCCTTCGTGACGCAAACACAGAAGATGTCCATTTTTTCGAGACGGAGATGATAACGAAAGAGAAATTGTGGAGAGTGTCAGTGCAATTATTAGAAAAAATGGAAGAACCCCGATAATATCACCACAACATTCGCTTTGTTCATAAAAATACAAGTCCGTCATCGGTAAGATTCGAACTCAGGTCCGCGGTCGTCGTAAGCCAGCGATCTGCCAACTAAGCTACCAAGTTTACTTGTTTCCTGGAATTTATTTAATTTACTAATAATATTTGTATTTTGTTATAAATCTTGTAAAATTAGAGCACAATTTATGCAAATTCTTGCACATTGGGTATATATTGGATTCGCAATAGGCTATATTAATGTTAATGATACGATGAGAATAATATTGGTATAGTGAAAATTACTTTTTTTTTGGCTTGACGAGATGTGGAAATGTTAGTTCGTAGTTCAGACTGTACAAGATGCCCTTGACTCTTTCCAGCAAACAAGGGAGAATAATTCCTTCACTAGAGAACCTGAAATGTCTTTGACCAATACATTAGCATTTTCTCCATGTTTCAGTCCTACTCGAGAAGTACTTTTGTATCCATATAATGCATCGTTGCCACGGTTATTCCTTGTATTTAAACACGTCCTTTAACATTTTAAAACCCATAACGAACCGAAGTTTAACAGCCGTATGCCCTTAACATGTTTTATTTTACCTGGTTATTTAACGACGCTGTATCAACTACGAGGTTATTTAGCATAGATGGAATTGCTGATAGCGAAATGATATTTGGCGAGATGAGGCCAAAGATTCGCCATAGATTACCTGATCTTTGGGGAAAATTTCGGAAAAAATCTCTTTTAGCCTGTTATCTGAGATAAGTGATATTTTCAAGCTTATAATACACCGATCTCCACCTTAGACAACACATAACATCAGATTGACAACTGACAAACGTTAATGGCCTAAGTGGGATTCAAATCCAAGACTATGACTTCCTCGCAACCACAAAATTATACGACTTCGTTGTTGCATGCAATGCAGACGCAGATTTTTAGATTGTGACGATTAAAATTCACTTTCTTTCGTGTTCATTATTTTCAGTACTTAATATGGGAACTTATAGTTTATTCTGTGCTGTCCTTTTTCATTTGCGACCGCTATACTACCCTATTGCGATATAATAAATACAATATACTGCGCAATGAAATTCAGTAATTCGACAATTTTTCTAGCACAAATTTTACAGTCTTCACTATGGACAAAATTCTAACCTTTGGTGACAAACCGATAACTGACAGAACCCAAGACTGTGAGGAGATATAAGAAGCTAAACTGCGATGGAACTTCTCCGTTAACTATTTGTTAAACGAATTTTAGGTCTCCTCAGTGAATGCATCTACATGTCACTTAAAACACGCACAATCTCGACATGTTACTGGAATTAATTGTGGGAATACTTGGCAGTGCGTGCTATAATAAAGAGACGGCCTATACCTAATATAACTTGATGTAGTTACTTCACACTAATGAAATACTTATACAAATTTGCTTTGTCATATCATTAGAGTCATATTATCATCACCACCGTCATCAATACCATCGCAGTTGTTTTCATTGTTGTTTTTTCATAATAGCTTTTATAATCATCACCACCATTGTCATGGATATAATCAATATGTTGATTGTCTTTGCCGTTATTTTAGCTATCGTCTTCACTGCCGTAATTGCTGTTCATTTTCTTAATCGTCATTCATTGTTGCAATTGCCGTTCATTACTGAAAAAGTCGTTCATTATCGTAATCACTGTTCGTTGTCTTAATCGTCGTTCATTTTCGTTATCGCCGTCCATTGTCGTAATCGTCTTTCATTGTCTTAATCACCGTTCATTGCTGTAATTGCTGTTCGTTGTCTTAAACGCCGTTCATTGTCGTAATCGCTGTTCGTTGTCTTAATCGTCGTACATTGTCGTAATCGTCTTTCATTGTCTTAATCGTCGTTCTTCGTTGTAATCGTCTTTCATTGTCTCAATCACCGTTCATTGCTGTAATTGCTGTTCGTTGTTTTAAACGCCGTTCATTGTCGTAATCGCTGTTCGTTGTCTTTAATCGTCGTACATTGTCGTAATCGTCTTTCGTTGTCTTAATCGTCGTTCCTCGTTGTAATCGTCTTTCATTGTCTTAAACGTCGATCATTGTCGTAATCGCTGCTCGTTGTCTTAAACATTGTTCATTGTCGTAACCGCTGCTCGTTGTCTTAAACATTGTTCATTGTCGTAACCGCTGTTCGTTGTCTTAAACGTTGTTCATTGTCGTAACCGCTGTTCGTTGTCTTAAACGTTGTTCATTGTCGTAATCGCTGTTCGTTGTCTTAAATGTTATTCATTGTCGTAATCGCTGTTCGTTGTCTTAAACGTTATTCATTGTCGTAATCGCTGTTCGTTGTCTTAAACGTTGTTCATTGTCGTAACCGCTGTTCGTTGTCTTAAACGTCGATCATTGTCGTAATCGCTGCTCGTTGTCTTAAACGTTGTTCATTGTCGTAACCGCTGTTCGTTGTCTTAAACGTTGTTCATTGTCGTAACCGCTGTTCGTTGTCTTAAACGTTGTTCATTGTCGTAACGTTGTTCATTGTTAACCGCTGCTCGTTGTCTTAAACGTTGTTCATTGTCGTAATCGCTGTTCGTTGTCTTAAATGTTGTTCATTGTCGTAATCGCTGTTCGTTGTCTTAAACGTTATTCATTGTCGTAATCGCTGTTCGTTATCTTAAACGTTGTTCATTGTCGTCTTAAACGTCGTTCATTGTCGTAATCGCTGTTCGTTGTCTTAAACGTTGTTCATTGTCGTAACCGCTGTTCGTTGTCTTAAACGTTGTTCATTGTCGTAACCGCTGTTCGTTGTCTTAAACGTTGTTCATTGTCGTAACCGCTGTTCGTTGTCTTAAACGTTGTTCATTGTCGTAACCGCTGTTTGTCGTTGTTCTTAAAAACGTTCATTGTTCGTAACCGCTTTCGTTGTCTTAAACGTTGTTCATTGTCGTAACCGCTGTTCGTTGTCTTAAACGTTGTTCATTGTCGTAACCGCTGTTCGTTGTCTTAAACGTTGTTCATTGTCGTAACCGCTGTTCGTTGTCTTAAACATTGTTCATTGTCGTAACCGCTGTTCGTTGTCTTAAACATTGTTCATTGTCGTAACCGCTGTTCGTTGTCTTAAACATTGTTCATTGTCGTAACCGCTGTTCGTTGTCTTAAACATTGTTGTTCATTGTCGTAATCGCTGCTCGTTGTCTTAAACATTGTTCATTGTCGTAATCGCTGCTCGTTGTCTTAAACATTGTTCATTGTCGTAACCGCTGTTCGTTGTCTTAAACATTGTTCATTGTCGTAATCGCTGCTCGTTGTCTTAAACATTGTTCATTGTCGTAATCGCTGCTCGTTGTCTTAAACATTGTTCATTGTCGTAACCGCTGTTCGTTGTCTTAAACGTTGTTCATTGTCGTAATCGCTGTTCGTTGTCTTAAACATTGTTCATTGTCGTAACCGCTGTTCGTTGTCTTAAACATTGTTCATTGTCGTAATCGCTGCTCGTTGTCTTAAACATTGTTCATTGTCGTAATCGCTGCTCGTTGTCTTAAACATTGTTCATTGTCGTAACCGCTGTTCGTTGTCTTAAACATTGTTCATTGTCGTAATCGCTGCTCGTTGTCTTAAACATTGTTCATTGTCGTAATCGCTGCTCGTTGTCTTAAACATTGTTCATTGTCGTAACCGCTGTTCGTTGTCTTAAACATTGTTCATTGTCGTAATCGCTGCTCGTTGTCTTAAACATTGTTCATTGTCGTAATCGCTGCTCGTTGTCTTAAGCATTGTTCATTGTCGTAACCGCTGTTCGTTGTCTTAAACATTGTTCATTGTCGTAACCGCTGTTCGTTGTCTTAAACATTGTTCATTGTCGTAACCGCTGTTCGTTGTCTTAAACGTTGTTCATTGTCTTAATCGTCGTCCATTATCGCAATCGCCGTTAATTGTCGTAATCGTCACTGTCTTTCTTATTTCTTTCATCTTTCTCCATAATATCTCTGCTTTTTTTCCCCAAGGAATATCAATTTAGAACTTATGTCAATATTGTTGTAATATATTTGAAATATTTATGTTAATACTGTTTTATCCCTTTTCATAATAATTAGCATATTTTGCACAGTTCCTTTCTGCGTTACTATTTTGCAATAAGATGTATTGTTCTCATGTGAAGAGTCAATTCTTCTAAAATTTCTCTTGTGATTTCCAAAATGGAAATATAATATTTATATGATTTTAACTTAAAAATAAATATTGCTTGCAAATTACTGTATATATAGAATTCAATTGGCGGTTTTCAAATTTATTTCATATTTTCATACTTGAGAATTCAGCGAGTTCAAGAACAAATTAACAAACAAAATAAATCATTATTATTATTATTATTATTATTATTATTATTATTATTATTATTATTATTGTTATTATTATTATCAAATTGTGGAAGATGAGGATGATGAGTTTTCTCAGTTCACTCCAATTTGCGCTTCACCACCAATTCTTCCACATAGATAAGCAGGTAAAATTCGAAACTTCTTTAATAGATATTTGTTGAAGCATAGTCATATTTTATACAATCTTTTTTTGTCTAACTAATTTTGATGAAGTTTCGTACTCGCTAGTTTCAAATACTGAAGTGATGTTCCTCATCATATTTTTGTTGTAACACGCTTATACAAGCTAACGATGTACACACAATCACATGTCAAATTAAAATATTAATTATATTTTGAAGAAATAATTTACTCTGCTACAATTTTCAAAGTGTGTGGACTTCGTGTCACGTTATGGCCATTTAATTTTAGGATTTACAAGACGTGTAAATATCTGTGTCAGTAGTTTAGGCAGCTAATTGGATATACGCAGCTGAATTGCTGTTGTATCATGACTTCATGAAACCTGTGACTTATAACAGATTTACAGTTTGAGCTAGAGAGAGCATCTGGCAAATAAATCTAACAGGATTATCTTTTATTACAATTTCATGTAGCCCAACCGCAGCTTAGTCAATTAACTCTATAATGACCATCCGTTTCGGTGATCTGAAATATTCCTCTCTGGAACGACCTTTCCCACCATATTATGACTTCCTTCACTATTTTATTGGCAATATTTCTTTAGTGGGACCTATAACTGTTTGATTTCGTCACTAAATAGCCTTATAATCGAAAAGAGAAGTTGGGAAAATTAGTTATTACAAAATACCATCAGGCACATTACAGACTTTTAGACAGGTACACAAGAGGTCTACAAATATTACATTTCTAGGTTGCTTTCTTATCAGTAATCTGCGAACTCTTTACGTAGATGACATTTTGATTTGGCGAACAAATGTTCAAGAAGCAGAAAATAGATCGACAGGTTGGAATCAAAATGGAAAGAGTCTAGTTTAAAAATTAATGAAAAGAAAATTTCATTAGGACTAGCGAGAGAAAGTGTTTAGATAAAAATAGAAGACACAAATATACAAAAAGTAGAACACTTTATGTATCTGGAAAGCAAAATTGATAAAAATGATAACATTTAACAGGAGATTCGTAGAAGATTAGAGTCAACCAGCACACTAAACATTTTAATATTAAAAGTACAGTTCTCTAATTTGTTTCTTTTGTAGTCCTACTCAATTATTAGGCCTAATATTTTTACATCTTAAGCTACTCTTCTGCCCTTAATTTGAAATGTTCCTTCAAAAATTTTATTTTTTAATTTTTACTCCATCTGGAAACTTGAACTTTCTCGTTTTCAAAAATATATCAGTTTTGTTTCTGTGATGTTTGCGAGATTTTATTGACCGGAAACACCCTTTTTCAAAAAACCGGAAGTACAGTTCGGCAAGTGTCAATCCGTCATATTGTCAGTTTTACATATTTTTCGTGTAGTAATTCGAATTTGGTGAGAGAGTTTGACTATTATTATTATTATTATTATTATTATTATTATTATTATTATTATTATTATTATTATTATTTCCCCCTCAGCATTTCGTTCACGCCTGTGGAGCAAAGGTTAGCGCGTCTGGCCGCGAAACCAAGTGGCTCGGGTTCGATTTCCAGTCTGGGCAAGTTTCTGGTTGAGGTTTTTTCCAGGGTTTTCCCTCAACCCAGTATGAGCAAATGCTGGGTAATTTTAGGTGCTGGACCTCGGACTCATTTCACCGCCATTATCACCTTCATCTCATTCAGACGCTAAATAACCTAAGATGTTGATAAGGCGTCGTAAAATAATCTACTAAAATAAAAAACACAGCATACTAATGTTAACACAAAGTGCACTTAGTAATGAGGTATTTTCATCATTCTTGGACCAAAATGAAGCTGATTACTATATCTTGTTTTTGTCTTTATATTATATTTTTGTCACAATTATTAGCAAAAGAAATAAATAAATAAACAAGTAAATAAATAAATAAACAAGTAAATAACCAAATAAATAAATAAACAAACAAATAAACAAATAAACAATTAAATAAATAAACAAATAAACAATTAAATAAATCAACAAATAAATACGTAAACAAATAAATAAATACATAAATAAATGAGTGAGTGAGTGAGTGAGTGAGTTAACGAATGAGTGAGTGAGTGAGTGTATAAATGAATGAATGAATGAATGAATGAATGAATGAATGAATGAATGAATGAATGAATGAATGAATGAATGAATGAATGAATGAATGAATGAATGAATGCCAAACTACAAACAGTACCTTATTGCTTTGAAAGTTAATTTAAAACTCCGAGATCTCAAAATTTTATTTCTATGTTTGAAATTTTCAAAAAGTAATTGACATTTTTCCTTAATGGAATAAAATTGGGAAAGAAATGTTTCCACAGCTTATTATGTATTCTAGTAGGCGCAAGACAGTGAAAGAAATTTTGTTCTAACGTGAAAAGTGTGGACTAAAGCAAACAAATTTGAGTTTTCTGTTTAAAAATTGCCACCCCTGGCCCCCTCCCCACAATATTTGGGGGGGGGTTATTTTGTGTGAAAAATCCTTAATTTTTTTTGTAAAGTAATCGGGGAAATTACTATTAAATACGAGAAAAATAATACAATTGACTAATTCATATTAGTCGTGTAATATTCAATGAGGTGGGCGAGACCTCATACATATGAATATTTGCTGTAATCAGGGAAAAGTAATTCTTAAAAATTGGATTAAATTACATATTTTTCTCCAAAGAGTATTTAAGTCCCTTAAGCTAAGGGAGAGGGAATTGCCTCCCTAAATATCGCCTCTGTTTTAAAAAATATATTTACAGACTCAAGCACTTAACTTTTACTATAAATATGCTCATAAACTACAGAGCAAGAGAAAGGAGCTCGTCGCATTTTAATAAACAGGTAATCGGTCCCCTACATCTTGTACTGCGCTATTATGTACCGTGAACAATGAAGGGTGGGCAATTCTGACCAGTACACGTCACCGTGACCTATTTTTTCCTATAAACATCGATCTAATGTGTTTCCAACGACGTGCTCATCAAAAGAAGAATAAAAATGCTTGTAATTATAAAACGGCAGATGACTTTCATCGAACACATTGCACAGACGCATCCTCTTCCTGACACCGCGTGGGAAAATAATTTCTGCACTCATTCCATTACACGTTTATATGCGTACAACCGAAGATATTGGTGCAATAAACACATTATTGACATTTTATGATGTGAAATGCTAAACTTAGACTCTTGTCCTTCGGTAAAGAAGAAAAAATAGGCCTACTAAAATAGATGTACAGGGACATCATTTTATTTTTACTAACATTTTTAATATTAACTGGCTGTACCTTTGGATTAACGGTTGAGAACCGGAAACAACGTTTGCTACCTTCTTCCACGATTGGAGTTCAGTGATACTGGCGTAAAATACAAACAAATCACTTTACTAAGTACAGGAGGGAAGAAAAGTAGTTCATCCATTTACGTAAAGTAGGAAATATCGCGATTTTGAGTGTGATACTTTTCATTGGGTTTTGTTTAATCAAAATACAGTACAGTATTAACAATAAATGTTTTTACTCACGTACTGAGTTATCCATGCGAACGTATTCATTATGCAGTGTATATTATACTGTCTACAGCACATTAGCGTACGATATAGACAATGAAATTAAAATGAAAAATAATCATAATATGGATATTTAAACACATTTTTGAAAATGGTGGCCGTTCATTTCGATACAGGCTTCAGTTCTTTTGTGCCTATTATCGCACTATAGACTATTGCATCTAATTCCAATTACCAGTTTCGTCCTTCATACTTAGTAACTCATGTTGAAATAATTCTGTACCTACTCTATAAAAGAGTACCTTACGTACTGTAAATTCAGTCTTCACTTCTGCCCGACCCGCACAGATAAAATTACTCAGACATGCTATCTACTGTCCGTCCAAGTGGTTATGTCGCAGGATCGTAGAAAGGGGGAAATCACGTGATAGTTAATTATTTAACGAGGTCCTTTTATTTAAGTTATTTTAAACAGTTGCATAATATTACGTAAACGTCCAATTAACTTCTAACAGAAATTAATGTTTTCAGAAAAGACCTAAGAAAGCCCAGCCACTAGTCTTTACAGTGGAGCGAGCAGAAGCAGGTGGGGGAAATCGGGATGCGACGTAGGCAAACGGACGACAGTACCTGTGCGAAAATATGATTCAATATTGGAAATTTTCGTCACTGGAAAACGCGAACATATTTCTGAAACGTACTATGATCACTAACTCAGTACTGGTTCTGTGTGGAGGACAGTTGGAACTT
Organism: Periplaneta americana; assembly: GCA_025594305.2. Lineage (NCBI taxonomy): Eukaryota > Metazoa > Arthropoda > Insecta > Blattodea > Blattidae > Periplaneta > Periplaneta americana. The sequence continues at coordinate 36,639,534 of JAJSOF020000001.1, forward strand.
CATTAGTAGAAGGGTTGGGAGTGAAGTACATTCAAAAACTCAGGTACAATAAAAGTAGTAGTAAAAATAAAATGATGTCCCTATACTAGCAGACACAGAAAAACATGCGTCCTGTTTCATCAACATTCTTCAGATTTTATTTTACAGGCGCCAAATTAACAACCTGTCATCAATGTAACAACTGTTCCAACACCACTAATCAGCAAATAACTTTTTTGAAAACTAAATGCCGCATTGATTTCCATTTCTACTAAAAACAAAAATACAGCCACCATTCGCGAGTCCAGGGACCTGTTTCATAAAAGTTACAAAGCTACAAAGCCGAAAGCTAATAGTGTAAGTAAGGGATACAAGTAAGAAGTTCTTGTAATTTCTATTTCATAAAAACTCACTTGTATTACAAGTATTTCCTTACAATTCCCTTGACGTCATTTGACAAGTAAGCAGCAGTTCACAGAGAGCGAATTTTCATTTTAAAAATATCTCAAAATAATGTCAACAAATTACAAATCATAACAATGAAGAAACATAGACTCGATTAATGGATGTTGAAGTTACTTTTAATCCAATTGTAAACGTATTTTGAAACTGAAAATCATGAAAAACACAGTCCTTGTCATTTCAATGTTTTAAAGTTTTAGGCTATTTCAAATTAGCTAATACAGTAGTTAAAATGTTAGCATACAACTTTAAATTACATGACAGAATCATAATGATGTGATTGTACATATGAAATTTTTTTCTGGAGTCTGAGATTTCTTTTATTGTAGATAAAACTATCTTCCTTTTCAAGACACATAGCACACAAAGTATTTCTTTCGACTCCGCCTAACATTTGTACAACCTTCATGTACCCATTTCCTGCAAGATATACACTGAATCATATTTTCCTCGATGGTTTCTTCATACACGAAACAAAACCAGGAGTCTTGATTTTGATTGTTTCCTGAAGGGAATTGGTTTCCATGAATGACCCATTTTAAAATGCAGTCCATTGATGGGAACTCCAGCTGGTCCATCTATAGCGACTTCGTCATTTTCTAATCACACTTCAAGAGCGCTGAAGAGTTTATACAAAATGTATGAATATACAACTAAAAGGAAGCAGATAGAACACTGCTTCCAGCTATATATGTCTTTTCATAACTTAATGTAATTAAGGCAATGAACTCTCTACTTAAAGTTACTTCAAAATTATAGTAAAAATAACAAAAACGTATCTGAGCTTCTTGTTCAGCCCATGTGTTTGCTGCCGCTACCAAGGACAACTCAGGAGTGACATACACGAGGGGGAAGCCTTGAGATGACGTTTCACGTATACGCAGTCAATATGACCAAGAATATGGCAACGGTCCATTGACGGCAACTGTTCATCGATGGCTACTCTCCCCTAATTATAAGCGATGGAAATATCTGCAGACTGTTTAGTAATAGCTACTGGATGGCAATATATGAAAAGGTGTTCATGAGGTGCAATGTCATTAACACAAAATTAACAAAAGTCCTCAGTAATAAACAGTAAAAACCATTTATACAATCTCTTTTGGCACCCAAATAATTTGTTAAGAAAATTATGTTAAATACTTCTGTAATGTACGAATTTTATGTGATTCTCAAGCAGCACTCGCAGCAATTGACGATAAATATAACCTCAATCCAATTGCGGCTGGTATTAGGGAAACTTTGTTACTATGTAAGCAACATGTATGTTTCGATTGGGTACGTGGTCATGTAGGGAACACAGGAAACGAAAGAGCAGATCATCTAGCCAAGATGGCCGCAATTTCGGAAACAGAACACGCATACTCTAAACAACCCCTCTCTTATGTAAAAATGCAAATGAAGGTGGACATCTTAAATGACTGGAATGCAATGTGGTTAAATAGTACAAATGGTCAAATCACAAAATCACTATATTTTCCCACAGTTAAAGATAGACTAACCGTAAAGAATTATGAACCATCTTACATATCCACGCAATTTATGACTGGACACGGAAAATTTAATTCATATTTTGAACGTTTCAAAATTGACAACCCAAATGGCTCTTCATGTCCCTGTGAACACCCCACACAAACAGTCGACCACCTGTTATTCCAGTGCCCACTACAAGAACGCAAGAGATACCGGCTAGAAACCCACCTTAGCATATGCGATACAACTTTCTCACCACCAATTACAAACGTTCTTCTGAAGCAATGTTGCATAAAGGAATTTCACATATTTATTACAGGTGTATTTAAGACCTTGTAGAAATAACAGTATTTAGTAACAGTGTCCTATTTATTCTTTTGTAGCCAAATTTGTAACTTTTAAAGTATGGTTATCTTGTTGAAGTGTACGTGTTGTAAAGGATGCTTGATTTGTTGTGTATGTGAGTCATAGTTATGGGATGTTTGATTGTGTTTGTGTGACTACTGTGTATTAATTTATGATGTATGTTAGGGAAAGTTGCTTAATTGTGTTATAGAGTACCGCTATAAGAAATGTTTTGTTTATGTGTTGTAACTGTTTTCTGTATGTCTCAATTGATGACTGATGTTTGGTTTGCAATCGCAATGTTTAAAATACGGAATGTTTAGGTCTTATTTCCATTGTATAAGCTAATTTATTTTCTTTTCAATTTGTTTTATGCTTAGACCTATTTTTTGTGTAAAACTATAGCCCTAGCATACATATGTAAAATAGGGCTACCCCCCATTGGAGATACAATAATAATAATAATAATAAATACTTCTGCTTCCATCAAATTCCACCAGGCACATTTTCAACTAATTTTTGACAGTAAAACATCTGCCACGAGTGCTTCAGTTTTCTTTGAGATTTTCATTTTAGCAATGCTTTATTATCACTATATTTGGTCATATTCATAAAGAAAACTGTGGATTAGTTCTTAAGACTTGTTCGATGGATAAACTGCACTTGGTCGATAGTACAATGTCAATTATGGAAATTTACGCTTAAAAGTCTGTCAGATGTGTAAATTATAAACATGTCATTAAATAAAAGTGCGACAGAGACGAAATTAAGAAGGCAGACAGGCCTGAGAAACGTATCAGTTAGAATACAACAGATAAAAATATGCTTGTAGGCCTCCTATATGAAACTCTGTAATGGAGAAGTGTTATAGATGGTTCATTGTATGTATAAATTCTTCCCATACTCAAGCTTTTAACTTTGAGGTATCAGATCAGATACAACTCACTTGGGAACCAGGAAAACTACCACACAATGTAAGGAGGTTCTTGTCTTGTGGGAATAAATGGACAGGTGTTCTTTCACTTCCATAATCAGTGTCTTTCTTTGACCTTAAGGCTTCCGCTCCATATTGTGCTTGTATTCAGAATGCATTTCCTTCCCACTAACGATCGTTCCTCTTGACTGTCAACGCAGAGAATTCGAAGGTATGTGCCTACATTCGTACGCTTGGCCTGTTTTCCGCTGAATTTCGCAATTCTCACGCAGATTTCTGATCCGTGTAAGATTCCAGAATTGAGACGTATCATCTCTTACGACGTAAATACATCGAGAAAAATTACAGATTGCGGATATTAGTTGTGTTCTAATGGCTTACTTCTTTGTCATAGACATTGGTTAACAAGGTTCCTACTCAACGTTTCAAGTGACAGATTTATTTTCATCACTGTCACTGTTAATGAGCCTAGTCATTTTGCTGACCATGTTACTGCCTTCTAGTGCCGACGTCAAGTAAAGAACCGAGCACTTAATCAAAGTAATATGTGGCAGACATCTTTTCATATATGTTACTATTACTCTAATTATTAGGGCTAAGATTTTGATGACCTATAAATCATGAAAAAATGTCCTAAAAACAATGCATTAATGACCTAAAAATCTAAAAAAAATGCTCTTAAAATGCCCTAAAAATTGTTCTTACATAATTGGTTTAGTAGAAAAAGAGGTTTTGTAATACTTCATATTCAGACTAGTAATTAAATTAAATTCTAGTATCAACATTTAAGTTTATTTAATTTTACATAATTTTTTCTAAGTAGTACACTTTCATTAATTATTTTACCTGATGTAGTTTCCATGTAGTCCACCACAAGGCCACTCTTATCCGGAATTAGCAGGTATAGAGGAATCTATATTGAAGGGGTGGTTAGAGTGTACTACGTTAAAATGGCAATATTTGTGTAGAAAAACGATTGAAATATTATACAAAATAACGGGTATTAGCCACCAACATAGCTTGGTCGGTTAAGGTGCTTGCCAGCCGATCCGGAGTTGCGCTCGGTCGCGGTTTCGAATCCCGCTTGGGCTGATTATCTGGTTGGGTTTTTTCTGAGGTTTTTCCCAACCGTAAGACAAATGTCAGGTAATCTATAGCAAATCCTTGGCCTCATCTCGCCAAATATCATATCGCTATCACCAATTCTATCGACGCTAAATAACCTCGTAGTTGATACAGCGTCGTGAAATAACCAAGTAAAAAAATAATGGGTATTAATGGACAAAATATGTAGATAAAATATCAAAAGAAATAAACATTATTTTATATTAATAATGGGGATTTATGGCCAAAATTAACTGAAAAATGCCTAAACAAAAGTCCAAATAAAACAAAAGATGCTCTTATGAGTTGAAAAACAGGCAAAAAATATAAAAAAATGCCCTAACAAATGTGTCTTAAAACACTCAGTTTATCACATAACATCTCATAAATATTAAAGCAGCTACGTTTCTGGCTTTCTAGAAAAAAGATGCAATTTCATCAAAATCCTAGCCCTACTAATTATTATTATCATTACTACTATTAACAGATCTGCCGCTCTCGCTGTGCTTCTAACTAAACAGTCCGAGGTTCGATTCCAGTCGTGGGTGGAAATTTATTTCCATTCTACGGGACATGGTGTTGTTCCTTTTTCCTGTGCTTGTAATGCGACATTTCCGTGGTGGCTTTTCATCGTGATGACTATTCTACCCGAGAGGTCCGCAATGCGAGAAATTCCAGTGTTTGTTCAGATGTACAGTATACTGTATATATATATATATATATATATATATATATATATATATATAGTTGCGGCGTCGTTTAATACCAGAGCCTTACACCTATTAATTTGAGAAAAATTCGTTCCGGCACCGGGAATCGAACCCGGGACCTCTCAGCTCTGCGGGACCTCATATATGAATATATGTATATACCAGAGCCTTGTGTTTGGTATAATATCGAAACGGGGTATTACACAGTATAATATATGGTACCATTAGTAACATTGATTGAATTGGTGACATGAATGCTTGTAAGGACTATGAACATGTTTTTGTCTTGAAAAATATATATTTTCGCCATAAAAATAATTTTATAGCTCTATCGTGCATATACGTAAAGTAAATACAAGTAAATTAATTATTTTTACTAATGTAAACGTAGCAATATTAATAAAACAAAGAAATAAAAATAAATAGAATTGCAATACTTTGCATGATATGATTGGCTTATAGGCCTACTTTTAATGGACATAACTATACTCATTCTTGCAAAAGAAACAAAAATAACATTAGATCCTCTTTCACAATAGATTTCACGAAATAACAGAAAGCAAAACTTAAATATTTGGTACCAATATTGTAATGTTTTTGTTAAGAGTTGTAACACTTTGCAAAATTACTCGACCTCTTCTTCATCGGAAGAAAATTGCGGTCCTTCATTCTCAACTCGTTCAGGTGTATCATTCTTGTATCGGAGATTCCATTACACCGAAACCATTTTTTCGGTTATTTCTCGTAATACTAGATCTCCGTAATTTGAAATTTGAGCGAATTGCTGATGGACATCAAACAAAACAGCATTATCAGCTTTAACAGTGTTAATAGCTGCCGAAATGGGTCCTCTGAGATAGGTTCTACAGGGACATCATTTTATTTTTAATTCAATTTTTATTGTACCTGAGAATTTTAATGTACTTCACTCCCACCCCTTCTACTAATGAAGTTTCAACTGTTCTCCAGACAGAATCAAGACCGCGTATAGTAAACAGCACTGAGTTATTGAGTATAGTACGTTCCAGAAATATGTTCGCGTTTTCCAGTGACGAAAGAACTTTCAATATTGAATCATATTTTCGCACAGGTACTGTCCGTTTGCCTACGTCGCATCCCGATTTCCCCCACCTGCTTCTTCACGCCCCTTTGTAAAAGCAGGGCTGTCTTAGCTCTTTTCTGAAAACATTAATTTCTCTTAGGAATTGGACGTTTACGTAATATTATACAACTGTTTAAAATAACTTAAATAAAAGGGCCTCGTTAAGTAATTAAGTGTCACGTGATTTCGCTCCTTTCTACGATCCTGCGGCATAACCACTTGGACGGACAGTAGATAGCATGTCTGAGTAATTTTATCTGTGCGGACCGGGCAGAAGTGAAGATTGAATTTACAGTACATAAGGTACTCTTTTATAGAGTAGGTACAGAATTATTTCAACATGAGTTACTAGTACGAAGGACGTAACTAGCAATTGGAATTAGATGCAATAGAGTATAATGCGATAATATGCACAAAAGAACTGAAGCCTGTATCGAAATGAACGGCCACCATTTTAAAAAATGTGTTTAAATATCCATATTATGATTATTTTTCAATTGAACTTCATTATTCTCTATATTGTACGCTAATGTGCTGTAGACAGTATAATATACACTGCTTAATGAATACGTTTGCATGAATAGCTCAGTTCGTGAGTAAAAATACTTATTCTTAATACAGTACTGCATTTTGATTAAACAAAAACCTAATGAAAATTATCGAACTCAAAATCGCGATATTTCCTAGTTTACGTAAATGGATGAAGTACTTTTCTTCCCTCCTACACCTAGCAAAGTGATTTGTTTGTGTTTTACGCCAGTATCATCGAACTCCAGTCGTGGAAGGAGGTAGCGAACGGTGTTTCCGGTTTTCTAAAGGATAGCCAGGTTAATATTAAAAATGTTAGTAAAAATAATATGATGTCCCTGTAGAAGAACCTTACTGTGTGAAGCAAGTGAGTACTTCTCAATTTGAGACAAGTCGCCTGATGTTTATGCACAACGGAGAACGTTGCGGTAGTGAAGATTGCGTCGTTTTATACGTGTTATATTATGATTAATGCAGTATTATACAATGCTTGTTGGTATTATACAGTATTTTTACAACTCATATATATCCTTCACTACACCGCAATGAACTATTAAGAGAACCCGTTTCTTATGATTGCCTAATCTTCTAGATTGGTCTCAATAACAGCAACTGTGGTAACAATTATATTTAAATAGTTTGATTTGTTGTAAAATAATGATTGAGTAAAGAATAAATTAAATATGAATAATTAATATCTCTGAAAATACTAAAACAATTAACGACATATATTTAATAATTTGACTTTGGAACAAAGATGATCCCACTTTAAGTAGAATACCCTACCACAAGACATCTTTATATTCTTCATCTTATACAGTTTCAGTTGCTAGAAATTGGAACTCGCTTCCGAGTGATGTAAGGGGTTGTTGGACAATAACTTCATTTAGGTCAAAATTACATAAATTATTACTTAACAGATTAATTGCTGATTAATATTTGTTACTTATAATGATTACTAACATCTGTCCATTCTTATTATCATCATTAATTTCTCTAAATAGATTTACAAAACCTCTAATGGCAATTACATTAATATTCTCATTATAAAAATATATTTTAGATTTATATATATATTTTTTCTCCCTGTAACATAGTTCTAGTAAGCTTATATTAAATTAATTTTCATCATTTTACTAGCTATCCCAAATATTAAATTAATTATAATTTAATGAATTAAATTAGCTCATAAATTAAGTTACTACTTTAGCTTATAGGTTTATCTAAATTTAAATAAATATGTAGTCTACTAGTCGTTAAAATTGAAGAATATTGCTGGAGAACCTTTTAAGTGTAGTTCGTAATTTAAATATGTATTGTATTGATTAAGGCTGGTTGAGTGGAAGAGAAGGCCTTGTGGCTTTAACTCTCCCAGCGAAAATAAAACATTATTATTATTATTATTATTATTATTATTATTATTATTATTATTATTATTATTATAAAGTGTACCGGTATTATAAAATCGACTATTAACGTAATTTACATTATTTAAATTCAATACATGTATAATGAAATACTATATCACTGAACGGTATAATATAATTATACATTAACATTACGAAATAGCTGGCCAGTATGTAGAGGTACAAATTTATAACTGGTGAGGTAAGATCTTTTATAATAATATTTAATAAACTATTATATTAAGGGCTCAATGAATAAGAATAGGTCTATTGAGCGAAAATTGAGATGTTTAAACAATAAACATAGGACGAAGTATAAAATGCAAGTAGATTTGTAAATAACGCTTGTACGGAACGCTCATACCAGATGTAAGAAAAAATATGGACCGACGACGATAGGACGAAGAAAGAAATGTAAGAATACTAAGGAAAAGAGGTAGGTAGTGATTAGGATCTGTGAAGACGATTCAAACCTATTTTGTTCTACACTTTTATTTTGTTGGTAATGATGATAATCATGATAATGATAATTACACAGAAAACTAGTTTTCTAAATTATAATATCAATTTTTGTTTACCACCTGTGCTTATCTTAATATTTGGATTTATATGAACGTTCTCGACACTCGGTGTGTGTCATCTTCAGATATGGGCCTATGTCATTGTGTGTTGTGAAGCCCTAGGTTCTTAATTAGCTAGGGCTTCACAACACACAATGACATATGCCCCATATCTGAAGATGACACACACCGAGTGTCGAAAGCGTTCATATAAATCCAAATATTAAGATAAGCACAGGTGGTAAACAAAAATTGATATTATAATACAGTGAGCTTATCGGCATCTCCAAAATGAAACTAGTTTTCTAAAGTTTGAACTTAATATATGCCGGCTCATACTGGCATAACACTTACTTTATAATGAGTTCTTTATTAGCTAAATGAATCAAATCTCCGTACTGAAAATGAATAATCCCATTGTTTCATTTATTTACAGTAAGAAAATGTTTTTATCTCTTTTGCTATTATCAACAGTAATCTCACTAGACGTTTTGATTTATCTAGAGAAAATCAAAACTCCAGTGGGATTTAATTGACTATTACACGATTAGAAGAAAGTATATAAAGATTAGAAGTAACGAAGTACTCCAATACAATAAAATATTAATTGACTTACGAAAATACAACTGTCTTCTAATGTTTTGTTGTACCATCTCAACATTACAAATATTACGCTAGATGCATGCTAGATGGCAGTAGTGTCTTTATACAGACACTGTAATGATTACTATTCAATAAATCTTAATATTAAACAATCTCTGATACGTGACTATCTATAATATCATATAGCAGAAGTTCTTTTTATCCTCTCAGAGCAGAAGCTATAACATAACCTAACTAATATACACAAGTGTTAGAAAAGTTTTAATTAACGACGATGACATAAAAAATAAACATGAATAATTTTAAAAGAAATAATTATTGAATGTACAATTTTCAAATTTGAATGTGGTTGGTGGTTCAATTGATGTTATATTGGACGTGTGGGTAATAGAAGTGGAACTCGTTGATTTAGGCCTACATGGTGTATTCAACTTATTCAGGATTTCCGAATGAATAATTTTAAAATGAATAATTATTGAATGTACAATTTTCAAATTTGAATGTGGTTGGTGATTCAATTGATGTTATATTGGACGTGTGCATAATAGAAGTGGAACTCGTTGATTTAGGCCTACATGGTGTATTCAACTTATTCAGGATTTCCGAATGGTGCTCTTCATTTATTTGTAAATCGGATTTCAGAAGATGCATAGGTATGATCAGTGATTTTTATTAATTCTTGTTCTTGAATGCCAATGCGAGTCATATTTGAAACTGCTGTGCATCGACTGGAGTGGTTTGTAATTTTATATATATTTTTGAGTCCAGACCAGCGCAGTTTCAAATGTTGGCAAACAAAGAAACAAATGCTAGGGACGCGATAAAATTAAACAAATGCTAGGGACGCGATAAAATTAAACAAATGCTAGGGACGCGATAAAATTGTGCGATAAGCAGCCATGATTGGTTGAAATACGTCCTTTCGTACCGCTTTATTGGTCAAAACTAGTATGACGTAGTAAGAGTGTAATAGTCAGTCTAAATTGTTGCGCCTTGCATGCTCAAAGTAAAATGTTATAAAAAATTAAAGGAAAATAGCGAAGTTTAATAAGTATTCGTACAAGCTATAACTTACCAACAGTCATTTTTCATGTGTTAGCATACATTAACTAGTTTCTGTATTGGTGTTACGACCACCGAAGTTCATCTGCTTAACTGTATCGCAAGAGTAAGGTGAGGTGATCGGTTATGAACTAACGACAATTGATCACTTTTTAATTGAACGTGTCTTTTTCACTTCAATCTGCTGCTGTAGTTTCCGTGTACCAGAAAAGGTCAAATTATGAGCTTACAAAGTCATTCTTTAAATGACAGACAGTCTTCGTAGCAGAAAATTTAGACTTAAAAATTTCAATAAGCAAGGGAGGTAAAATAATGACAGGAAACACCTGCTTTGCGTAGGTAATAGGATGTGGTTTTATTATAAGGTCAGCTCATAAGTAACGTCGGTTTTTTAAGTTTGAGGTTTTGTAAGATAATATTTTTCTTTACTTGTTCAATTTCATAATACAGCTACTGTATTATTGCTTACTGTGAGCACATGAAAGTCGAATAAAGAATATAAAATGTAAATGATGAAGTTTTTGAATAGTGTCCTTCTGAAGAACTCTTGCAAACAAGATTATAAAGCTGTTGCAGAGGCTCAAAAATAGGTAAAGTTGAGGATGAAGGTGTCGTTAGTGAGCGTTTAGTACAACGATGGTTCCAGCGTTTCAATAATGGAGAAGGAGACATTAAACGTTTACGAAGTCCTGGAAGGTCTGAGGTAAGGAATAATGAGGATACACGTAGAGATTTGGAAGAAAATCCACAAGAAAGTACTCATAGATTGTCAGAAGAACTTGCTGTTTCAAATGATAGAAAAATAGCTACATTAAGACCATTAGAAAATCACACAGGAGTTGCAGATCTCTACCTCATGAATTAACACCTTAACAGACTCAATACAGAGTGAATACCTCTCGTCGGCTTGTGGGTAGATAATTCCACGGATGATAAATTTATCAGGAGAATTGTCACATGTGATGAAAAATGGATAAGTGTATTATCGCAACCCTTTCTCAAAACAATGGTTCGACTCCAGTAAGCCTGTCAAAGACGTCGTTAAACGGATGCGGATCTTTATTCTCAACGTATGAAGTTTTGAGAGAGATGTTGTTGATGTTTATTGACTCTACTGGCTTTGAGCCAGAGGCCGTTTTAGGGTCTTATACGCGCAGGACGCCCTCTCCAGCCATTGTACATAAATAACAATAAATATATATTTACATACTTATACACTATTTCTGGCTTAAGTGTCAGTAGGTGTGTGGTGCGGTGATTGGCTTTTTATTTATTTTATTTTATTTTTTACTTTATTTTTTTGTTTTAATTAATTATTTTGGTGTAGGCCTAATTCGTTAATTTGGAATGCTTAAAGAATGGTGAACGGGACAAGAGTTCGGGGTAAAATATATCAGTTGATAGACAGCATTAAAGTATTATATGGGGAGATTAAGAGGAAAGCAAGAAAGGGAAATGCTGGGTTTGCAGTTAAAGACCTGCTCTTGGGCAGAACACTGTGCATACATACATTTTTGAGTTTCCCCTTCCGGTGGCAGAAGCGTCTTATTCGTTCTGGAGACTTTCATGGTGTGGTGTTATTTTATTCATCTGCCTCTCTGTTGCTGTCGTGTGTCCTCTCAGACAGTATTCAAATTTCCAACACGTGTTTGTGGTTTTGTTTGTGTGTTTTAGTTTGGTGGTGGGGGCTGGTGGTAGTTGTAGAGGAGTTTCTCCAGTGTTGTTCTGTTGTTTGTGTTCGTGGGATTTGCGAAGATGTGTTGTGTATACACGCGATTTACTGCCGAATGTGTATATTTCCTGTTTATGTTGTTTAGGTGTGTGAAGAGTGGCTTTGTTTTTGTGGGAGTGTAAACTGTGTTGTTTCTGGTGCGTCTGTGCAGGTGGAAGATTTGGCGGAGAATTCTTCTTTCGCGTGCTTCAAATTTCAATTGGGTCGTTGGAGGGGCTTGTGCGAGGAAAATGGAGGGATATATGCATAGGGATCTAACCAATGCTTTGTATAGGTGGAGGAGTGTTTCGGTTATACAACCGGGTCGATTGATGCCGCTTAGGTAGCTTATTGCTCTGGTGGCTGCATTATATTTCCTCCAGGTTTCTTTAGCTACTTCGGTCCAGGAGAGTTTAGAGGTGAGGGGTATTCCTAGATATGTGAGATTCCGCTGGAGTGGAAGTTGAGTGTTGGCTATTGTGATTGGGTTGTTCTGGAGGACTCGAGTCCGGAGTTTTGGGCGGAAGACGCATATCTGTGTTTTGTCTGTGTTGACTGTGATCCGCCACGTGTTGGTCCAATTTAGATACTGCCTGAGTGTTGCGTTTAGTAACTTCCTAGCGGAGGGAAGTCGGGGGTGTGTTGCCCAATATGCGACGTCGTCTGCATATTGTGCCAGTCCTACTAGCGGGTTATTAGGTAGGGGAATATCTGCCACATAGATGTTATACAGAGTGGGAGATATGACAGGTACTCGGTATAAGTTAATCGAAAGAGAATTCTCTTGCAATAGGACAATTCGAGATCCCATACCGCTCGAACAACTATGGAAAAATTCAAGAATTCAGAGGAATCGGACTGCTAGAACATCCGACATACAGCCCTGACCTTGCACCTTCAGATTACTATCAGTTTCGAGCCATAGTTCATTTCCTGCCTGGAAGAAACTTCCAAAACCAGAAACTGGTGTCGTCGTAAGATAACAAACTTATCTGTAAGGTGGGTCAAGACTATTGAAAATAATAGTCTTTACTTTGAAGATGTTAGTCTCATGGTCTAGTGGTCAGAGCTTCTGGAAACAGTCCTTGAGGTCCCAGGTTCAATTCGCGATTAGGGCATAGGAATGTTTCCAAGAGGTAATTTTTCCTGTGTTCATCCATGGTCTCGAATTTAGGTTAAGTTTATATTTAGGACCTCTCCTGGTACCACATCATCATCATCATCCTGTTATATAATTTTATTGTTTAGTCAGCTGCCCGAAGACAGGGTTGAACCTCATAAGTGACACCAATAAGGAATCACTAATGAGGCAACTAGGCTAGGTGATAATGGGGTAGGGTGGTAGTTCCTTTCCCCCTCCATTTCACACATCGCCAATTAGCCACATGTTCTTCTTCTGACACATCGTCAAGTGAGATGAAGGCTACTGCCTGATAATAGAGGTGCATATCAGCCAGAGCCTCAATAAGAGGATAATCGTATCATTCCGCCTTTCGGGTGCCGCAATCTTAGAAGAGGTTTACACCTGAGCCACTGCCAGGAAAGACAATAAAGGCCGAAAGATAACCTGGTAGCATTACAAATAAAAAAAAAAAACTTTGAGGAATAGATTAAATATTTCTGTCACAACACATTACAACTAAAATTTTGCGCTATACAGATCGTATCTGTAGCTTGTCTGACTAAGAACCTGAAGGTCTCGGGTTCAATTTCCGGCTGCACCAAACGATTTTATGAGTAGCCTACGGTGTCTGGAACTGGTTATGTCCAGCCTCGTGAGTGGAAAATCGTGGAGAGACGACAGGTAGCGAACTTCGGTTAAAGAAAAGTCGATTAATAACAATTGTGGGGACTCGCGGCACTGAATACACACGTTCGTAGTTATCTCGTCTGTTAGTTAACGTATCTGATTGCTAGATATGTGCTGGCACGGACCTGGTTCCCAGAGATCAATCTCTCAGAGCATTGATGACAAATCCCCGAACGGAGTCCTCTGTGATGTATACTTTCCCTTGTCTAAGAGTTATTGTATACCTGTCAACCAAGCTAAACACGATTATAGTGGTTAACGATCAGGATTATTATTGAGATGCCGGAAGTGTACTAGTTCCCACATGAATCACGCACCGAGCACTGGAAAGTAAGCTGCAACATTGTAAACTGCTTAATGTTTGCAAATTACTCGTAAGTACCTTAGACAAGAAATGTTGAATTGCTTCTGATTTTATGATGTCGAAAGATGCTCAAACCTATATGAAACATCTGATCAACGCGAATATAAAATTCATTGCATATCTCTACAACTCATGAGGAAAGATCGTTGCTAGGCTTGGCTTTTCGGGAGCTGAACCAACGGTGGATCCATGCATCTAGACCGGCAGTAACCAAAGAGGGTGTCGTGATTACATCGTGTAATCACAGACATTCAAACGGGTACGAGGAGTTTCCTGTGCATTGGTGTGTCTTTCATTCACGTACTGAAGGCAAACAGTGGCGGTATCATGTCGCTTTACAAACTCTGTCTCTATAAGCAGTAAGAGGTGGTTTCGTAAAGAATGAGAAGGGGGACTTTTTTCTTGATCTGTCGGACAAAATGTAATATGTTTACTTTGCTCAACCGTTCAATTAGGCGTATATAGAAACATTATTTGCCACGCTGAATAACGTATTATTATTATTACTATTATTATTATTATCATTATTATTACTACTACTGACCACTAAGTATGTGTTTCTATAATTCTTCTGTACGTGCATGAATATTGATATTTTTAGATCTTCTCCCTAGAAGGATGAAATTCTATCTCAGTTTTAATCTTAATCTTTAGATGAGGGCAACTATTTATTAGTTATTCATTTAATAATAATATTGTAGAAAAACTGATTCATTATTATGTGCCAACGAACTGTTAAACGTCGGGAATTGACATGTCTTATATCATAGCCAGGAAGACAAAGATGAGATAAAATAATGTAAGGAAGTCAGCTGCCTAGTGGGGTTTGAAATATAATAATAATAATAATAATAATAATAATAAATAATAATAATAATAATAATAATAATAATAATAATTTATTTAATCTGACAGGATTATCTCGTGCTCTAAAGTCTTTTAATAGAACAGAATTGCTCAAAAGAGTAATGATTAAAATAGCTGAAGTAACTTGTCCATAAGAAGTTTTTAATTTTGAAAAACTACGAATTTCTCGACCAAGTATCGAGATAAGAATTTAGAAAATTCCTGATTATATTCAAGCGGGAGGATTAAAAAAGAAGCAAGAAAAATCGTATATTATTCACTGGCTCTTGATGACAGCAGTGACATTACTGATACAGCAAAACTAGAGGTTTTTATCCGCGGGATTGATCAAGATGTTAGTACAGGAGCCACCACTGGTTGTAGTTTCATGCCAAGTACCTTTCCTCCGTCTCTTTACTTCATAGGCATGTAATCACTGCAGCTCGAGATTTGGTCACCGCTGGTCTAGACACTTTTGGCGCCCTATATATTATACGGGACCTACTTCACCGGGACATTTTAAAATTCCTCTTCAGAACGATGTTACATGTGTTCGGTTGAAATTTCTGCACAAAACTTAAATTCTTTCAGTAATTTATTATCATAATACACTGTTTTGTTAAATTAACTGAACATATTGGGAACGAAATCAATGGCTTTCCGAAAACACGCTATGAAATGTTTCATATAAAACAATTTTTATCTCGAAAAGGAAGCGAAAACGAGCAAAATTATATAAAACATTTTTGTTGAAATATCTCAAAGAATAACACCATGAAATTAATGATATTACTTACGGTTCATCATGTATATGTGTTCGTGTTGTCTTTAAGAGATGGTGCCTGGGTCGTGCTGTTCCCTCACCAGAGAAGTCCCTCTATTGTCCACGTCTCGTATGTGTTCTAAAGGAATTATCCCTCTCATACAGAGTCTGGCTCGTAAAAGGAGGTTAAACGGATAAAGAAAAAGAATATTGTGCAGTTCGACGCTAAGGCTTAATGGATACTATTTTCGCTTCCAAACCTAGCGGTTTGTGGTTCTAATTCCGACATTGATAAAAATTTACGTCTATCCCACGCGACTGGATGCTTGTCCCTTTGTCTTGTATTCATCCTGAGATGTCTTTGTGGTGGCCCTGTATCGTTCTGACCACACCGTCAAGAAGGTTCGTATTATGAGAAGTTTAATGTTGGTCCAAGAATCTTTCACTGCACTGCATTGGATTGTAAGTCGGTATAAATGAGGAGTTTAATTAATTTCAAAATTATTTAAAGTTCCTTCAGTGGTACGAAACTTCGAGTGAGACAAGTGGCCAACAGGCTTGGAGCTCACATATTCAAATTCTCTCAGCCCCAAACTCCTTTGCAAAGACGCGTTTTTGCATACCTTCCAAATGTTTTCCTCCAATTTAATTAGTTGATTAAACGTGAGAAGAAACATTTCTGGCATATAATTAATTAATTAATTCATTCATTCATTCCTTCTTGGCTTGCTGTTCTCTCTTGATTCCCCCCTGTTATTTATTTATTTTTATTTATTTTTATTTATTTATTTATTTATTTATTTATTCATTCATTTATTTATGCCTATAACAGAGCAAAGCCCCAATTACAATAGACAGTACAGATATTCGTTAAAAAACATAGAATTACATATAACATGAAAAAAGAGATGAAACAGATACAAGTGTAAATACAAATTAAAATGGAAAATGAGAAAAGGAAAAAAAAGAACAGACAAATAGATAGTACCTAAATAAAAGACACAGATATAGATATAAATGAAAAATACAAAATAAAATAAAATAAATGAAAAATAGTTAGATATAGATATCATAGCCAAAAATGTAAAATGTAGCTATAATTGGCAATATTATATAAAATCAACTACCTTCAGTATATTAATAAGAAAATGTTTGTATTCCATGTAAGAAATGCAGAAATCTAGATCCCATGTTTTATATATTTCATTGAAATTTGAACACATTTTTAACACTGGTGAATTTTTATGTGATGGAAGTGTTTGGTTTTTTATAATATAACAATTGAAGATGGGTAGCTATTAGATTCATTGAATGGAACGGAGAAACTTGGAGTGAGACAAATGGTCAACTGCCTTGGAGGAGCTTAAATACAAACAAAGAAGAAACAGTTCGGTATAAATAATATGTTTGGGTTAGGAAAATATGAACAAATGTCTACAAATATTGTTTGAAGAACAAAAAGAAGAAAACTAACACAGAAATGAATGGGAAGATTCATTAAAAAAATTCTTCACGAGTTTTGTGGTAAGAACTTAAGACAACATCCTATGTCAAGTTCAGCATTAGTAGTTCCTCGTGCAATTATGTTCTTTAAACAACATGTGGTGATTGTTAATCATCACGCACGATCACATCCTGATACAACCGTTGGAAGTGCACGGATCGGTGTGAAGTGGGCTAGCTCTCATCTGGAAATGATCTGTGGACGCAGTCATCACAACTTGCAGCAAAACAAATTAGCGGTGTCACACTCTGTTAATGGCATTGCCTGCGGGAAAATTGCTATATTTCACGGAAGATATCGCCTTCACAACTGACAGTTGTAAATTGGAGTGTATCGTCTTCATTAATAAACACTCCGACATACATCTGTAGGTTGTAATTGCACATCACACTGCATCATATTGCACAAATTATTCCATGCGGTGTGCAGAAAAGTGACGCTATACCGGCAGGGGAATTTCTTTTCTCTAATTAATAATCTTTGTATGATAGCATCTTACTCTTCGAAGTACTTCCAAAGCAAGAAGCCCAAATAAAAACCATGGAACTCAAATATTTTTCGTCGGTTATTTAACGACGTTACGTCAGTTGTGTGAGGTATTGGTGATATTGAGATAAGTCTAAGATTTCGCTATGAGATTACCTAATATTCTGCTTATGCCCGGTTTTATCAAGAGGGGTTAAATATATAATTAACCCATAGTTTATTAACTTCAGGTTAAAATTTTAACTCGTTCTTATTACTAATACGTTTCAGGAAGTCTTTTCGGTAGAGAGTTAGCTAACACCACTTTAAAGAGAGTGTGTAGTGATGCCTGTGCGATTAAATAATTTCAGTATAAAAGTTCAGTCCAATATTTATCGACTTTCATAGACACTCTTAGCGCGGGCTTCCGATGGATGATCAGCGAACTAATATTTTTAGTATTCACAAACCAGTGTTAGCGATATGATATGATATGATATGATATGATATGATATGATATGATATGATATGATATGATATGATATGATATGATATGATATGATATGATATGATATGATATGATATGATATAATATGAACCCTGTACAAGTAATCAGTCGCTAGCCAGGGCTAGTTTAGCACGCTCGTAGCGCGGGCTAGCGAAATGTCTATGAATAGCACCCTCAGTGTTCAGAGTGGAATAAAAATTGCACTGGTTATAAAACAAATCATTCTGAATTCAGTGGTACAAAAGACAACTAATTAGTTTCGTATTCAAATGCAAAAGAAAGGCCCTAATAACCTGTTTTCCCACTTTGCTAAATTTACCTCAATCTTCAGGTGCACATAACTTCCCATAATCTTCATTTATATGTTTTGTATTTTTTTTTTAAGTTATCAAGTAATGTATATTGTCAATTCTAAAATAGAATTTACTTAAATATTTCACCCTTAGTAAGCAGAAAAAATATTGAACTTTTATTAATGATTTTTACAATTTTTTCAATGAATATATATATATATATATATATATATATATTTTCTCATGTTGTATGTGTGAAATTTACAAACCCATAGGTCTACTTTGTTTAACACAGGTTGCAGAAAACACTGCAAAAATTTCATGTAATTATATTTAGTAGTTTAAGAGAAAATGCACTTAAGTTTGAAAAATATCAACTTAAAGATAACTGCGATTGAAAAGAAAAAGGATGTATAGATTACATTCGCCGCATATGTACATTATTGCGCGTTTCTTTTGTTTTCTTCCGCAACTCCAGCCATAACAATGACCAGGAAAATGAAAAAGGTTAGGAAGAGAAACAAAAATTCAAGTTACAGGAGATGAAGTTACAGGAGAATGAAAAAAGTTACACAACACAGAACTGCACGCATTGTATTCTTCACCTGACATAATTAGGAACATTAAATCCAGACGTTTGAGATGGGCAGGGAATGAGCGCGTATTGGCGAATCCAGAAATGCATATAGAGTGTTAGTTGGAAGGCCGGAGGGAAAAAGACCTTTTGGGAGGCAGTAACGTAGATGAGAGGATAATATTAAAATGGATTTTGAGGTGGGATATGACGGTAGGGACTGGATTAATCTTGCTTAGGATAGGGACCGATGACGGGCTTGTGTGAGGGTGGCAATGGTTCTCTAAAATCCATTTGTAAATAAGTAAGTAAGCAATGATGAATTGATTATGACTTGATAAGGTAACTTAACACATAATTTTTGATGTATCTTATGTTATTTATTCTCGGAGCTCCCGATATTAATGGTACAGCTGCTATAACTACAAGAAAAGAAATAATTTCTATTTTAAATCTCCCCTTTAATAATTCCAAATAATAAATATAATTTCATCTACAAAAATTCGGGTAATGTATATTTTAACCGTTTTAGGACGAATAACTAGGACTTTTTTACTCCTTTAGGAGGGGAGCAGTTGTCAGGGAAATTAAAATAGGAAAAGAAGCATTTTCTGCAGACTTTTGGAAAAAGTAGGTACTAAGGAAGATACTAGTAAAGTACTTTGTGTGGAGTGTTGTATTGTATAGGACAGAAATAAGGTCATTACGACGAAGTGAAGAGGAGCGACAGGAAGATTTGAAATTTGGTTATGGAGAAGAAATGAATGACGAAATAAGAAATGGAGCTTTGTTAGGAAGTGTGTGGATGTTTTTATGACGAAAAAATGATGCAGAAACTATCAGAAAGATAAAAAGGAATTGGCTGGGTTACTGGCTAAAAGAAGAAACTGTCTATTGGAGGATGCACTGGAAGGAATGGTGAACGAAAAGAAAAAGTCCGAGGTAGAAGAAGATATTAGATGATAGACAACATGAAGATATATGAATTGTATGCGGTGACTAGGTGAAACATGGAAAAATGGGAAGATTACAGAACCCTTGGTTTACAGTGAATGACCTCTTCTTGGACAGAAAACTTTGAATGAATGTATGTATAGTATTTTTGGTGACTGGAAAACATTGTTTGCTACGAAATGCCCGTCTTATGTTCACTGATTGATAGTAACAACCGTGCCTTACTGAAGGACGGTGTTCGTGATCTCACAGTCGGTAAAACAGAAGGTACAAGGTGGGCCAGTCAAACGGAAATATTTGATGTGAGTTTACTGTTCATATGGAGAGGGTGAGAATGAATATAACCAATCTTCTCTACCTACTTACTTTACAATTTATGACTCCTTAGGAAATGCAGTGACTGTTATTTCAGTGCGATATGTTGAAATGATACAGAACTTTTTACACCACAACTCGCCCATTTTCCAGTGAATGAAAACACACTGTTTCAACAGGACGGAGCAACAAGCCACACCGCAAGAATTTCGATGGGTGCTGTGAATGCTTTGTTCCCGGGCCGCGTCATTTCTCGGAAAGGGGATGTCGCTTGGCCGCCTAGGTCACCTGATTTAACGATACGTGATTTCTTCCTATGGAGACGCCTCAAAGCGAAGGTGTTTGGGGGCAATCCACCCAGAACAATTCCAGCCCTAAAACAACGTATAAGAGAAGAAGTCGCTGCGATACCTGTCAATATGCTGAGAGGGGTTATGCAACACTTCGTGGCCAGACTCGAAGAATGTGTGCGTTTCAATGGAGGTCGTTTGCCTGACGTAATTTTTAAGAAAATATTTTTTTTCTTCTTGCATACTTAATGGTTATTCATGTAGACTACTTGTCATTTCTACTCATTAAATTAATATAATAGTAACTTTTCATTCTTTTTCTGCTCCTTTAAATCTTTCCGTTTGTCTGGC
Source organism: Periplaneta americana (assembly GCA_025594305.2). Taxonomy (NCBI): domain Eukaryota; kingdom Metazoa; phylum Arthropoda; class Insecta; order Blattodea; family Blattidae; genus Periplaneta; species Periplaneta americana. The sequence goes on from JAJSOF020000001.1 coordinate 36,660,550, forward strand.
CCACCTTGTAGGTCAGTGGCCGGCAGATGCTGCAGTTGTGATGTAAGAGCCAGTCAGATCGCAAGAGCTTGGGAGAGCGAGCAGTTGAGTCGTATTAATGTTAGCACACACCAGCGCAGTGGCGTCAGTGCAGCAGTAGAACGGGACTGTTGAAAACAAAAGGATCTATCTACATTTTATAGAAGATTTCCCCAGGCAAGATTCCCTCGATTGCATAGATTTGCTGCTAGGATGTTGAGCATATTCGGATCTACGTATGTATGTGAACAGTTCTTTTCTTGTATGAAGATCTGCAAACCACAACATAGAAACCACCTGTCTGATCTGAACTTGAAACATATTCTTCGCTTGTGTGTTAGCCAGGCTATGACTCCAAATATTGCAAAATTAGTACGCGAGAAAAGAGGAAAAAATCTCGACAAAGCGTTTAGCTTGGGCACGGTAGTGACACGAAGCGATGGTGTGTTTCAAAAGTTGAAATATACTTTGCATACTACTCACCAAGATAGGGCCTATATACTTTAATCTGTATATTATGTAGAAAAATGTGTGTTAAAGAACACTGTTTTCAAGTTTCCGAGTAGATAAAGTGTTGCAGTACTGCTTAAAGTATTTGTTTATATGTTTTTATGATTATAGCAGTTTCGGAATTTCATTTACATATGCAAACGCTTCTGCAAGTGGCTGTATTATGAGTTTCATATTATTGTAAGTACATTAAATTTGATTACAGACCAAGATATTTTGTTACATTGATTTATCACGGTTGTACAGTTTTGTTTTCGTACAAATGTATTGTAATTGTGCTGTTCCCATACTATCTCAGAAGAATGGATCGCGCTCTGTCAGTGCATAGACCCGCACCACCACTGTTCAGATGAACCTTCTCTCCACGCTGTGCTCAGTATGCAGAGATTGCCGAGCAAAGAGCAGGGCGGCTACGTCGTATGACGTCACAGAGCACGGAACATGCCGGTCACTCTTGTAGAAGGAATGCCTTCGTGTTCGTCCACCAGAAAGAGACGCGCTGAAGACGAGGCAAGGGCTCCTGTCCAGTGTGGCTCGGGTAGTTCAAAGAAGATGCGTATTTCTACTTTCCGACATTTCCGTCCGGAAACGAAGTGGATGTCGGAGATCTAGTTCAGAACGTCTAGCTGCACGTCGTCGCAGGAATTTGGGTGGCAGCATCATGTGTAATGGCGAGAGAAGATCAGGATGATACACTGCCACACCTAACCCGTTGGGGGGGGGGGGCAGGTAGAAAGTTGCGCCATATATGTAGACCGGAGTCCACACACACACATACGCACGCACAGCTTTGTGGCACACGTCTGTCTCTCGCAATATCACATCTTCTTGAACGACATTCCTATTCAAGTTTTTCTCCACTTGCTTCAATTGATATTTAAGTAATACATATTTGTGAATTTAGTGACATCTTCACATTACTGTTAAACTGTAAGGAAATTAGTATCGTCTAATTCGGCTCTTACAACTTTTATGGACTGATAGTCTGTTATTGGATCCCTAACGTTGTTATTACTAGAGAGCGGAATTTTAGATCCTAAAAAGTGACATTTTAGGCGCCTAAAATAGGCTCTTAAAGTCCTTTATTTAGGCTCTATAAAATAAAAAATAGGCTTTTTTTTGTTCAAGAATGTCACTAATGTACGTTTCAACATTTATTTAATGCAAAACTCTAGGATTAAAAGAAACACATTTCACATTTTACAAGGAGAGGCCTACACATGCATACACAAAATGAAGTCATTCTGCCTTTAAGTCTAGATCATATATGTAACCAGATAGGTTGGCCTTATAGGCTTTGATGTTAACAACTTTTGTCAGGTTTACTACGCTACCATCTAGTTGTTACATAAGGAGTCACGTCATAATTCCCATTTGAATTGCATTAGCGACTGTACTGCCATTTCGTGTTCGTTTACGGCGGACGGGTGGCGATCCTGGCGGTTTTTCTCTTCAAAGTGCTGCCGATTTTAACATAGCGATGAGTTATCTGTTACATATATGATCTAGGCTTTAAGTTAGTGTTTTCTATTCACCAATCACATTTCCATAGTTTGCTTCACAGTAGATGAACAGCACCTATTGTGGATATTGTGTCGCTCACCGCTGTACTTGCAAATGGTGAGAAAAAAGGAAGGGGTTGATATCTGTCTTGGAATATAAGATAATGCTTATTCGGGTACAACCCAGGGAATTTGTGTTAAATTGCTGACAACAGAGGAAGATATAATAATAATAATAATAATAATAATAATAATAATAATAATAATAATAATAATAATAATAATAAATAATAATTTGTGCCGCAGGAGTTCTCTTACATGCCAGTAAATCTACTAACATGAGCCTGTCGCATTTAAGCTAACTTAAATTCCATTGTCCTGGGCCGGGATCTAACCCGCAACCTCGAGCACAGAAGGCCAGCGCTATGCCGACTACGCTACCCAGACCGACTGAAAGTAGGAATTTAGGATTGAAAGATTGTAAGAATGAGAAGGAGTGGCCCGGAGGTACTTCTCTATTGTGTTGTTTACTGCTAAGAAGGAGTTGTTGTTATCCGTCTTGGAATGTAAACGATACAGAATGTTGAGGAAAACAGTAAATAGTTGCGAAAAATGATGCAAAAATTTTAAAAACTTAAAAATAGGCACTAGCGTCGAAATAGGTATTTTAGGCACTATAAAACTCCTTTATTTATACTTACATTTCCATTAAAAATGTAAATATTAAATATCAAGCCTGTATGCATCAAGGAAAACAGTATGCTTTTGCCTAAATTCCGCTCTCTAGTTATTATGTAATTATAATGAAGTAACAGAACAGCAATGAGGCAGGTAGGCAGGCAGATAGTAGAGATGAACAACGATCGAAAAAACGAGACTAACAGCGCCCGCAAAGCCGAAAACCCGCACGACAATGTTGTATTACGTCGCGTCCTTGACGTAAAGACTGGTTGTGAGTCTTCCGAGACTCCATATTGATCATCTCCCGTAGTCCCGAAGTCCCGAAGTCAGCAGTTGTTTATACCAGACTGAACTTTTATCTACTTTGGCAACTGTTATATAATATATAAACAATCAAGTACGTAGCCTATTTCTACCTTTCAGTGTATAATAACCTGTTACCCAGTCTTTTCATATGTTTAAGATCAAGTATGCAATCTCAAGTAAAAAGATATTAATGTCATGTTTTATGTTTCTTAGAAATGCAAATTTATTTGAGAATTGTTTTTTTTTATTTATAAAACCGTAGATAATATCTTATAATAAAACCAGAACATTTTGATAACTAAGATACTTTTCGTTTTTTGAGTCATTTAAACATTTATGTTGTTTATTTCAATTATGTATGTTATTCAAAGTTACGAAATATTTCCACGCCGACCAAATGCTATTTCGAGGATGACGAGCGAGACTCAAAGCGCAGCGAGAATGATGAGCCGAGACTCGAAAGACAAATGCAGCGAACAGAGCGAGTGAGATCGACAGTTAGTTTTGTTCATCTCTAGTAGATAGATAGATAGATAGATAGATAGATAGATAGATAGATAGATAGATAGATAGATAGATAGATAGATAGATAGATAGATAGATAGATAGATAGATAGATAGATAGATAGATAGATAGATAGATAGGTAGGTAGGTAGGTAGGTAGGTAGGTAGGTAGATAGGTAGATAGATAGATAGATAGATAGATAGATAGATAGATAGATAGATAGATAGATAGATAGATAGATAGATAGATAGATAGATAGATAGATAGATAGATAGATAGATAGATAGATAGATAGATAGATAGATAGATAGATAGATAGATAGATAGATAGATAGATAGATAGATAGATAGATAGATAGATATCAAAATAAATGAATAAGTAAAGAAATAGATAAATAAATAAATTAGTGGTAAATAAATAAATAAATAAATAAATAAATAAGTAAGTAAATAAATAAAAGCTTTAATCTGGATGAGAGAGAAATCTCCACTTATTTTGCAATACTCAGTCTCTGACCCGTGAAATCTAGCCGGAAGTGCCACCAGACAAGCCATAACGGAGTACAATTGCCACATGCTTAATTGTATCATACGTAGCACAGAAATGCCTAGTATTAATAATCCTTGAATTAGGCTCAATAGGGCAGCCCGTGTTCAACTACACAGAAGCCAGGACAAGGTCAAGGCCAGGAATGGCCTCTGGCCCGTCTGGATCAACAAGGGGCTCGGTAAAAAGCAGCATCCGACTTTCTACTAAGCTGTAGACTAATTTTTTTATCGACCTGCAAGAAGGTCAAATACCTACCAGAAACATCCGTTGAGGTTCCAACTGACCGCACACCTCTGCTTAATGGCATGCAGTGTCACTAGATTGTAGAAACTCTACGGCAATGAATGGAGCTCGAACTGGAATGTTAATGATAGACTCTGTTACCACCTTCCTTCGCGGCAGAGAAGACGTACATAATACGAAGTCAACATTCCTGTGGCAGCTTTCATTTGAATACAAATTCAGGTCCAAACAAATTTAACTATGACAAAAAGAGAGCATTAAACTATAGTGAAACCTAGGTTGTGTGTAAGTGACGGGGAAAGATTTAAATTACGCACAATTGAGACCTTACTTACTTAAAAATGGCTTTTACAGAACCCGGAGTTTCATTGCCGCCCTCACATAAGCCCGCCATCGGTCCCTATCCTGAACAAGATTAATCCAGTCTCTACCATCATATCCCAACTCCCTGAAATCCAGTTTAATATTATCCTCTCATCTACGTCTCGGTCTCCCCAAGCGTCTTTTTCCTCAGGTCTTCCAGTTAACACTCTACACACATTTCTGGATTCACCCATACGTGCTTCATGCCCTACCCATTTCAAACGTCTGGATTTAATGCTAAAGTTCCTAATTATGTTAGGTGAAAAATTCAATGCATGCAGTTCTGCGAGAACTATGTACTAAACAAGATTTGATTAGAAGATAATTTTCGAGTCAGTATAATAAAATACAGTATAGTGAGCTTGGAGCACTTAAGAATTCTTTTAACTGACCAAATAAATTTTAATAAATAAGCTTGACTAGAATTTTAATGTTTAATGTAAATACATAGTTTAGGCTACATCTATTTACTTTGAAATTTCTCTTTAATAAAATATCTTACAATTATTTCTGTTTTTGTTTTGTTGGGATTTGCCTTACCTTCTTTTATAAATCAAACTTTGTGATCTTTCATTCATTCATTCATTCATTCATTCATTCATTCATTCATTCATTCATTCATTCATTCATTCATTCATTCATTCAGTATCTTCCATAGATCTTACATGAGAAATGAACCTTTAAGATGTGGAACAATTCAAAATTTTACTATATTACAATTACAATTTTTACAAATTTTTACAATATTTTACAATTTTTACAGTTTTTAAATGTAGTAATTTTCTACAATGATGAGGTGAGGTCCGAGGATTCGCCAAAAGATTACCCGGCATTTGCCTTTTGGTTGGGGAAAACCTCGGAAAATCCCAACCAGGTAATCAAATCAAAGGGGGAAATGAAGTGATGCCGAGGACTCGCCATAGACCATCCGGCTTCAGTCTCACGGCTGGGGAAAACCTCGGAAGAAACCATTCAATGAGACCAAAGGGGTATCCAACCCAAGCCCGAACGCAGCTCCGGATCAGCAACCCAGCGAGTCTGCCGACTGAGCTACATCGATGGCTCTACTAAAAATATACAATACATAGCCAATCAGATTATTAAATTTACAAACGAAACGATCATTCATAAGTTAACCTATATGTATAATAAAAAATAAGTAAGTTAATTAAATTTAAGGCATAAACAATTCAATCAGTTGTGATATACAGAGTAGATTTCCATTTACTATCACATATGATTGCTACGTTAAAACTGTTTTCAATTTTTGTTAGGAATATTTTTAAACGATTTATTTTACAACACTTTATCACCTGCTATGATTATCTAGCGTCTGAATGAAATGAAGTGCGTTGATCGTTAAGTTTTGTTTTTATTGTCCGCATCTTTGTTGGAATCTTCCTATTTCAATGTCTATATCAACCCTGAGCAGTAGGGGGAAGAGAAAAGAAAATGAGATACTCCAGAAAAAGTCCTTTCCGCTTCATCGCTTTAAAAACGAACACATAGTAAAGTAAATTGAAGGGGTTACATCAGCTTCTTGTCTATGCGGATGACATGAATATGTTAAAGGAAAATCCACAAACGATTAGGGAAAACACGGGAATTTTACTTGAAGCAAGTAAAGAGATAGGTTTGGAAGTAAATCCCGAAAAGACAAAGTATATGACTACGTCTCGTGACGAGAATATTGTACGAAATGGAAATATAAAATTTGGAAATTTATCTTTTGAAGAGGAGGAGAAGTTCAAATATCTTGGAGCAACAGTAACAAATATAAATGATACTCGGCAGGAAATTAAACACAGAATAAATATGGGAAATGCCTGTTATTATTCGGTTGAGAAGTTTTTATCATCCAGTCTGCTGTCAAAAAATCTGAAAGTTAGAATTTATAAAACAGTTATATTACCGGTTGTTCTTTATTGTTGTGAAACTTGGACTCTCATTTTGAGAGAGGAACATAGGTTAAGGGTGTTTGAGAATAAGGTTCTTAGGAAAATATTTGGAGCTAAGCGGGATGAAGTTACAGGAGAATGAGGAAAGTAACACAACGCAGAGCTGCACGCATTGTATTCTTCACCTGACATAATTAGGAACATTAAATCCAGACGTTTGAGATGGGCAGGGCATGTAGCACCTTGAACGAATCCAGAAATGCATATAGAGTGTTAGTTGGGAGGCCGGAGGGAAAAAGACCTTTGGGTAGACCGAGACGTAGATTGGAAGATAATAACAAAATGGATTTGAGTGAGGTGGGATATGATGGTAGAGACTGGATTGATCTTGCTCAGGATAGGGACCAATTGCGGGCTTATGTGAGGGCGGCAATGAACTTCCGGGTTCTTTAAAAGCCAGTAAGTAAATATTATTATTATTTTTATTATTTTTATTTATTTATTTATTTATTTGTATATATATATTTTTTTCTTTCTTTCTTTCTTTCTTGCTTTCTTTCTTTCTTTCTCTTTCTTTATTTATTTATTTATTTATTTACTTACTTACTTACTTACTCACTCACGCACTCACTCACTCACTCACTCACTTACTTATTTATTTATTTATTTATTTATTTATTTATTTATTTATTTATTTATTTATTTTGATTACTTCTGCTAGAAAAAACTGTTATAATCTCTTTTTCCTTTTCAGTTATAACGGATAATTCTAGAATTAATATACAACATGTATTTCCCTTAAGAAATACTATACATCAAGCAACTGTTTGCCAGCAATCGCAGGAATTGCGCCATAGGTTGTACGACAACTCTAACCTGAATCAGATATACTGTTCTTGCGTTCCGATTGGCATGGTATTGGAGCAGTCTGAATGAAGAGCAAATTGCTCTTAGAGTGGCTGCAGGGTTCTGCGCAGTGCAATGCCAACTGTTCATTACGTCAGTCAGTCATGCGAACGGGAACCGGAACTGCGTCCGTGGCATGCGTAATGGAACGAATGTCAAGTCTGGGATTAGTGCAGGAAGCTGAGTCAGTGGAACGGCGTTCAACCTGCTCCAGCACAGTGACGTCAGTCCATATTTTACCTACATAATATGCTATAGTTAATGGTACATACGCTCTTTGCAGTCGCTACAAATCCAGTGGACCTTGGCTGGATTTCCGGCGCATTTCATTACAATTACACAAGAACTAGTGTGTGTCCCAGTTGTATCGTTCTATCTTATTTCAGACGGTATTACTCATCACTAGGGTTAGGATTTTTATGTGCCAAAATTGTTAGAAATATTTATATATTTATGCGCCATAAATTCAAAAATGTGTACTAAAAATTATAAAATGTGTCCTAAAAACATTAATGATTATGAGGAAATTAGTTGGACGATGTAAATTTGCATATAGTAAATTGCCTTCATATCTGGACGTTGCAGTGAGTTTCGGAGGTCATTCTTTAATTTTTGGTAGTGTATGATTGACTTTTCTCACGAAATGAAACCTTATAGAGCAAAAATGTTCTTTCACGTCAGAAATGAGTTTAGAATACTTTACTTTTTTATTTTAATAGGTTATATTACGCCGCTTTATCAAAATCTTATTTAGCGTCTGAATGAGGTGAAGGTGATAATGCCTTATATATATTTTTTTTCCATGTTTTCTCTCTCGCATATTTCTTTTGTTTTCTTTATCGTAATTCTCTCTTTGTTATCTGACAGATCCCTTTCTTTTTTTTCTCTACCGTTACTTTGTTTCCTTTCACATTCCTTTGTTTTCTCTCGCATTCCTTTTCTTGTTTTCTCTCGAATTCCTTTCTTTGTTTTTTATATTCCTTTCTTTTTTATCTCTCAAATTTTCTTTTTTGTTTCCTCTCACAATCCTTTCTTTTTTCTGACATTCCTTTTCTTTCATACCTCATTGCTTCCATTCTTGTCTCTTAATCCTTTTTATATCTAATTATTTATCCTCTCATTTTTCTTATATTTACTTTTTCTTCTCTTTTTTATCTTCCTTTATCCCTACTTTATTTCACATCCTTTTTGTCTCACAATAATTTATTTTTCTTTCTTTTTTCTCTCAGTTCTTTCTTTCTCCGCCTTTCTTTCGTCTCCCAATCTTTTCTGTCTTCTCTTAACTCTTTCTCTCTTCTCTCAATCCTTTTCCGTCTCTCAATTCTTTCTTTCGTCTCCCAATCCTTTCTTCCTTCTCTAAATCCTTTTCTTCGTGTCAGTCCTTTCTTTCGTCTCTCGATCCTTTCTTCCTTCTCTCAATTCTTTCTTCCTTCTCTCAATTCTTTTTCCTCCTCTCAATTTTTTGTCTCTCAATCCTTTTTTCATTCTCTCAAATCTTTTTCCATCTCTCGATCCTTTATTTCGTCTCTCAAACCCTTTTTTCCTTAACTAAATTATTTTTCCTTCTCTCAATCCTTTCTTTCGTCTCTCAATCCTATTTTCCTTCTCTCAATTATTTTTCCATCTCTCGATCCTTTCTTTCGTCTCTCAATCTTTTTCTTTAACTAAATTATTTTTCCTTCTCTCAATCCTTTCTTTTGTCTCTCAATCCTGTCTTTTGTCTCTCAATCCTTTTTCCTTCTCTCAATTCTTTTTCCGTCTCTCGATCCTTTCTTTCGTCTCTCAATCCTTTTTTCCTTAACTAAATTATTTTTCCTTCTCTCAATCTTATCTTTCATCTCTCAATCCTTTCTTCGTATCTCAATCCTTTCTTTCGTCTCTCAGGCCTTTCTTTCTTCTCTCCATCTTTTGTCTCTCCTTTCCCTTCTCATTTTCCTATTCCATTGCTTATTTTTTCTTCCTTTATCTTCCTCTCATTCCCCTCTAATTCGTTTCTCTCCTCTGCTTAAATTGTTTCCATTCATAGTTTATAATAGTTTTCCAAATGTTTTGCTACCGTTGTTTATTTTATTTTCATCGCCTCTTCTGTAATCTCTTCCTCATCCCTTTCCTCAACTCTCATATTATGTTACATCTACGTGATTTATTATAATTGCTTTCTCTTAGCTTACATTACCTTCCATCTGCTCTCTTCTCTGTTTTTACCTCTCCTCCTCACTTTCTCTATTCCGTACATTATAACATATGTAAAATATTAGAATAAACCACCTATTATAAAAACTTTGACGTTCTTAGCTGAATTATGACAAGAATATCAGCAGAATTATTTTTAGTTGGTTATTTTACGACGTTTTATCAACTCCTATGGTTATCTTGCGTCTGAGTGAGATGAAGGTGATATTGTTAGCGAGATGAGTACAGTTACACAGCATTTGTTCTTAATGATTTGAGAGAAAATCTCGAGATAAATCTCAACCAGGTAATTTGTCCCAACCAGGATTTCAATCCGGGATCATAGTTTCACTGTCAGAGTTGCTAACCGTTAGTCCACGGAATTATCTTAGAGCCCAAACTATGATGATAATTAATTATGATATGACTTATGGGGACTTTTCCGGAATCTAAATAGTTGGAAGAAATATTTTATTTCGTGTAGAGCTGTAGACAGTTTTTCGCATCTTTACTTTTGTTGCCAATTTCTAGTTTGTCCCTTACTCAATTGTTTAATTTAATTTCAAAATTGAATTAAAGTTTATTTTGTATTATGATATGATGTGATTGTGATAGTAGTGGTAATGGTGATATTGATTCTTTGTTAATTATACCATATTAATAATTATATTAATGATATTTTTTCTGGAATACATTTTAATAATGTATTACTACGCTTTAAATTTTGTCATAGTTTATTCCTTTTCTCTGATGTCTTAATATGTTCATAATATGTGCGTCCGTTTCGTCTGCAATATTCGCCGGGCTGATCACATAACACCATCCCTCGAAATGTTGTCCTGGCTCCGTCTAGAAGATCGTAGGAAAATCCACTGTCTTTCCCTTCTCTTTAACATATTGCATTTCTCTACTCCTGTCTATCTTGCGTCTCGTTTTCAAAATTTATCCACCCATCATAACCTAGACACACGATCACAACACTCCTCAATATTATCCATTCCCTCCCACCGAACATCCCCATATTCATCTTCTTTCACTGTGGCTGTTCCTCGGCTTTGGAATTCCCTACCGAGTAATGTCAGGGACTGTCAGACATCAAACCAATTTAAGAATAGACTAACGAAATATTTTTCTAACAATGTTAGCAATAATAGCTGTTTCAGGTTTCTCAATGTTTAATGGATATATATATATATGTCACAGATAAATATCTAAATTATCTCATTATTATTATTATTATTATTATTATTATTATTATTATTATTATTATTATTATTATTATTATTATTATTCCACTGACTCGGCTAAATTGGAGAATATTCAAATAAAATATATTTCCTTGTGTTCTTATAGATTTTTACCAAATTCCGATTATAACTATGAGATTAAATGCAATTATTTCAATTGCGGTATTTTGTTCACCAGACGTCAGGATCTTGATTATTTATTTTTTTGCAAAGTCATTAAGGGTGATATTGATTGTGAATCTTTCATAAGCAATATCAGTCTTCGTATTCCTGCTAATGGTTTAAGATTTCATAAATTATTTTATAATAAGAATCCTAAATCTCTCTCTCCGGTCTACAGATGCATTAAATATGCTAATTTGCATGGATTCAACTTGGATCCATTTAATGTGTAGTATATCTTTGAGATTTTAACTCACTGATCTAATTTTATAATTATTTGTCCATTTTATTTCTTGCATTCGGTCAATTGATTAATGTAGACTATTCCATTATTTCAATTATCTCATTGTACTAATTTATAATTTTATAATTATTATTTGATCAATGATTGATGTAGACTATTATATTGTTTGTATTTCATCTCATTGCCATTTTCTATCATTCATTCTCATCATCATTTGCTGTTTTGTTCTGTTTTGTATCGTGCTAAACTGTAATTGGCCTTGTGCTGTTGTTTTTGCACGTTAATATTCTAAATAAATAAATAAATAAATAAATAAATAAATAAATTATTATTATTATTATTATTATTATTATAACTATTTCTTACCAATGTTTATTATTGTCACACTAACATTACTTATCCAACTTTCATTATTTACTTTCATGTTGTTTTATGGTCTAGATATTAAAGTAATAACTATGTAAGCAATTGTATTCAATTAGAATTAGAGTCTGGCTGGGCGGAAGAGAAGGCCTACTGGCCTTAGCTCTGCCAGATTAAATAAATAAATTATTATTATTATTATTATTATTATTATCATTATTATTATTATTATTATTATTATTATTATTATTATTATTAATAGTCATGTTAACGTATAAAGCCATACTTCAGTTCAACTTTCCCAAAGTGATGTTAAGATTAAAATACATGATCCATAACGTTTATCGCAACGTTTAATAACAACAGAAGCAGCCGATATTCTAGTGATTAACTCTACAGTTTGAGTTATAGCAGTTGATAGTTTTACATTTCACATGTTGCGTCTTCTTTCGTCTGAAGCGGCGATGTGGTCAAGATACGCACTTCAGCGATGATGTGTCACAATTTAAACTGACGCGACCTACAAATAGTGGTCATATTTTCCCCTTGTCGAATAAATTAAAAGTGCAGGTATCTGTGACGACCTCTTTGAGGCCTGTTTGTCCAGTGTTGTCCTTCATTCAAGTCGGAGAAACTGTCAATGACACTGCAGTTCGTATAACACTTCACCTTTGTCCAGTTTAGCCTTTGTGATGAAAGATAATCCGCGTTATAGGATCTCACATTTGTGTGTACGCATGACACAAATGCTTAACCAAGAGATTCTTTGGTGGTCTCAATTATTAGGAATTGGAGCCGTGCTCTATCTGTCTACGATTCTGGGACAGGTTATATGGAAGACGACAGCGTTGTGTAAATCTGTGACGAAGTTATTTCTACAAGGACACTTAACTAGACAGCGAAGTGAAACTATACTTTTATTCTGCTGGCAGAGAAAATAACTCCATGGCTTTCATCGCCCATAGCCTATACAGACTTAAAAAAAACATACATCTCCTAGGTCAATGTTACTCGTACTTTATTCCGTATTTGAAACGTGTCATCTTCCATTTCGAATGACCAGAGACGTGCCTTGTTATTAAGAATAAAATTCAAACGTGACTAGTTTGTAAGCATTTATATAATAATAATAATAATAATAATAATAATAATAATAATAATAATAATAATAACAATAATAATAATAACAATAATAATAATAAAATAATAGTAATAGTAGTAATAATAATAATAATAATAATAATGATAATAATAATAATAATAATAATAATAATAATAATAATAATAATGATAATAATAATCCGTGGCGCTACAGCCCATGAAGGGCCTAGACCGATCAGCCGGCTGCTGGCCTCACGCCCACATGCCGAAGCAGAAGTGGACAATCATCCAACCAGAATGGAGATATCGTGTGGTTAGCACGATGATCCCCCCAGCCTTTATAGCTGGCATTCGCAACCGGATTTCGCTACCTATCGTAGCTCCCCAAGTGCACCGGGTGGGCACCGGTCCCATACACTAGCCGAAATTTCATGAGAAAATTTCTTCCCCCATGAGGACTCGAACCAGCGTGCATTTCGTAACGCGAGTCCTAGGCAGGATTCCTTAGATCACGACACCACGCATTTCTAGTATAGTCTACATTTTTTTATTTCCCAAAATATGGTTTTTCAAATGTTGAAATATATTAGTGGCTCATAATGAGACTTTAAACATATTCCTTTCTTTCCGTATCTAGTTTCTGTCCAAATTCACGTACACGTTTACACACTATCAATCGATAATCCTTTAAGGGGTTACGTTCAGCTTACAGCAGTAAAATTTTGGAAATACTCAACATTTTTTTTTCCTAGATTACTGAATCTTGTACAATAATGACAATTAGTATGTGTAAAACACTGTCCTTCTGCTATATGACAAAAATATTTTTACGATTTGAAAACATTATTTACTTTTTTTTTTAATCAGTTCACTGTGCAATGATGAAGCGTTTTGTGTGTATTTATGCATGTCATATCTACAACATGATGCAAGATCATTTCTCTACCTTTGATATATTGTCTGATAAAAAAAATAAATACATTTTAAAAAATGGTCAAATATCAATATTTTCTATTACACAAAATAAAATAAAAATTAGTAAGGAATGTAGTTGAAAGAGCATGATATTGTAAACATGAGTTTCAGCAATAAAATAAAAGAGAGAGAACATGAAAAAGTTAATAAGTTTATGAGTTATGAGCGAAACGCTTCATCACTATACAGTGAACTACTACCATTATGATTTTTGAAAAAAAAATATATATATATACTGTATATATATATATATATGTACATATAAATTATTTTTATATAGCAGAATGACTGTTTTACACACACCAATTTTTATTATTGTACAAGATACAGTAATGGTGGAAAAAAAGTTAAATATTTCCAAAAAAATTACTGCTGTGAGCTGTTCGGTGTGACTTAGTGGATAGAGCATCAGCACGTAGAGTGAAAACCCGGGTTCAAATCCCGGTACCGGAGAAAATTTTTCTCTGTTCCACTCATCCTTCAAAATATTTCGTGTTAAAATAAAATTCTACATAACATCTTTCCTAGTAATTTAAAATATTCCTGCTAACATTATATTAAATACTTCCCTTACAGTATTATTAGACATGAGATTTTTCCTTTGAGCTCAGAATAGATACCTCCTTTCCCCAAATACCTTTATCAAATCATTGCATCACTGTGAAAGAATTTCCAAAGTGTGTCGCCTTTCTTTACTTTATTCTTCATGGCTCTAGATCGTGATTTACGACCCACATAAAAAATTGGACTAATAACTACACCTTCTTGTGTGGTAATTAAATTATAATACACTTCAGTTTTTAAAACAAAGTACATTTCATATCAGAGATTAATATGAATTAATTTTATTAAGAGCCAAGAATTCAATTTCGAAGGAATGGGATTGATCTACCATCCAGCTTGAATACGTTGATACAGTCACGGTCTGGATCGTGATGATAGCAGATTGCTGGCTTTGATCACAGGGTGCCTTAAGAATCGCTCTGTAATCTCTAAGCCGTTATTACAGGTCTGTTAGGTGTGCCAGGGTTCCGCTTCTAGAGGCTTTACTTAGAGAACCTCAATATGAAAGAAAAGGGAGCAGTATGCATTTTAGTAGAGGTGCTAATTATACTTGGACACTAAAGAATGTCTGCGCAGTTTCGTTTACATTCCGGAGCAAGAAATGTTTATAAATTGTATTCTATTTTATACTTGGTTACTATCATGACAGAGAATCATATGCATTCAATATAGCCATTCATATAGTACGCACACACTTGTACAATTCTTCACAAAATCAATATTCGATACAGAGAGAGGGAAAGGAATGCTAATATACGAATACACTAACCAACGCAACCCCATTTAACTATTCCAAAGTTAAGCATGCCTATTACAGCCGTGGCGAAAATGCGACTTCTGAGCACATTGTGGCTCGCAATGATAGCTGTGCATTTTTCTTGCATCTAACCTTCCCCAACCCCCAACCTCTCTCTCACTGGTGTCAAACTCCGTTCCAATTCTATTTGTCTCTGACCTGCGAGTGGCATAAATATGTCTCTCTCGAAACCACGTACCTCTACAGAAACGAAAGTTTAAAGTAGGATGGGAGGACGCGTGTTTTTGCTACCAATATGATGAGAATATTAAATTTATGATTTGTTCACGAGTATCACGAGGAAAACGGTTGTATAACATAAAACGGCATTATACTACATGTCACCCATGAACCATTAAAAGGTTAAATATTATTATTATTATTATTATTATTATTATTATTATTATCATCATCACCATCATCATCATCATCGTCATCATCATCATCATCATCATCTCTGTACGTCGACCCTTTTTCAGCAGATGTACGAATAATGCGGTTAGCTCTTCAATTTACACTCCCTGATTTACAATGTGATGTTAAATGAAAGCTAGATGTAAGGACTTGACAAATGTTGAACTTTCAAATCTTTTCCAAAAAATAAATACCCGAACCTTCGTTCTTTCGCTTGCTCTGTTGAAGCCATGTTCGCTACAAATTACGTTTGTGAAAAATTATTTTCAACAATGAAAATAGTAAAAACCAAATTTAGATCACGACTGACAGACAAATACTTTCGTGATCAACTACGACTGGCAGTAAGTGACATAATTCCTGATTTTGAAACTTTGTAGCAGAAAAATTCTGAAGACAGTTAATTTTAGGTTGTGATATTGTTCATTTATTGTTCATTTCTTTCTTCGTTACACATACTAAACATTAGTTTGTAGCCTTGTACTGTATAAAATTGTATTTAAGTGCTTGACGTAAGGAAAATTAAAATCCGTTACTAAGTCAGACAGTTGCTTCACTTCCCCTTCGGGTGTTCGCCTCCTTCCATAGGTGCTATGCACGTTGCAGGTTACACAGTGGCTCGGAGCAAGATTACATTTTCGCCACGGCTGCTCTATTACGATGTAGAATCTCTCATGTCCCGATAGCTAATGTTCTCGGACGTTCCAACTATATGCAATATGACGTAGAATTGTGCCCAATAGTTCGCCCATCTTCAATCTCGACGTAAATCCCTATGAGCAATAAAACAATCTCAAATTGTTCCCTAATACTATAAATATACGTAAGCCACGGTCCTCAGTATACTATCCATGTAATTCCACTACAAGTAATCTAACTGTATTTGCCCACATCATTGCGTCTCGGGAACCTAGTACTGATTATTATTATTGTTGTTATTATTATTATTATTATTATTATTATTATTATTATCAACTAATGGTAAATACTTGACTATTTGCTGTTTATCTTTATGAAGCCAGTTGAGTAGACAAAATTACCAATAGTCTTTCCACGGGATGTGCCATAGGAGGCTGGTCTACGCTACAATCGTAATGAGAGAAAATGCTGGAGATTTATTGGGAAGCCACAGGGGAACCGGAGCTCCAGGAGAAAATCCCTGTGTTACCTGGATCACGGGCTGCCAAACACAAGTCATAAAACGAGGGAATGCCTAAGATCCAACCCAGGTGCACAGGCTTATGAGTTCAACGCTCTAGCCACTGGACAGCCGTAGTGTTTGAATATTATTATTATTATTATTATTATTATTATTATTATTTTTATTTATTTATCGGAGCTTCCTCAAATTAGAGGCTGCCATTAGACAAAGCATACAAACCAATACAAGAACAAATAGATGATGAGAGCTAAACGAGTAAGAAAAAAGGCAAACAAATACACAAAAAAAACAATGGCAGTTTACAGAAGAAAAAAAAATCAAGTAAAGAATCAATGAAAACTAAGAAGGAAAAAGAAAAATGATAATGGTGCGTCAATTTTTTTCCATACACTGAATTAGAGTCCATATACGTGGTTCCGTAAAAGTTTGACTGACTCTCTTATTATTATTATTATTATTATTATTATTATTATTATTATTATTATTATTATTATTATTATTATTATTATTATTATTATTGTTATTTATCCTTATGAAGCCAGTTGAGTATTATTATTATTATTATTATTATTATTATTATTATTATTATTATTATTGCACAAATATGATATATTTAAAGAAAATGCAAATAGTTCCAAAATGGAAACGTTTTAATGGACTACACAGTGTTCGGTAGTGAAAGAAATGATGATAATATTGGGTGAGCTGAAGGTTAAATAGGGAGAATTTTGAAACTATTGTAGATGATTGCTATGTTGAAGATGGAACGAATCCTCTCTTGGCCTACATGTTATGATTTAATGATAATGATGATGGAGAATAAATATTACAAGAATGTGTATTTATAAGTCAAGTTCTGGCTATATTTTAAGCTCAAACATATATATTTCAAAATTACAAACCCTGCTTTAAGACCGAGATGAAACGTTTTCTACGGCAACAATCTAGATGATAGCTTGCTAATTGCCAGGGTTCAGTCGCCGCGTGTGAAGAGTAGCGTGAAATTACGTGTTTACGCTTCCTTGAATCGCGTTCAAGTTGTCAGAACAAGCATAATGTTGAAACGTCTCTCGTTCATTCTTTAAAAAAAGAAAGAAAAAAAAACAGTGGATTCCTCTGACCAGGTAAAGAGTTCAATCAAACGTCGATTTATAAATTCACAAAAAACAAGAATTATTGCGTCCTGCGTTTTCAGTTCAACCGATTTGCACCAAACATTCTTTACACTTGATTGAGTTTAATAATACAATGATTATTTGCTTCTTCTTTCTTTACATACTTCTTTTTTGAGACAATACTAAAGGATATGCTACTGGAGCTAAATGGCAACTGTGAGCAGCAGTGGCGACTCGTGATATTTTTTGTATGTAGGATATTTATTTATTTTATTTATTTATTTATTTATTCATTCATTCATTTAATTATTTATTTATTCATTTATTTATTTATTCATTTATTTATTTATTTATTCATTTATTTATTTATTTATTCATTTATTCAGTTAATTATTTATTCATTTATTCATTTATTCGTTTGTTCGTTCATTTGTTTGTTTGTTTGTATGTTTTTATTTATTTATTTATTTATTTATTTATTTATTTATTTATTTATTTATTTATTTATTTATTTATTTATTTATTTATTTATTTCTATAACAGAGCAAAGCCCCAATTACAATAGACAGTACAGATATTCGTTTACAAAATAAAACATAGATAACATGAAAAAATAAAATAAGAAATGAAAGAGATACAAGTGTAAATACAAATTAAAATTGAAAATGAGAAAAGGAAAGAAAAAGAAAAGAACAGACAAATAGATACTACGTAAATAAGAGATACAGGTATATATGACATTGATGACTAATGACCAAGACAGGAACTAATAATAATAATAATAATAATAATAATAATAATAATAATAATAATAATAATAATAATAATAATAATAATAATAAATATATTAGTAATAATAATAATAATAATAATAATAATAATAATAATAATAATAATAATAGAGGCTGCAAAATCAATACAAATAGGACTAAGTTAGTCTTTGTCTCACCATTCTGGAACTGGCAAATTTATTTGTAGTGAAGTTCGATTCTCCTCCCCTTTTTACTTGTGAAGATGGCTCCTAAGCCATTGTACTGCCCATTATTTACCGATGCTCCGTCAGACATTTTTACAATTAATTTCTTCCTCTAGTTAAATTCTTCTAAATTATCAAATGCAACTTCAGATATTCCTTCTGCTGCTCTGTCATCTGAAAGTCTTGTTAATTCTTGTATTTATTATAGCTTAATTGATTTTTTATTCCTTTTATTTTTTATATTACATAATTTTAAATTATTTATTATTTGGTTGATTCTAATCTTTTAAAATGACCAATGAACTGCATTTAAGAAGTCTATAAGGGTACTTGAAAATTCTTATTGTAGTCTCTGACAGGGTCTCCATCACCCAGAAAGAAGGGTCGTAGTATTAGGATACGCGGTCATATCCTCAAACGTGGTTAAACTCAAGTCATATCCTACCCTCCGCACTCTCCCCTGTCCGTTAATTTCACCGCTAGAAAAAAACCGTTTGCTGTAAGATATTTGGATGGTTCCTCGAAAATTATTTCTGAGCTGTTGCAGTGGCGACAACTCACAACAGAAAGTGGAACCTTAAAGGAAATTATTACGTCGGGACGCATTGAAAATCAAAATCTGTAATTGAAATGTGTTCTATCCTCAGAGGCACGAAATTAAACTGTAAGATCATCATCACATCCTTCATGGAGGAATCGCCACTGATGAACAGTATGGGATGAAGATAAATGCAAGTAAGACGAAGACCATGGTCATAGGAAGAAAAGTAAAGAAGGTAAACTTGCAAATTCCAAGTGAGGCAGTAGAGCAAGTGGACAGCTTCAAATACTTGAGGTGCACTATAAGCACTATAAGTAACGGCGAAAAACGGAATGAGATATGTGGCCAAGGCTTGTAGCTCACATTTATATTTTTTCCTCACTGTTCTAAATTCCTTTGGAAAGACACGCGATCGCACATATTTTAACTGTTCCTCTTCCAATTCATTCATTCATTCATTCATTCATTCATTCATTCATTCATTCATTCATTCATTCATTCAGAGCCACCGGCGTAGCTCTGTGGGCTAAGGCGTTTGTCTGCCGAACCGGAGTTGCTTTCGGGCGCGGGTTCGATTCTCGCTGGGACTGATAACCTTTTTGGGTTTTTCCAAGGTTTTCCCCAAACCGTAAGGCAAATGTCAGGTAATCTATGGCGAATCCTCAGCATCATCTCGCCAAATACCATCTCGCTATCACCAATCCCATCGACGATAAATAACCTCGTAGTTGATATACTTACTTACTTACTGACTTACTTACTTACTTACTTACTTACTTACTTACTTACTTACTTACTTACTGGCTTTTAAAGAACCCGGAGGTTCATTGTCGCTTTGACATAAGCCCGCCATTGATTCCTATCCTGAGCAAGATTAATCCAGTCTCTATCATCATATCCCACCTCCCTCAAATCCATTTTAATATCATCTTCCCATCTACGTCTCGGCCTCCCCAAAGGTTTTTTCCCTCCGGCCTCCCAACTAACATTCTGTATGCACTTCTGGATTCGCCCATACATGCTACATGCCCTGCCCATCTCAAACGTCTGGATTTAATGTTCCAAATTATGTCAGGTGAAGAATACAATGTTTGCGATTCTGTGTTGTGTAACTTTCTCCATTCTGCTGTAACTTCATCCCTCTTAGCACCAAATATTTTCCTAAGCACCTTATTCTCAAACACCCTTAACCTATGTTCCTCTCTCAAAGTGAGAGTCCAAGTTTCACAACCATAAAGAACAACCAGTAATATAGCTGTTTTATAAATTCTAACTTTCAGATTTTTTGACAGCAATCTGGAAGATAAAAGCTTCTCAACCGAATAATAACAGGGATTTCCCATATTTATTCTGTGTGATATACTGTCGTTAAATAACCAAGTAAAAATAATTGATTGATTGATTGATTGATTGATTGATTGATTGATGGATTGATTGATTGATTGATGGATTGATTGATTGATTGATTCATTCATTCATTCATTCGGCGTGGGTAGCGCAGTCGACATAGCGCTGGCCTTCTGTGCTCGAGGTTGCGGGTTCGATCTCGGCCCAGGTTGATGACATTTAAGTGTGCTTAAATATGACAGGCTAATGTCAGTAGATTTACTGGCATGTAAAAGAACTGCGGGACAAAGTTCCGGCACATCCACGACTCTGTTTTGACTTCGGCAGTTGCGAGCGTCGTTAAATAAACCATAATAATATTCATTCATTCATTGTTTTTTCTTTCTTTCTTTCTTTCTTTCTTTCTTTCTTTCTTTCTTTCTTTCTTTCTTTCTTTCTTTCTTTCTTTCTTTCCGCATTGCCTGTGGTTATATCGAACTTTTTATTATGTAAGTATACTACTAAATGTTAAATAAATTCGCCATTGTCTTCCAACCGCAATTCAGACCAACATAAACCGCATCTTAATGCAGTTTAATGTGGAACATGTGATTTTCTTGTTAAATGTGTTTATGGGTTGCCATGTATTGTTTACAGTACGTGTTTGAAACAATGGCGCATCTAGTCACATTTCTCACCAGAGACCGGTTACATTACGCATGTTGGGTAACAAACTTCATCACTAATGATATTGCTTAATTAAAATTAAACGGAGATCTGAAGAAAGAATACGGCGCTCTACAAATAAACAAGACAAATCTTTTTTGAATTACCATTAACTTGAACTTCTTTGGGGTCTTGTCACTTATACAGGCACTCATGCCACAGCTTCTTTTGTCTCTGGACAGAGCAGTGTGAAGAAGTTAAGGTTTCCCACAGAAGGAAACCATCTAAGGCTCGGCGTGTAGGGGAAGGGAGCTACTTTATCAAACAGTCTGGACAATCCAAAAAACCTATTGTGCTTCGTGTATTGGGTATTACTACGATGACAATGCTATAGAATTTTGTGTTCGGTGTTCGGAGAACACCAAAAAATAATGGATTCACGAACCATGTGTGGAAAATGACACCGATGAAAATTTCACATGTGACCAACGAGTGTAAGAGTATTATAAAACAATTAGGTATATTTCAGGAGCAAAACTTATGTTGTAAATGGTGGGTTTTGAAGTATTTCCTATGTTTTTCAAACTATGTCGAAATCTTCCCCATTATGGGAGAAGTCGACACTTCAGCATCGAGTTATATCTTTGTAAATACAGTGATAAATGATCACCAAGGCCGGGTATTTATGGAAATCGCGAAAATCACGACATAATATATACTGGGTGTTCATTTCAAAGTGTGTCATGACGTCACTGTTGTTGGGTCACCGATTTGAAGCGAGTTTCAGCTTAAATGTTAGAGAAGTTGCCTATTATTTAAGGCGTTCTTCAATCTGAACTTGAGAACGTGTACGGTATAACTTGAACGTCGTAGCAACAGATGGCGGTCTGTACGGTCTGTGTGCTACCATAACCTCTTTCGAACTGTGTTTTGCGCCGGCAAGTCGTACGCAGGGTATTTGTTATCATCGGTTGCGTACGGTAACATTCCACAACACAAATCAAATGCTC
Source organism: Periplaneta americana (assembly GCA_025594305.2). Lineage (NCBI taxonomy): Eukaryota > Metazoa > Arthropoda > Insecta > Blattodea > Blattidae > Periplaneta > Periplaneta americana. Next base: position 36,682,867 of record JAJSOF020000001.1, read on the forward strand.
CGTGTCCATGTTGACCGTCGAAGTTAATGTAAACAAATACGTAAGTAATCGTCTTAACCCTCTCCCCATATCCCGACAGTACGTATTTCCAAACAGTTCACATTCCTGCCACTACTGGCGTTACCGTACGTATCGGCACGTACTCTTCAGAATGAACGCTGTACTTGCTAGCCAACTTCTCTGCCTCTTAAATTATACACCTGAGCTGCGGAAGTGTAGGAAGATTGAATTCTCTAGGCTCATCAGCTAGCCACATGAAGGCATACATCGAGCCAAGACACATTTTGAACTGAACACCCAGTATACAATATATTTTTTACTAATCTTTACGAATTAAGTGATTCTAATTAATAATATGTGGATAAAACAATCCTGACAAATCGCGAAATAGAGTTCTAACAGTGAAATACGAGTATGAACACATTCGCGAATTATTACTATTGCATCGTTTTATAGCGAATTTCATATTCTGATGTCAGATGCGTTTCCAATTCACTGTGGGCTAAAGCAAGGGGATGCACTATCATCTTTACTTTTTAACTTTGCTTTAGAGTATGCCATTAGGAAAGTTCAGGATAACAGAGAGGGTCTGGAAATGAACGGGTTACATCAGCTGCTTGTCTATGCGGAAGACGTGAATATGTTAGGAGAAAATCCACAAAAGATTAGGGAAAACACGGTAATTTTACTTGAAGCAAGTAAAAAGACAGGTTTGGAAGTTAATCCCGAAAAGACAAAGTATATGATTATGTCTCGTGACAAGAATATTGTACGAATTAGAAATATAAAATTTGGAAATTTATCCTTTGAAGAGGTGGAAAAATTTAGACACCTGGGAGTAACAGTAACAAATATTGTAAATGATACTCGGAAGGAAATTAAACACAGAATGAATATGGGAAATGCTGTTATTATTCGGTTGAGAAGATTTTATCATCTAGTCTGCTGTCAAAAAATCTTAAGGTTAGAATTTATAAAACAGTTATATTACCGGTTGTTCTTTATGATTGTGAAACTTGGACTCTCACTTTGAGAGAGGAATATAGGTTAAGGGTGTTTGAGAATAAGGTGCTTAGGAAAATATTTGGGGCTAAAAGAGCTGAAGTTACAGAAGATTGGAGAAAGTTACACAACACAGAATTTCACGCATTGTACTCTTCTCCTGACATAATTAGGAACATTAAATCCAGACGTTTGAGATGGGCAGGGCATGTAGCACATATGGGCGAATCCAGAAATGCATATAGAGTGTTAGTTGGGAGGCCGGAGGGAAAAAGAGCTTTGGGGATGCCGAGACGTAGCTGAGAAGATAATATTAAAATGGAGTTGAGGGAGGTGGGTTATGATGATAGAGACTGGATTAATCTTGCTCAGGATAGGGACCAATGGCGGGCTTATGTGAGGGCGGCAATGAACATCCTGGTTCCTTAAAAGCTAGTAAGTAAGTAAGTAAGTAAATAAGTGAGTAAGTGAGTTTATTTCGGATTTTTCTTCACTTGAATTTGTTATATATCCAAGTAGGCTACATTACATGGTATTCCAGGTGTTCTGATTACATTAGTGAACTCAGAAGACGAAGAACTCAACATTTCACTAATAATTTGAAAATGTTAATTTGAGGGCTGCAAGTTTTTTTTTCGTTTTTAATGAATGTGTATTAAATAAGTTTACAGTCTCAATCCAACAAATATTGTCTATTGGCCATACCGCACCTTTACTAGAATCCAACGAACATTTAATGTTAATTATTTGGAAAGTAATATTCAAATTGAATTAATACTCCAATTCCAAAATAATTGTTTTTCCAAAATTTCCATTAATCTCCGCCAAGAGTACAAATCAATCTCAAACGACACCAATATTAAAAAACACAAATGATAAAAATTAATCTCCATGAATACCTGCCCCTAATGATCACATTGATACAAGATATGTGAAATGTACGGAAAACATGTCCATACAAAAATCACAATTGTAAGGTCAATTAAACAGTGTTCATGGGTTAGATAATAAACAGTTGTATGAACACTTTAAAGTGTTTTATATATATATATATATATATATATATATATATATATATATATATGTTTATTATGTCCATACAAATTAAGGGAAAAATTTAAAATAAAATTTGCATAAATTGGTTCTAAAATTAACATTGTTCCTTATCGTGTCGAGATGTCCCTAAACGATCCTATGTTTGTTTTTTGTGTTTCAAGTATCATCATATGTGTTTTTCTAATCTTAGGTACAAGTACAGTAAAATATATTAGTGCTTTTATCCTGAAATGTACAGCTTTTCAGTGCCTTTTTTCTGCCTATTTTCTAATATTTTAGTCCCTTAATATCCGATGTCTAATCATTACTATACACTTATCCGCTGGGTATACCGCAGTTGGCATCCTTGAAACCAGTGCTGTAGATGGAAACAAATTTTAGGGGGTACTGTTGAAATCTTTTTTTTCAGACTAGACTGCATGGACTCGTACTGCACTTCTTTTCCAAGGTTACTAACTTCGTCTTGCAGTCGCCTCGGCAGACCTCCTTCCAGATCGCAGCCACAATTACATATAAGGCAAGAAATTAAACGCTTACATTGGTGGCTCAGTACTTCTCAGGAACAAAAGCCTAAGAACTCTTTTACTAGAATAGTATTCCTTTTCTTATACAGGGAAATCATTTTATTTTTACTTCAATTTTTATTGTACCTGAGTTTTTGAATGTACTTCACTCCCACCCCTTCTACTAAGGAAGTTCCAACTCCACACAGAACCAAGACCGCAGATAGTAAGCAGTACTGAGTTACTGAGTATAGTACGTTCCAGAAATATGTTCGCGTTTTCCACAGGTACTGTCCGTTTGCCTACGTTGCATCCCGATTTCCCCCACCTTCTTCTGCTCGCCCCTCTGTAATAGCTCGGCTGTCTTAGCTCTTTTCTGAAAACATTAATTTCTCTTAGGAATTGGAAGTTTACGTAATAATATACAGCTGTTTAATTTAACTTAAATAAAAGGACCTCGTTAAGTAATTAACTGTCAAGTGATTTCCTCCCTTTCTACAATCCTGCGGCATAACCACTTGGACGGACAGTAGATAGCATGTCTGAGTAATTTTATATTTTCGGGTCGGGCAGAAGTGAAGATTGAATTTACAGTACGTAGAGTAGGTACAGAATTATTTCAACATGAGTTACTAGTACGAAGGACGAAACTGGCAATTGGAATTAGATGCAATAGTCTATAGTGCGATAATATGCACAAAAGAACTGAAGCCTGTATCGAAATGAACGGCCACCATTTTCAAAATTGTGTTTAAATATTCATATTATGATTATTTTTCAATTTAACTTCTTTCTCTATATTGTACGCTAATGTGCTGTAGACAGTATAATATACACTGCATAATGAATACGTTCGCATGGATAACTCTCTTCGTGAGTAAAAACACTTATTCTTAATACAGTACTGCACTTTGATTAAAGAAAAACCTAATGAAAATTATCAAACTCAAAATCGCGATATTTCCTAGTTTACGTAAATGGATGAACTACTTTTCTTCCTTCCTATACCTAGTAGAGCGATTTGTGTTTTACGCCAGTATCATCGAACTCCAGTCTTGGAGGGGGAGCAAGCGGTGTTTCCGGTTCTCTAAAGGTATAGACAGGTTAATATTAAAAATGTTAGTAAAAATAAAATGATGTCCCTGTAGTACAGATACTGTTCATTACAGTAATGCTCATTAACATTCTTTATTTGAAATAGAAATAGAATCTATAATATGTAACTGGATTTAAGATTCACGCACACACTAGAAGTAACAATATTATTTCCCTCTAACAAACTGTTAGCATTGTGTCTGAGAGAGTTTTAAAATTAGTGAATCAGTGTAGCAGAATTCTTGAGGCGCCACATCATAAAATTAGTGTTATGCGAAGGCATCTACGCAAGTTCTGAAATTAGCGAATCAGTGTAGCAGACTTTTTGGGACGCCATGCCATGAAGTTAGTTTTAATTACTTATAGAAATACCACGGCAGTATGCAAGCTTGAAATTAACAAATCACAACTATTCCTGAAATGCCAGACCATGGTTTTCAATGAAACAACGAATTGACAAGCGTTTAAGGAAAGGATATGAGATACCAGCCGCTACTTTTATGCCAGATATCAAAATGTTTTTTTTCAAATAGCTCACATCGTCCACTTAGAAGTCTATGAAACAATATTTAAACATAATTAATATATTTTCGAGTCTATATTTTTTTCCGGTACGGTAACAGGGTGTTTTTATTTTAGACGGTACGTCGTACTGGCTCATATACCGGCCCAGCTACAGTACTGCTTGAAACGTGAAAGAGTTTTTAATTGTCGATTGTAGTTATAGAGGAGTGGTGTTTAGTACTACTCTGTGAAGCCAACATGTGCATTCCATGAAGATTAACATTTCTCCCCTGGTCCGTTATAGCCGGTGCGACCTTCTTATCCTTGAGTTGGATCCACCTCGCCGTCACTTTGAACAAAGACTGGGTGGTCTTCTGAGACCAGGTTTCTTCTCACAGGTCATGATGTGTTGCTCGCTTATAAAGAAACACTTTCCACGCTTATTGGGTCAGGAATCACATGGGATTAAGGCCACACACATCTATCACTCGAATCTTCATGTGAATATATTATATTGAGAATTCATAATTCACATAATTATAGACTCTATCACGCTTTAAAAATTAGTGACACCAAAATGCAAGTACAGACTAATAGGCCTACATGTTTTTCTCTTTTCACTTTGAAAGCAACTTTAAGATCAAACTGGTAAGCCTATTGAAGCTTTAAAATATTTTAAGAGAATGGAGTAATGTAATAACTAATACAAGGTGCTATAAAGTAACATAATATTAAACTGAACAACTTTACAATTATTGAACGTTTTATTATTTTGACACAATATTTACTTAGTATGGAAAAGGAAGCTTTTAATAGAAAAAGAAGCATCATCTCCGGATCTCTGGAAAAATAACTAAGGAAGAGAATAGTGAAAAGTTTTGTGTGGAGTGTGGCATTGTATGGAGCAGAAACATGGACATTACGATGAAGTGAAGAGAAGCGACTAGAAACATTTGAAATGTGGAAATGGAGAAGAATGGAGCGTGTGAAATGGACAGACAGAATAAGAAATTAAACTGTGTTAGAAAAAGTGTGTGGAAAAAGAATGAAGCTGAAACTGATCAGGAAGAGGAAAAGGAATTGGTTGGGTTACTGGCTGAAAAGAAACTGTCTATTGAAGGATGCACTGGAAGGAATTATGGACGGGAGAAGAATTCGGGGCAGAAGAAGATATCAGATGAAAGACGACATTACAGTAAATGGATCTTATGGGGAGACTAAGAGAAAGACAAAATACTAGGAAAAAGAAAGATTGGAGAATGCTGGGTTTGCAGTTAAAGATCTGCCATTTGGCAGAACAGTACCCATAAATTTATTTATTTATTTATATATTTATTTATTTCACTTTCATGTGAACAGATCAGATTTAGGCTCATGTGAACATGTTTCTAAAAAAATATATTTATTTACTCACTCACTCACTCACTCACTCACTCACTCACTCACTCACTCACTCACTCACTCACTCACTCACTCACTCACTCACTCACTCACTCATTTACTCATTTCTTTATTTACTCATTTATTTATTTATTCTATTTATTTATTTACTTATTTTTACTCTTCATGTGAACCCATCCGATTTAGGCTCATTTGAACATATTCCTAAATTATTTATTTATTTATTTATTTACCTACATATTTAGTTACTTATTTATTTGTTTATGTATTTCTTTGTTTGCCACAATGCAGAAAATGCTTTCTGTCTTAGGTGTACTGTAAGGGAAGCCGCATACCAACGAACCTTTTGCATTGAACTTGCGTTATCTATGAATCATGCTTGCATGATGGAGGAAAGGACCTTAAAAAATGTTTTGATCAAATTTAAATTTCTGCATATTTAAGGAACAAAACTGAAATTTTTTCAATCGTATTATATTATTATAATACACCGCTCTCTTAAATTGATTGAGCATATTCAGAATTAATTCAATGTTGATTTATCACAACAGCGTTTCTTTTAAATATTCAAGTGTGGAATATCTTCGCATAAACTCAGATGTGTGAAGGATAATTAATTGAATTTCTTCATTAATTTTTAACAGAGAGGAGCAAGGAAATTTCTACAAATGGTACTGAAACTTTAGAGGTATCCTCGTTGCGAATCTTCTCTCAGACATAATTATGAAGAAGGATGTAAAATCCCAAATGTTTGAAAGAATGTTTTTTTTTTTTTTTGTGATTATGACCTTTCGGATAGTAAATATTTCTTTATTTCGTCGAAAATCGAAAGTTCCTCTTAATGAAATCTTCAACAGAAAAATATTGCACTAGGGGAAACCCGGGCAAAGCGGATAAGCTAAGAATAAACAATGCCACAGGCTATATTTTGGTGCTCCCGAAATAAAAACTTCATGACTTTGGTTGTGACACATGTTGTCCACATATCTACGAAACAGCAATTCGTTTCTCGTACCTACGGAGAGTGATATGATTTGAGAAAGAAAATATAGTTAATTGTTCGCTTTATCCGGGTACATGGGCAAAGCGAAAAATTAACCCGGGCAAAGAGAATATCCCTATAACATTTTCACCTTTCTATTTCATTTCTATTCACTGATAATAAAATTAAATCAACACATAAACACGATGTTAATGAGTGTAATTTATGTATTGAATATTTCGTCAATCTCTGAAGATGCCAACAACACAGAGGTGGTTGATTCTGAGTGAGCATTAACTGTTTCTTCAACCGCTGAAGAAGCTGGCACCGCAGAATTTGTTAAATCTGAGCCAGCTGTCGTTTCGCTGATTTCTGTCTCAAGTGGGCGATCTGTAAGTTCATCTGGAGCAAACTCTTCATCAACAAACACATTATGGTTGTATGGCCAGATAGCAAAACCATTGATTGGAAAATTTTATTTCTTCAAGTGCTTTCTTCATGTCTTCTTCCGACCATTTGACTTGCTCCGTCTCCCTCTTTAAAAATTAAACCATCTGAAAACACATTACGACCTTTTTAAGTAAAAATTAAAGCCAGTGTTGCCACTTCGCTTTTCATTTAAGGTTATACAAACATAAACGTCAATAACCTTCTTCGTAAGTACAGCATTTTAGAGATAATTCTATCGCCTATATATTACTATCACATGACAAAAGTTTCTGCAGTACTGTATGTTGTACATATGTTTCTCTTACCTTGAAATATTTAAAGAAAACAGTCAATTTTCTTCAAACACACGCTAACTTCTTCTCTTACTAGCTAGAAAGACGAAAAGTCAGTTCCAGCAGCAAAATCTGTTAGGGATTCTTCCCCAACATAGCAGAAAGCGCTACCTGTTGACGTTTCTAAGAAATAGGCATTATTCTCTTTGCCCGGGTTATTCGTTTTGCCCGGGTCTCCTCTATATGTTTACGCCATATGTGTAGAAATGTAAATGAAAACGAAATAATTATAAAATGTTACAAAAATGAACAAAGGTATCAAGGTCTGTTTATTTTCTTCTACAACATGAATTCCTTACTCTTATTTCAATGTATTTCTTACCGACATAACAACTTTTACAAATAACAACACTTCATTAGCACTGAGCTTCTCGACTATGTACAATACGCACGTAAACCGATTTGTAAACCCAGAGCACAGAACACATTAGCGCAACAAAACATCTGAAATTAGCTGAATTTGCGAACAGGATGTGGCCATATTGATACACTTTTGTGTTTACACAGTTTCAGGGTGACGACAGTAACCATATATAACAAGTCCAACAGAGTAGTGACTCTTCATGCTGTAGCTATATGCCCTGATAAAAGAACCTGTATGCAGTTTCGAAACGTCAGAGATGATAAGTTCCAGAACGCGATGGAATACATTGAAGTCTACTTCCGATCACATATGAGATTTTTAAAACTAATTTTTGAGATATTAAGAGGTAAACTAAGAGTGAAATAATTAAAACTCAGATAGGGAAGAAAACGTAGTTTAACCTCCTGGGTCCTGGAGTGTAGCATACTATACTTCATACATGCATTTAGTTTCAAAATTATTACTAGGTGGAATCGTCATCGATCAGTTCTTTTATGTGTTTGTCAAGCTCCTGACATATCTTAGGACTTATAGGAAACACAAGAAGATCGATTCAATCATTGCAATGCGTGTTTCAACTATTTGTAAATGAGAATGGCAACCAGCAACTCAACGCCAAGGCGGCACAGTAGGACATGCTTTCGAAGTTACTACACAGTAAACGTTATATTTGAAGTGTAAAAAATTTATGACTTTAGATGTAAAGTGCAGAGACCCGAAGTATAGAATAATATGCCTGCATTTGTACCCTAACTGTAACCTGCAGAATTTTTTCAATATTTTCTCTCATTACAGTGACTTTTACGAAGTGTAGAACTATATTGAACTTTAAAAATAAAACAGAAAATGTCTCGAGACTCAGGACTATACCATTAAATAAGAATAGAAGCAACACATTTAGTACTGTATTTCGGATGCCAGCCATTAGAGTTCCATGAAGTTTCCTCTAATAGAGACCATATGGAATTCGAAACTTTCGTTGATAAAAAATGAGATGAATGGACGAGTGCAATGTTAGCCTTTCAGAGAGTCCTTGACCAAATTCTTGCAATGACAATAGAAGACGAAGAAATTATTCGTAAGACGAAGATCAAACAGAATTAAATTGTTAAATTCTTAAACTTATCTGTTTATACAAACACGTTAATAATAATTGGAATTGAAAGACTATAAAGAGAATTCCATTTCTTACTTATTTATTTACTGGCTTTTAAGGAACCCGGAGGTTCATTGCCGCCCTCACATAAGCCCGCCATTGGTCCCTATCCTGAGCAAGATTAATCCAGTCTCTATCATCATATCCCACCTCCCTCAAATCCATTTTAATATTATCTTCCCATCTACGTCTTGGCCTCCCCAAAGGTCTTTTTCCCTCTGGCCTCCCAACTAACACTCTATATGCATTTCAGGATTTTCCCATACGTGCTACATGCCCTGCCCATCTCAAACGTCTGGATTTAATGTTCCTAATTATGTCAGGTGAAGGATATAATGCGTGCAGCCCTGCTTTGTGAACTTTCTCCATTCTCCTCTAACTTCATCCCTTTTAGCCCCAAATATTTTCCTAAGAACCTTGTTCTCAAAAACTCTTAATCTCTGTTCCTCTCTCAAAGTGAGAGTAATTCCATTTCTTATGTAAAGAAAATATAGTCAGCGTATTTTTAAGATTTCATTAACGTTAGGAAATATAGAAAAATATCTAAACATCTTCCACTTTGGAAAACCTAATTATAATAAATGTGGGGACAATTATCTATTACTGAATTCCTTACATAAAAACCGAAACATAGGGTAAAGGTAGGTAATATTGTGATATGAGTAACATTGTAATGGTTCTTTTTGAGAATCTATTACAATTTTACTGTGCGAGAAGAAGATCGGTTTCTTTGCGTCAACGTATTAAGGGAATGTTCGTGGACAAGTTTCTGCACAAAACAAGTTCTTTTCTCGCTCAGTAAAACTGTAATAAATTCTCAAAAAGAACTATCACAATATTACTCGCATCACAATATTACCAACCTGTACCCTATTTAATTTATATTCAAATAAATATAAAACCAAAAGATCAGACAACATATGCTTGACAGTTCCTAGATCTACTACAACTGTAGCATATAATCACAGTAGCAACTTCGGTCCAAGGATTTATAACATAATAGATAAATTCCCAAACATACAATTTGCTAATGCTCCTTATTTAAAAAAATCTATTTAAAAAATTGATATTAACAGAAAAAATTTAAAGTTCAATTATTGTGGTATGTGTTTTTTCTTCTTCTTTTTTATTTTATTACTTTTTACTCTGTTATTCAATAAAATGTCTTAACATTAACTTACGTGGAATGCCTCCTGAGCACGAGTATGTAACTTACTCTTTCTGGGGGTGCTAGAGAGTTCTTATATAAAAAAATCAATATGTATCTTTGTTCTGGCAATAAAGTATTATTATTATTATTATTATTATTATTATTATTATTATATAATTTAGTGTTCATAGTGTTCAAAACTATAAGATGACGATTCGCCAGCTTCTTAAATGTTTCGTAGTTATATTGCCATCTCATCGCTGTCTTCCAAGCGAGATAACTCACGCCCAGAAATGCCCGTTATAAAAAATGAAGACTCTTAAGGTGGGTAACGCAGTCAGTCATATTGGAACTGATCAATATTCATGTATGAAGCCTCCATAAACATTTCTGAACTTGGACGCCTAACCTATTTTTGTGTTTCCGTCCGTGTCTGTCGTAATTAATGGCCGTGCTTTTTTTCAGTGTCTCCCCGGAGGAGGTAGAGAGTGACAGCAATACAGTGTGTGACGTCATAGTCTTGGAATTTCTCTTTTTACAGCTTCATCTTCAGTCCCTTAACTCTCAAATGAGAAATGAATGAAAGATTTGATATTTCATTTATTTATTTCTGGATAATGAATTTCTAGATTTTCACTTTTATAGAAGAATGGAAAAATAAGATATGCAGGTGTATACCACTGGCGATTTCATCCGAACTTTGATTCGCGCTTTGTCTCGGGTTGTTAATGATGCATCTAAGGCTCGTCACCTTTGACTATGCGGGCTAGCATATCCTGTCTGTTGCACATTTGTCTCCGTGATATCCGACCGATTCGGTGTTCGATACTTGTCTACACTTCAGAGAAATTCTGCACCCAGTAGACAGCTTCACATGACAGGCAATACTCAACATATACGGGCAGCATTTCTTCATGAATATCTCTTGCTGGCAGAAGTTTTTTCCCCCAGTTAAATCTCACAACGGATTACTGCTCTACAGAGGTCTGCATCGGACGTTTTCGCTCGAGCGCCAAGTAGTTCATAGCATAATCCGATAGGTAGCGCACATGCATGATGGGTAAAATTGTCACGAGCGATAAATCCTCGAACGGTGTAAGCCGAGCGTTAGACATTCGTTCTTGTTTCAGTGATGAACTATGTAGTAACATCATAGATGTTTATCATTTCAAAACTTTGCAGTGTTTAAATAACCTCTCCTTAGTACAATTACAAAACTTGCTTTAAAATGTAGGAGTTATTTTGTTTTTGCCACATCCGATAGATGTTATTGGATGTAAATGTAATTATTATGAACGGAGAACACAATCACGATAATGCAAGAACCGTATCAAGTTTTCTAGTAATAATAATAATCTCTAATAAAAAGTGTATCAATCTTTGCGTCTGTAACAGTTGTGCAGCATGATTATTCGTTTTGTTATTTTTTCTGTGACGTTATCCCTGTACTAATATTGTTATTAATCTACTGCTATATCAATAATATTTTGTAAAACGTTTCTACATTGTCGCAGTATATAGGCGGAACACTATGTATGGACCTATCATATTATATATGTGGTAAATCAAATATTGAATAATTATTAATCTGCAATAATAACTGTATATCGAAGTTTTTCATACTATTTTATTTATAACTTCATGTTCCTGTTTTGGTACGTTCCATTAGACTGTTCCACTAAACGTTTGTCATAAACGCAGAAAATAAAGCCTTACTTTTACCGTGTGAGCAAAACATATGTGTATCTTATCTGTCGCCTTCCATACAAGATAAGACATGTCGGTGAGATGAACTTGTATTATTACGAGCGTATTACGACCGATCTTATCTCACTCGAGGATACGACATTCGACCGAGTTCAAGCGAGCGATTTAACTCCAATGCAGCACTCTGCTGCTCTACAATGGTACACTCGTACAGAGGGGTGCCGCCATCTTGCAAATATTGTCTTTATTTCCCGTGCCGCTTGTGTACACATCGATCACCTTGACTACACTCTATCTACAACACATTAGTTGTATCAGACAAAGTACTGTATTTGTTTAATGTTTGTAATTTGTCGTAAAGGAGCGCAAGTTCTTATTTTACTTTTAATGTCCCCTGACGTCTTCCTGCGCTCAATATACATAGTGTAAACGATATTAATTGCTAAAATTACACAGACAGTATCGGTCTTCTGAACAAAATGTCCAATGAAATTTAATTATTTCTTATAATGTATTTTTAATTTGTAAAATATCATGTTTTTAAGATCGATAGTAGTGTAATTATTTGTTTACATCTTGACTGAATATGAATGACATTGCCGGTGACTTTGCGCCCAGCACATACCAATATACAACAGAGTAACAAACGACTACTTCAGAATACGTATCGGGTAAAGTAAATATTGACTTTATTCTCTTTAAAAAAGGAACAGACTCACAAAACACATTTTTTTGGAAAGCTTTATTTGACTTTTTTCTTCAGTTATTTATGCTCTACCAGCAATAATTTTGCCAGTGTCGGAATGGCAAACGTTATATTGCCATTTCTGTCCTGGTACCCTATGTATCGGTCTGATTTTAAAGAGGAAGTCACTTAAAAACCAAGTCTGTGTGCGATGGTATATAGACTAAAGAATCGATTTAGAATAAAACTTAAACATAAGTATGATTCTTTGAAAAGAGGCAAAGAAATATAATTGTTTTTTCTAGGGCGTTAGGTGCTTTATTTTCCGAGCCAACCTAAACATATTAAAGAAGAACGCGGTCAATTGCCTGCATTGCTTGCAGAATCTTAGCTTATTAACCCTGTTCAATTCTTAACGTGCATTTAAAATATCTCCACTTAAAATCCACAACCGTGTCAAGTACCAATTGCTTGCATTATATCTGTGCTTTTCATGAAATGACTGCAGGATATTCTAGCTCCAGGAATCGAAATATGTGACGACATGACGGTGGTGTAGAGGAGTTCAAACATCGTGATTGAAGACGGCACGGATTCCAAAATGAGTGGGCGAGGCGCACCTGTTGTGTGCTCAGCTATAAAGCGAGTTACAAATTATAAACCCACTCCCACAATCTGACCTCCTATGAATCACCATAGCCCCACCTTTGAACACACATTTTGTATTTTAAGGTCATGCATAAGTGACGTATACCACATTATAACCCTTGAATTTTTAGAGAAAAATATATATCCAAAAATCTTTATAAATATGGAAGAAGAAAATACGAGTTTCGTTTGTTCGGGTTTGCCAGTTTTTTGTTTCTTTTGCATAATTGCAGTGTAGCAAATATTCGTGACCATCGGACGTTGATTACCAAGACGTATTCTGCAAGTATTTGCATTTTTACCATAACATATTATTGTATTTGTATTTATTTTGCTATGAAATAATTGTAACATAAAATATAATATAAAAAGATGAAACTTTAGCTCAACCCTGAAAGAATAGAACTCGTGCTCAGGGGAGGATACCTGAATTTAAATTGAATGGCTCAGAGCCAAAGGTGACTAACCTAAAATTACAAAATGAGTAAATAAGAGTTGATATTAAGAGGATTCTGACAAAAATGATTGGTTTCACATTTTATTTCAATTGGTCTACATTGAATAAATACAAAAAATATCATGAATCTATAACAATTATGTATAGTTTTGAAAAAAGGTTTATTAATGAACAATATAAAATTGTGGGTTGGTAGCCTTTGGCTCTGAGCCCTTCAATTAAAAAGTATGTAATACAGTTTTTCCTTATGCCTATTACACAGTAAGAATATATAAATCTAAATTTACAATTTTTCATTATTTATAAAATCCATACATAACTTTTTAAATTTAATACTAGAACTATTGGAATTGACAAGATTAGGATATTTAAATATAAATTTGTTATACAGGGTGTTTCAAAAATACGGGGCATAATTTCAGGTATGTATTTCCCACATGTAGACAATCAAAATAGTTCATTACAACATGTGTCCGGAAATGCTTCATTTCCGAGTTATGGCCTTCACAACATTGAAATTCACCGGAACGTTCATTCTTTCCGCAGGTCGTTGTCATTACAGAAGATGTTCAAAATGTCCACCTTCTGCTTGAATACAGACCTCACATAGATGTCTCATTGACCTGCGAACACGATCCCAAACTCCAGGAGTATTGCGTATGTCCTCAGAACATGCCACAATTCGATTCCGAAGGGATTCCAAATCAGGCACCGGAGACGAATAAACCAATGATTTTAAATGGCCCCGCAAGTAGAAATCGAGAGGGTTCAGATCAGGTGAGCGTGGAGGCCAAGCAATTGGGCCACCTCTACCTATCCATCGATCGGGAAACCTTCGACCCAAGTACCGGCGAGCCGTACGACTGAAGTGTGCAGGAGCGCCATAATGCAAGAAGTGAATGTGTTGACGATTGATCAGTGGAGTGTCTTCTAAAACATGAGGTATGGTGTATTCCAGGAAGTTTGTGTACGCCTGCCCCGTAAGTCTGTTTACAAGTACATGGGTCCAACTAATCGATCACCAATGATACCGGTCCACATGTTGAGGGAGAACCGCACCTGGTGATGAGATGGAACAGTTGCACGTGGATTTTCATACGCCAACACATGCTGATTGTGTAAATTTGTTATGCCATCTCGTGTGAACTGTGCTTCATCTGTAAATAATACTAAGGCAGGAAAGTTCGGATTTACACCACACTGCTGCAAGAACCACTGACAGAACCTAACTCGTGCAGGGTAATCTGCTGGTGACAGGGCCTGTACACGTTGCAAATGATAAGGATACAATTGATACTCTTTCAACAGTCTCCAGACAGTCGTATGAGGAACATTGACTTGCAATGCTACCCTTCGTGTGCTGATAGAATGAGTCATGTTCACAGCCTCCAGAATCTCCTCCTGTACTTCTGGAGTTGTAGATCTTGGTCGTCCCCTTCCCAAACCAGAAGAGTTAAATTTTCCATACTCGCACAGACGGTAATGGAGACGTAAAAATGTCTTCCGATCTGAACATTGTCGCTGTGGGTACCTCTCCTGGTACAAACGACGAGCCAGCGCAGCATTGCCGTCCGCCTTACCGTACATGAAGTGTACGTGTCTCTGCCAGCTCTTGATTTGAATACATGTCGCACAGTCTAACGCCTACACAACACTGAATGTAACCTTCGCCTCGGAATGAACTGTCAGAGTGCCATCTTAATGTCTCCTTTGACGGCAACGACCTGCGGAAAGAAAAACGTTCAGGTGAATTTCAATGTTGTGAAGGCCATAACTCGGAAATAAAGCATTTCCGGACACATGTTGTAATGAACTATTTTGATTGTCTACATGTGGGAAATACATACCTGAAATTATGCCCCGTATTTTTGAAACACCTGTATATTCTTGGGCCTAAATTACTACTATGAATAAATACTGTAGCAGTGTTTCATTTTGGTTCAAACAGTCTTAAAAAAGTCATACCTTTTGTTTCATAACTATGAGAATACAATTCAAAATTATTTCTATTTTTATGTGTGAATTTTATGAATACAATATAATAAATTTGTCTTATTTTAAGAACATTAAAGTCTAAAACATTTTTAGATGGAAAATCAATAGGTTTATGAAAACCTATTTTAATTATTTTCTTCGGTAATAAATAAAGTGGATTAAAATCGGTTTTAAATAAGTTACCTCATCCTAAAATTCCTTACATAATTACCGATTGAAATAAAGTTAAGTATATTGTGCGTAATAAACTTATTGACAAGTAATTGCTCAATAAAACAAAATGATATATTATTTTACGTAATTTATTATAAAGGTAATTAATGTGTTGATTCAATTTTAAATGACAGTCTAAAATTATGCCTGAATATTTAACTTCAGAAGACACCTTAAATCGGACATTTACATTGTATAAGGCAACAATCAGAGTTATGTAATTTGATACTTAATGTAGATGTAGGAGGTTTTTTACATTAAAGTGGCCACCAAGGTCTCCGGACTGGAATGTCTGTCACTTCTTATGGGGTTAGATAAAATATTATCATTTATGTACCTCCATTGCCTCAGAATCTTCAAGAGTTGCGACAACGTATCTCCGGTGCCATGGAGTTCATTCAAGTAGATCTGTTGTAGCGCGTGAGGTGTGAGTGGGAATATCTTCTTGATGTCTGCTATGTGACACGCAGAATACACATTGAGTAGTATGTGTAACATTTTTGACTTGCTTTTTGGTGTCATGATTTTCTTAGAAAGCATTGTGGTAATAATTTTCAGATAAGTCAATATACAATATAATATAATATTAGTATCATTAGGAACCGGATGATTTTATTGTTTTAATACATTTATAATTGTATCAGTAATGACATAAACCAGTAATTGGTAAAAATTATACGATCAATGGCATACATAAATAGATATTTTTAGAAGTAATTCATTTTTTTATTACAAGATAATATTTTATACAATTTGAATCCATTTAATGACTGCAGGTTAACCATTGTATTCTATAGTTGTTTTAATTATTATCTTAAATTGATGTAGAGATGAGGATGATTGTTCGACTATTACACATATCAAACAATAATTAATCCAACTATGGGTTATCATTTGCACATGATTTTAATATGTCATTTCATTTACTATAAATTTATGTATTACTTGATGTTGTTTGGTAAAATGCCTGAAGATGCCAAGAGGCGAAAACGTTAGCATTATTTTAACCTTAACATCAATGAGTATTTATATTTATAAATGTTATTGGTGTTTTTTAAAATACTGATAAGTCATTTAGACTTAAGAAAATAAACATTCATGTCATATTATATTGCAGCATTTCTCAAACTTTTTTTAAGTGAGGACAACATTTTAAAATCAGAACAGTTCCGCGGACCACCTTACTCTTGTTCCCTTCGAAAGCAAATTTATCATTTTCGTAGCATATTTTAATGCTACTATACTTATATTATACAATTGAATTAAGGTTCGGTACTTTGGTCGTCTGTTATGAATTCGGGTGGTCCCTGGCTGGGTTACAGAAGCTGCGCCAGGTGTGCAGGGAAAGGATTTCGAGAAACACCACGTATATAGTGCTTTAAATCCCTCTTTTGCTGCTGAGGGTAGAATGGAAAGTCGATAGACGGGTAGCGTAATAAACTTCATAAAATTTAGTAGGCCTACTGGGAGAAAAAGTGAAATTCGATTGCCAGGTGTCATTTCCAAACTCTGAGATTTTAATCTATAGTGTGATACGCAATTCGTTTGAATTTTATTTTTCTTCTGTATTTTTTTAAGGACCACAAAGGCAGACCTCGATGACCACAGGTGGTCCGCGGACCATAGTTTGAGAAACGTTGTGTATATATCATTTTCATTTACATACGACTACCGACAGAGACGATATTTATATTTTTATAATCGTGGGGGTTTTCTTTGGACACTCCAAAATATAACAACTAATAAAGGTAAAGATGTCAATAAAGTATAGAACAATAAATAGATACCAGCCTGAAGTCAATGGTTGATCCAATTTTGTTGATTATAAGATTAAATTACCTTAGGGATAACAGCGTAATCTTTTTCGGTGTTTAACGTGAGTACAATACCGTATCATCACCATGACGCCTGTACTCGCACTTCTTGTAAGGAAGAACCCAATTGGTTGCAAGCGATGCGTTAAAGCATGCAATAGATAAGCAAACTGGTGTCGAGGTAATGGAGAAGCGATGCACTTGGTAATGAGAACGAAGACCGCACGACCACGATCAGGCAAATGAGAATACTTTCCTCATATCACTTTCGAAAGGTCAAGTGGTCACCAACACGCAGGATCAAACTTGTCGAGAGTGCTAGAAAACGAGTGTAGAGACTGTTTTCGCACTCCACGGAACTCTGACCTCTTCAAGCGACTCTGAAAATAAGGCTGTAACAATTTCCCTGGTGACTGATTTTGCTATACAGTATTCACCGTTATATTGGCTAATTTCATTCACGTTCATACATCGATGTCGAAAACAGTGGCTTCTTCTTACTTGTTACAGCACATTGCTGGTTTTCATCAAAAATAATTTACTTGTAATCAGCGCTTTTTTTCAGCCGGAACGATCCGGAACGAGTTCCGGTAAACTTTTGCTATTACAAATTCCAACGAGATATATTTTATAAGCGAAATTGAAAATTAAAATTGCCGCCACTGCCGAGTCCAAGAGTTTACATTTTCTCATTATTATCGTTGGTGCAAAAGTAACTTATGCAATCTAGTGCTGCCATCTTCCGTTATTGATCCTGAAACTATAGCTCGAAATCGCAAAATTTCCGTTATGCTTAAAATCGATGAGCTCCGTTTGGAACTTATTGTAATATGAGGTATATCGGCCTAATATTTTTAAACCTACGTTTTTGTTGTATAATGTGATCGAGTGATAGAGTTCCGGTAAACTTTTTTCTAGAAAAAAAGCACTGCTCGTAATTTATATTACTGATATACATTTCATTCATTCATGTAAACTCAGCATTCTCCAGTCTTTCCTATTTTCTGCCTTTCTCGTTGTCTCTTCATATGACCCATATATCTTAATGTCGTCTATCATCTAATATCTTCTTCTGCCCCGAACTCTTCTCCCGTTCACCGTTCCTTCCATTCTATCCTTCAGAAGGCAGTTTCTTCTCAACCAGTGACCCAGACAACTCTTTTCCTCTATCTGATCAGTTTCAGCACCATTCTTTCTTCATCCACTCTTTCCAATACAGCTTCGTTTCTTATTCTGTCTGTCCATTTCACACGCTCCATCCTTCTCCATATCCACATTTCAAATGCTTCTAGTCGCTTCTCTTCGCTTCGTCGTAATCTCCATGTTTCTGCCCCATACAATACTACACTCCATACAACGCACTTCACTAGTCTCTTCCTTACTTCTTTCTCCAGAGGTCCGCAGAAGACGCTCCTTTTTCTATTAAAAGCTTCCTTTGCCATTGTTAATCTCCTTTTGACTTCTTGGCAGCAGCTCATGTTACCGCATGTGAGCCGTTCAGAGCAAAAGTGATGCAAGTCAAAATTGGGTAATGAGGTTTAAAGTAAAAATTCTGTAAAATACAGCGCAAAGTAGCAGTTAATATGTCCTTCGTGCTAGCCACTGACTACTAATAGTTTAAATAAATTGAATATTAATTGCTACTTTGCGCTGTATTTTACAGAATGTTTACTTTAACCCTCATTATCCATTTTTGACTTACACCACTTCTGCTCTGAACGGCTCATATTAGTACACCCCAAGTATTTGAAGCTGTCCACTTGCTCTACTGCCACATTTAGAATTCGTAAGTTTATCTTATTTACTTTTCTTCCTATGACCATGATCTTCGTCTTGTTAGCATTTATTTTCATTCCATACTGCTCACAGCTGTCATTTAGCTCCAGTAGCACAACAGAATATCATTTACTGCTGTACTCTGAGTTCAATTTTGTGCTGCATCCCTTTCTTAAATGTTTTGAAGACACCTCAGCCTGAATGAAAGTAATTGTACACCCAAAAATTGTCAAAGTAGCATTTCACGGAGTGTACTTCATGTGATAGAGTATTTCACTCTCTTTAATTTGATGTAATGGGTTTGTCAATTTCGATCTGTACATTGTTACATAGAGTCTTTTTGTCTCATGCTACAAATTCGGTTATGCCCCCTTACAGCTATCAAAATCTTAGTCTATAAAGAAAACTGCATATTTTAATTCATTTTGAAATGGGTGCCATAAGTATGAATAAGTAAATTGTTAGGAAACTCCAGTACATATGTCAGCATCATACTAGAATAGTTTCAGAGTAAGCTTAATATGCTGCTGGTGGTTTTTAGCATTGTCAATCTTCAGTCTTTATTTTCCGTAAATTATAATATTGAATTTCTGTTGCAACTACAAATTCCACAATCTGGGAGATCTGATCGACATTTACGGCTGATCACTAGAATCCAGAATACAAAGCAGAGATTAACTTAAAAATAAAATAAAATATGATTTGCAGAGTGAATACAAAATAATGACAAATTTAAAAATAAATAATAAGCTTAGATCAGTGATATCATGAAAATCTTGGTATCATTTTAAACCTTAGGATGTTGTTTTGTTACTTTGATAGAGATATTTTAAAAGCATGTATTAGTTTATTTTCTAAAAATTTTTGTTTGTAACTGTTCATAGATCTTTTGAAAAAGAAAAAAACTTAATCTTAAAATATATTATTACATATATTATTACGATGTACCGAAGTACATCTAGGGGAGAATCGGGTAGTATCGGACATCGGGTAATATCGGACAGTGCGTTTCTTTCATCTACCACCATATGGTAGTACCTGAATGACATGGTTACGTTTCTCTATGCGACATCACAGAAACGTAACCATGTCAATCAGGTACTATCATCGTGTGGTAAATGAAAGAAACTCACTGACGGATATTACCCGATGTCCGATACTACCGTCTCTCCCCTAATCTTAAAAGTTTATAAGCTGTTTAAGAAAATATACAATTCAATAGAAAAGGACAATGTTTTACACATAATAATTTTCATTATTGTACAAGATACATTAATTCCAAAATTTTACTGCTGAAAGCTGTACTTAACCTCTTAATCTAATTTGCGTTTTCTATTACTAAAAGTTTGTTATTTAGATCAGTGCAATTGACACTGCATGTGAAATTGAAGTACACTTCACGTACTCCTCACGCAATGCAAAAGTAAGGAAACAGGGACAGCCAACGAGCACGAGATCGTTACTCGACTTGTAGAGTTCCTCTGTATCCACATGTCTATTCATTGAATACTCGTATATCTTCTCCACTACTACTGTATAGCTAGCATGTTTCTTGCTTTAAGTTTTTATAAGTCATACTGAAACTCTTACTACAAAAGTGTGACACATTTTGGGAAGGAAATATAGCAGGAAAAATCCAAAACAATTAAAGTCTTAAGAGAGAGTACAATGCGAAAAATAATTACAGGGAACAATAAATTGTTTTATGTTCGAACATGCCGAAATGTAGTAATTATACACCTGGAAGCAGTCCTTTAATGCATGTCATTAAAGTACACCTATTCATTAAAGTTCAGATTTTCGATTATTCTCGGATATGCAATCGAAAGACAACGAGGGAAACTCACGGAGGCTGGAAATCCAATACTGTCGCAGAAGGTTATGTTCTGTTACTATAATAATTAACGTTAATTGTAAATAATATTCAAATAAATTCAATTTGTCATCTCGTTTTTCAATTCTAAATCAATTTCCAGGTTATATCAAAATTAGTTCATGTTATTCTCTAGATTACATCAATGTGAATGACATTATTGTTCCTCGGAAAAAATCAATACTTTCGCGTCTGCGCACATCTCACAATTTACGAGCTATGCACAAGGTCACTTCCGATCTTCAGTCAGATACGAATAAAATTAATACTTCTAAATAATTTCAAATTAGAAATATAGTCGAGCATAAAAAGTCGTATGAAACTTGCCTATAATGGTAATTAAGACGCTCGTATGAAAATTATGAAACTCGCTTGCGCTCGTTTCATAAACATACTCGCGTCTTAATTACTATCATTATAGGCTCGTGGGATAATGTACTATTCTTTTTAATTGGTTATTTAAGGACACTATAACAATTACTAGGTTATTT
>JAJSOF020000001.1:36709520-36834520 GCA_025594305.2 Periplaneta americana
CCTGAAGTCCTGGGAAAGATGGTGAAGAATATTAGAAAATGATCCCATTCCCTCGTTGGTGTTTCATCTGGAGGGTCCGAATTGGAATTTGTGGTTAACAAAGCATACGTTTCAGGTGTTTTTTCTCGAGGTGCTCTTTCATTCTACTAATACTGTCCACCATCACCTCGTTAAATCTATCATCCCTAGCAGTCATTGTTTCTTGATAGTATAAGATAATGAGAAATGTTGAAAAATGCAATAAAAAAGGTACGCAACTCCAGGATGAGAGCTAAACCTGCTGCTCTGTTCACAAAAAATGGCTAATACTCCAGTCAGAAAAGGAGAATTGTAAATCTACACTCTGTTACTGAACTATCAGAAGAACATAATGTTTCATAAACTGGGAGAACATCTAATTATAGAAACAGGAACTGATATTGGAGGCTTGTATACCATTTAATTGTAAATATACACTCTGTTACTGAACTCTGAGAAAAATATAATGATCCTTAAACTGAGAGAACATTTAATACTACAAACATAAACTGATATTAGAGACTTGTATATCTTTTAATTTTAAATCTACACTCTGTTACTGAACTCTGAGAAAAATGTAATGAATCATAAACTGGGAGAACATTTAACACTAGAAACATAAACTGACATTAGAGACTTGTATACCTTTTAATTTTAAATTTACAGTCTGTTACTCAACTCTGAGAAAAATATAATGATTCTTAAACTGGGAAAACATTTAATACTAGAAACAGAAACTGATATTAGGACTTGTATATCTTTTAATTGTAAATCTACACTCTGTTACTCAACTCAGAAAAATATAATGATTCTTAAACTGGGAGAACATTTAATACTAGAAACAGAAACTGATATTAGGACTTGTATATCTTTTAATTTTAAATCTACAGTCTGTTACTCAACTCTGAGAAAAATATAATTATTCTTAAACTGGGAGAACATTTAATACTAGAAACAGAAACTGATATTAGGACTTTTATATCTTTTAATTGTAAATCTACGCTCTGTTACTCAACTCTGAGAAAAATATAATGATTCTTAAACTGGGAGAACATTTAATACTAGAAACAGAAACTGATATTAGAGACTTGTATACCTTTTAATTGTAAATCTACACTTTGTTACTCAACTCTGAGAAAAATATAATGACTCTTAAACTGGGAGAACATTTAATACTAGAAACAGAAACTGATATTAGAGACTTGTATACCTTTTATTTGTAAATCTACACTCTGTTACTCAACTCTGAGAAAAATATAATGATTCTTAAACTGGGAGAACATTTAATACTAGAAACAGAAACTGATATTAGGACTTGTATACCTTTTAATTGTAAATCTACACTCTGTTACTGAATTCTCAGAAGAATGTTTCTTAAACTGGGAAAACATTTAATACTAGAAACAGAAACTGATATTAGAGACTTGTATACGTTTTACTCACTAGGTCCTTAGAGAAAGTCCTCCCGTGGATTAAAAGAGGTTAAGACGGTCATTTCAGCTAGCTGTATAAGGAAGCAATTATCCCCTGACCAGCAGCGAGTTGTAGACAGTACCAGCACTGGAGAAAGCATAGCTCTAAACGCATCGAGTTCTGAAAATTGAGAAAAGAGATGATGGACGCAGCCATTGCCTCTGAGCACTAGACTACTTCTTAGGCAAGTGAAACCAGGACAGCGACCTCATTCTAACGACCCAAGATTGGATTTTATTACCGGTCCAGCCACAGTCGGCTCCTGGATGTCTAGGGGCAAACACAAATGCACGTGAATGAATTTCATAAATACAATAGTAATTCCTGCAGCGGACACTTCTGGTCTACAAGCTCATTCCGCCCAACACGTTCAAGCCATAACCTTGTCCGGTCGTTGCGTCTCTGATAGTAGACGTTTAGTTAGAAAACAGATTAAGGCTTGTACACTGCAAAACCTGGACTACATTCTCAAAGAATGGATCAAAATTCGAATTCTTCCTCTTCATAACAGTGAAGGTTCTTTTATATGATATGACGGTCGTTCTCTGTGATTTTAATGCTATCCTCTTAATACAACAGTAGAATGCCTAGAATCCTTAGCATTGCACCTTCGGAAGGAACATAAAGCTATGGGTGCCTTGTCGTAGACTTAGTGCAGGTAAAAGAATCCTGTACCTGTTAGAGGGTACTAGGTAAAATTTGTCGACTATTTTACGCCAAAGTCGAATTTAATGATACATAATTTGTGTTCTCGAAAACATCGTTAAATAAAATATTATACAGTATTTATTCCATTCTAATGCGCCATCGAATTTAATGCGCACCTCAATTTTTAAAGGCTTGAAATAAAAAAATGTTTACTGGCGAATATAATGCACAGCTGCTACACCGAATTCTCTTGCAGCTTGCCTGTTTCCAAGGTGTTCTGCATAAAATTTATTTTATTTGAAGCTTGCTTCATACGACACGACACCTTTCGCTTTTTGTCTTCCATCTTCTGATCAAATACAACTCACTTTGAAATTTTTACAGGTATGAACAACAATGCTTACAAAAATACGGAAGCGCTCTAAGTGAGGAACGTTGAGAAACGACGAGCAACGGGGTGACCCGAAAAGATCCGAAGCTCACACAGAAACTAAGCAGAAAGATAAGGAGAATTTTCGAGTTTGCATACGAATCTAGTACACCGTCGATTCTATTGCGCACCTCGATTTTGGAGACTAAATTCAGTTGAAAAAAGTGCTCATTAGATTCGCGTAAATACGGTAACGTACTACCCTATAAACTTATTACTATTACTACTAAAATTTAGCCACCGGTGTAGATCAGTCGGCTAAGGCGCTCTTCTGCCGATCCGGAGTTGCGTTCGGGCACGGGTTCTATTCCCGCTTGAGCTGATTACCTGGTTTGGGTTTTTTCCGAGGTTTTCCCCAACCATAAGGTAAATGTCAGGTAATCTATGGTGAATCCTCGGCCTCATCTCGCCAAATACCATTTCGCTATCAGCAATTCCATCGACGCTAAATAACCTCGTAGTTGATACAGCATCGTTAAATAACCAAGTAAAAAAAAAAGTACTGCAATTACAGCTAGACCTACTGTCTCTTAAGTAATGTCGGTTTTGGTGTAACATTGTAGTTGGAGTATGTTGTGACAAGAAATTGATCTGATCTTCAAAGTAAAAGCCATTAGATTTTATGGTCTTGAACTACCTTTCAGCAAAGTTTGTTATCCCGCGACGGTATCACTTTCTGGTTTTTGATGCGAAGAATTGGGTGATACCCACTTCCAAGTTTTGGAAATTTCTTGCACGCAGGAAGTGGGACGTGAATCGAAACAGATGGTAATCTGGTGACGCAAGATAAGGACTATATGCCGAGTGTAGTGGCAGTTTGATTCCTTCCAATTTTCAGATTTTTTCATGATTATTCCGGCGGTATGGATTCTCGCATTGTCCTGTTGCAAGATAAACTTATTTCGATTAACTAATTCTGGGTACACTGACGTTCAAAAATACCTGACTCCTACTATTCGATAGCGATCTATAATTTGTTCGTTTAAGTGGCTTCTTTAGTTATTACTTCTATGAATAGATGGCGAAGATGACAGTCAGCGTTGCCAATAATACGTAAATATACCCGCATCATAGAATTCAAAATGTCATCCCTTCCTAATGATTATATAAAGCACTGGGTTTAGCTGGAAACTGCTGATACTGTCAATTATGAGAATAATTTATACTTGATCTACATTATTATTTTCTCCGACATTTTTTTACCCGTCTCAATAACAGTGTCACCTATTGAGAACTAGCGGAACTATTTAAAAGTTTGTGCAATTGTTATATCTTTGGTTCCGACTTATCCCGTGTTTACAAAGTTCGCTTACACGATCAGAAAATTGTAGGTCAGATATCTTTGAACGCCAGTGTACCTCCCTCTCAAAACTTCATGAATTTGTTCCAGCTGTTAATAAATAAAAATATTCGCATCCACTGCACATCCGTTTGGAATAGCTAGTGAATCACACCTTTAAAATTTCACGTGACATGAAATCACTTTAGAGCCAAACCTATTTTATTTAACGACGACTTTGGTAGGCTGACGAGGATCGATCCACTGTTTTGTGATATCAAAATTGTGGTAATATATCCATTTTCATCATGTGTGACAATTCTGATACATCTGTCATCCACAGGATTAGCGATAAGTCGACGACAGATGTCCACTCTGCTCTGAGCCGTTCAGCTGCCATTTCATGAGTTAGGCGTACAGATTTACAACTTGTGTATGATTTTCTAAGCGCTTTAATGTGGCGGTGTATTGTATCTTTTGAATAAACAATTTCTTCTGACAACCTACGAGTAGACTACTTTTTTGTGAATTTTCTTCCAAATCTCTACGTCTATTCTCAATATTCAATACTTTACTCCAGGCATGTCAGAAATCAGACACTGAAAGTGCAGTGTATGTGCGCGGAACGCCGGTCTGTGCAGATTGCGTCATTCACGTGTTGCTCTTACCAGTTCTTAGCGGGAGGGGTGTACAAGAATCTATTCTGCGCTTCTAGTGTTCAATTAAATTGACATTTGGACATTATAAACATACTTAGCAGAAGGAAAAAACGCAATTATTATCAGTGTCTATATTTGACAATAATTGTAACACAAGAAACAATAGACTTACTCAGTTACAATTCACAATGCAGTCGTTTGTAAAGAATCATTTATTTACATGATTTGTATACAGTATTTGAAGAAAATATAAATATTGCAGTAATTTCGAAACAACAAAAAACGAACACAATATTTCATTTTAGTATTAGTATTAGTATTTAGTATTTATTTATTTAACCTGGTAGAGATAAGGCCGTCAGGCCTTCTCTGCCCCTCTACCAGGAGATTCCAACTACAATATCAACAATAAAATTACAATTACAATTTTACGTAGTAGGTACTGATTATTTCAAAGTAATACTTGTCATTGTTCCTCAAGCATTATTGGGTCCATTGGTGCACAAATGTTAAAGAAAATATTTTACTCCCAATCACATGCAATAGGACATTAAGAGGCTTTTACACTGGAATCATTTCCTTGCTATGTGTTAATATAAATTTACATTATTATTAATAAATTGGATAAATTAAGCTTGAATTTAAATTTACACAAATTTATTTGGAAAACGTTGAGAGCAAGAGTCAGCAAGTTGGGAGCGTTACTGAAATGAGTTAAAAGAGTAGTTCACAAGCTGTGAAGCGAGGACATTTTCTTTATGTCAGATTTAAAGATTTATTAACGTATGTGTATTGACATAATATTGTAACGTGAGATGGAAAATTCGCCATGATATATTTTTCCAGAAAAATTTTCCGCCTTACAAATAATTGCTTTCTTCGTTCTCTTACAACCTCAACAGCTTCACATGTATTCCTCACTCAATATTCTCAACACTTATCAGCTTATCAAATAAAAGTTGTAAGTCGTCTAACCATTGATGGCTGTGTTAGTACAGACTCCAAAACAACATCATTGTCATGTTTGTCTTGCAGTGAGAGTACTAATTAAAAAATAAGAGCTGGCGAATATCATATTTTGAGAACTTTACTAATATGATTTAAATTCTCACATCACTATTAGGTCCACATGATATGATGAAAGCTTTTCATTTAAAATAATTACTGTTGGCTGAGGAAAACATCATAACAGTTATGTTATATGATTCGTGATTTCTCTTCTTCGTTATATCTGTGGACTCCTCACTTTATTTTCCATAACGCATTCACAATCACAGCTCAATGAGCACCCGTACTGATCTGTGTTACTGAAACAAAAGCTGATCTGCTACTATAGGTACTGTACAGCCCTGTCGCGTTCCCCTCCAAGACGATTCGCTCCCTCCAGATAGGGGAATAGGAAATGCACATTGCACAGAGACCAGTGCACAATGTGCGCGACTGCACATTGTGCAGGGTTTTGACATGCCTGCTTTACGTCTTCCAGGACGTTTTAATTCTTCAATGTATCCTTCATTATTGAAACCATTGTTGTGCTATATGCTCACTAACGACACTTTTACCCTCGACTTCACATATTCTTCGCGCCACGGCCGAAGCTTTATCATTGCTTAAGAAGGACTCTAATCTCAAATTTCATCACTTCCACTTTATATTTTTTGCATTAAAAATGATGGACTGTCACATGCTCACAATACGCAATAATAATCACAGCGTCCTGTAAATTGCATTGCCCAACAAAAGAAAATCATTAAAATCTTATAAAACACCAAACTTAAAAATACCGACATTACTGGACGACTTCATACTACTATTAGGTTCATCTGTGGGAAAAGCGAAATTATGGATGGGCATAACGATAGTTGACTGTTTTGTTAACTAATTTGGTTAATTACTCTCTATATAAATATGATATATTACACAATCTTCGGAAATATCTAAAAATAATTCGAATTTTATAAATGTAATATAACATTTAAATTAAGATATATTTCCCAAAAACAAAGTGACTTTTGTTGGATGCTGCGCGACCTTCTGTGAGCCTGAATTGCGCGTGACCACTTCAGGGTTAATTAAACATGAGAACAAAAGCTTTTCTCAAAACGATATCCATCTTGAGGGCTTTGTGTGGGTAATTTTATGCACAGTTCTGAAGTGGGTCTCATTACAACATTGTAATTAAATGTTTAATTCCCACAATTGTCTGGCGTTATAAAGTTCATTGTTAATTAATTGAGAGAATAATTTGTGAACTGGCAATGTTTATTATTATTATTACAGTCATGCAACATACAGTTACTTAATGCTTGCTTTATATTCAACAGATGTAATAATGATGTTGGGGGCATGGTACTTTATATATGATAGTAATTGTTGTTGTTTAGGAATAAACAAACATTAAAATATCCAGTATGCGTTACTGAGGAACAATGCACTTTTAAGCGAAGAACACAATGCTAATTCCCACTTAAGAAATAATGGATTTACAAGCGAAGAATGTAACATGAATTAGAGTCAAATTAATTGCATTCGTACTAATGAAAACGTTCGTCCAGTATGTTACAAATAATTGGTCTCACTGAGTTATTGTGATGTGAGCTTACAGTTGAAATATTTTAAGCAACAGTAAATTGTCTCAAGATATGTTGGAATTATAAAAATATTTACTCTGCCTGACTGTCTATGTATATCAGGTCCTTCATCTATATAAGCCTGTCTGAACACCTAATTGTCTATCTCTGTTTACATGGTTATCTTTCCAGCTATCTACTCACCTCTAATTGCCTGCATATCTACTCAAATCTTCACTTACCTACAACCTACATAATACAATATCTTCAGCTCTCTACCTACCTATGGCTTCAGCTCACTACGATACCTACATCTGCAGCTACCTGTTTATTTATATCTTCAGTTTTCTACATACCAATATCTTCAGCTACCTAACTCTATAATTCAGTTAGCTATGTATATTACTCAGATATCTACGTACCTGTGTCTTCAGCTGTATAGCTACCTGTATTTTAGCTTCCTATATACCTACCTATCTACATTTATGTTCATCTATTAGGCCTATCAACCTATAACTTCAGCTATCTGTCCATCGACATATTATTCAGTTGTCTACGTATGTATGTCTTCAACTATCAACTATCTGTCTATTTATATCTTCAGCTACCTACTTAGCTACCTATCTACCCATATCTTCAGTTTTCCACCTATCCGTATCTTCACCTATATGTCTACCTGTTTTTCAGTTACCTACCTTTACCTTCAACTTACAACCTGCCTGTTATTTCAACTGTGTCTTTAGATTAACTACCAATTTATTATGCTGTATACTTACCTATACATTGAAATACCTGCCTGTTTATTGTATGTCTTAAGCTATATATGTCTTAAGTTATCTGCCTTTATATCTCTCTAGCTATCGTTCTACTTATGTTTTAAACTACTGTGTCTCCCTGCCTACCTGTCTAGCTATCGACTTAACCAATGTTTTCGACTATCTACCTATCTACGGTACTGTCCACACCTGTGGAGTAACGGTCAGCGCGTCTGGCTGCGAAACCAGGTGGCCCGGGTTCGAAGTTACCTGGTTGAGGTTTATTCTGAGGTTTTCCCTCAACCCAATACGAGCAAATGCTGGGTAACTTTCGGTGCTGGACCCCGGACACATTTCACCGGCATTATCACCTTCATGTCATTCAGACGCTAAATAACCTAGATGCTGTAAAATAACCCAAAACTGCAAAATTACTTAGCTACCTACCTTCTTACTTATCTGCCTACTCATCTACCTACCTTCTACCTATGTCTTTACCATTCTATTTAAATATCTCGTCTAATATTTGTATCTACAGGGTACTCATTCTGATGATGTGACAATGATGATGATGATATTCTTTATGATAAGGCGTAAAGAATTCCATGCCGTGCAGTATATTTAATGTATTTGAAATGTTAAATTAATTAACCTTGCTATGTATACACAAGTTTAAATTTATGTTGATGTGAGTGTTTTTTACTATGACTGAGCAGAAGAAAATTAAATTAAATTCATATACCTGCAATTTCTAGTATTATTTTTAAATTTGTACAGTATTGGTGAATAATTGGCTCTCATTATTAATGCTAGCACCATCTTACTGCGCCATCTGTTAGCAGATAAGCACACTAGGTTTCCAACGTAAAACTCGTATGAAGAATTAGAACATAGCTTACTGAAATTTATGTTTTCAGATGTTAAATACATGCTCTATGAATATGAAATACTTAACAGAATACATAATGCAAATACAACTTTTTAAGCTGTTCACAAATTATTATCTTCCCGTTTTTTAACCAAGGGAAAACACAAATTAATGGTTTTTGAAAACTAAGTGTTGAGGAAATTTTTGATCCAATTTTTGATCCACTTGAAAACAAGTGGAAAATTCGGCATAATGAATTCAAATCTTCATAATCAACCTTCAATTTTAGATGTAATACGAACCTGAAGTAAATTGGGCAGGGTATGTTGTACGTATGATTGACTCCAGCAGCACAAAACTATTATATATGAACACCTTTAACAACAGAAGCCCACTGGGAAGACATCGAAGTAGATGGAAAGATGAAATTCAGAAGGAATTCATGGGAATGAGAATTACCAACTGGGAGGAACTAGCAAAACACAGAATAGAGTGGAAACTTTTTGTGAAATCGACATGGAGTCGACATGCTCCATAATGTCTTTTGATTGGTTGATTGATTGATTAAAGATTGATAATTATGTAAACAATTTCGAATCTAATATTCAAACCCTATTTCAATACTAAATTTTGAAACCTAGTATTCAAACCGGATTTCGAGTGATTTTATTTTTAAGTAAGAGAGTAGGAAAAGACTGAATGTTTTATAGTGCGTATTAGTTTATATTATTCCCACATAGAATTGGATACTGTTACACAATTTTCTCTCTATAACATGAGGTGCCTATAGAAAACTTTCGTTAGCGTTAAGATTCCATTGGTACAGACCTCTAGTCTTTGTAAAAATATGAAGCAATATTTTTTGTATGACGCATATTAAAAATAGCCTACCGGTAATTGTTTTTAAAGTAAAATAACCGGATTTTTTTTTTAGGAAATAACACCGAAATTAAGCGAACTTTTATACCAAAATTTGACATTTTTATTCCCTAACTATAACACATAATTTTAAAAAGTAATAACACAAGGCGTTCGTGTAAGGGTTATGTTTATTGATGTACAAAGCCAATATATAACAAACGTATATGTTATGATGCTCCGCAAAGATTCTTACAAAGTTCACTGATATAAATCTTTTCTTACAAAAGTTTGATAAATCTTCGTATACCTTATTAAAACGCGAAAATTGTTTTGGGCATCACTTCTTGCGCCAAAGAAGTGGTGGTGTTACATTTTCCAGGAATAATAATTCGAAGGCTATACTTTCCCTTTTTCCTTGTAATCAATTCATATTCCGAAAGCCATCTATGCAGAATATCTCGAACTGTTTCAGGTTGATAGTTTTACAATCTTCCGACAGATGTCTACCAACCGTTAGGTCAGTCCGTGCTTGTACAGTAGCGCGTTCATTCGAACAGAACATAACCGAAAGCAAGAATTTGTATTTGCAGTGGTACATAATTTTAGAAAATGAGTAAAATATATTTTGTCGTACTCAAATGTCCATTTATGTTTAAAATTATGACGATATAGTTCAAGTATTTATGCTCCTGAGAATTGGAATCTATTGGCAATATAAACCGATGTTAAAAGAATTTCAACTAGTATAAATTTGGCAATTTTATTCAGAGGACTGTGTCTCACTTACAGTAAAATTTCAATATTGTATCTCTTTGTGCTTTTTTCGTGAGTTTTTTTATTGTGCTAATCAAACACTGATATTTACCAATTTTGTTTTCCAAATCATTTGCTTCTGTATATGATACTATGCACCCAAAGTAGTTGAACTTAAAAACTTGCTCTATTATTTTCCCTTCCAATTCTATTTTAGTTCTCATGTGGTCATTTCCTTTAAATCCAATAAATTTCGTTTTCTGTGTTGGTATTTCTAAGTTTTATTCTTTAGCTAATGAATTCAATTGATAAACTACTTTCTGTAAATTATCTTCTGAAGAGGCAAATATTGCTTGGTCATCAGTGAATAATATTTTATTAAAATTAATTATGTTTAAAATATGTATAATTCTTACTTAAAACTGCTTGCCATTTTCTTATGACGTCATCAATATATCAATTGAATAAAGTAGGTGACAAAGGGCTCCCCTGTCTAACTCCCCGGTTAATTTCTCTAAATTTTGAACTGTTTGTTTTCATTTTAATAATCATATCTTTGTATAAACTCTGTACAGCTCTCACTAGGTATTTCGGTATTCCTCGTTCTACGATTATAGACCAAAGAGTTTTTCAATTTAATGAATCAAAGACTTTACCTGCAGCCAATAAAAGCAATGTAGGTAGGGATGTTACGTTTTCTGTTTTTCCACTAGTTGAGAAGCAGTAAAAATGCAGTCTGTGCACAGTACTCACCATTACATCAGACGATCGAAGTGTTCCCTTCTGCTCTTAAGAATGCGTCAATCTTGCTGGAAAAATTGCGGGAAAGTGCGTAAAGTTCATTTTTTCTGTACGGCAGAAATCGCTTGACGAATATTTTCTTCCTGGTTAGGTGGATTGTTCCTTATAATTTGTGTTTAAGGATAGCCCACAAATAAAAGTCAAAGATTAAAGTCCGGAGATCTAGGAGGCCACACGCTTTTGTCATTAATCATCTATCGTTTAACACTTCGCATGATTCATCGGTAATCAGCTAGGATAAATCGTAGCCACCGGCTTGACTACGCCGGGAACAGTTCGACCAGTTTAGGATGTTTCCGAATAACCTAACCAGCAGATACTCGATGTCCTGTATAATTATTATATCTCTATATTCTGTTAGTTTTATTTTGTCCTATGCTATCCTATTCTATTTTATCTCTTTAAATATCAATAATATCCATAGCACACAATTTATGAGGTGATTAGAGTGCTAAAAATTCTTGTGTTTAATTTGTATATTATTAATATGGTAAATGAACCAGATTAACGATATAGGCCTATATATCTCATTCAAATTTCAGTGTTTATGCCCAACTAATAAGCTAACTATTAACATTATAATGATAATTAATATGGAATTGAAATATGTTCAGTAGGAAATGTATCTTATAATTAAAATTATTCTAACATACGACGTATTAACTTATTGCTTTTTCTAGGCTCACTCATTATCATAACATTACAAACTATTTGACATTGTTTGTATTTTAATGTAAAGAGATAATTATTTTAAAACTTTGATCCATTGTCTGTTAAGCTGTGTGCATATGTAGGCCTAGTTGCTGCCATTCGTGTATCGTCGTTTATATTTTATTCTTGTGGATACATAACATTTTATATAAGATATAAGATAATGCACGAACTTCTTATCAACCTATGACTTAATTGCAATATTTTAAATTAAAAACTTTACAGATAAGTACAAATTAGGTGAGTCTTTACGTGTTATCAGCAAATGCTATAGCTGGGTATAAGCATGTTACTTTTGTGCGAGATCGTGCGTATTTGCTTGTTTTCCGCACAGAACCAATACGCGGTAAGTGTAAAATACCATTTTTCCCAACGTAACTGAACAATTTCTCTTCTTATTTTCATTTTACAGAACATATTATTTTTAGAGACGTCTAACATAGTAATAATTATAAATTTGAAACTTACCACCGCAATTTCACCTAAATTGCAATGTTAATTATTGTTCTTAAATATTTGCAAAAATTAAGTAAAGTCTACTATTCCACGAAACTTATTGCATTCCTGAACAAGTAATTAAGGAAGCCGTTGAAAAAATTAACAAGACTCCAGATGCCGATGTTATTACAAAATATAAATTATTTTGAAAATAAAAATAAATCATTAAAACCTTAGTTTTAAGTTCGCATTTATAGACTGGGGAAAAAAGACAGACGTAAATCACGGCCTTTTGAGTATAGATATTTTTGTTTTCTAACATTAAACAAAACCAAGATGGAGATTTCATTACCTAATTAGAAATTCGTCTTTCAGGTATGTAATAATCTTCGCACAAATTAATAACGATACACGAGCGGTATAGATTGTTTTCATGTTCTCGGAAATTTTACGTTTCGCTTTTTCAATCTTTCCTCCAACTCATTTTCAGAAAACGTCAACATATATTTAACATTAGAACTTTGTGAGACTTGAGTAATTTTAATTCTGAAACTATTTTATTTCAGACATTGTGTATTGTATTCAAGCATTTACTTTCTCAATTAGTAGAGTATTGAAAACACTGTTAAATAATATTTGAAAAAATAAATGAAACAAAATAAATTATCTTGATATAAAATTAAACAGTTAAAATTATAAAAAAGGAAGAAGAGTGATGTTTTTGAGTAAAGTGACATTAAGAAAAATAATTACTCTACCTAAAATAATTAAATTAATAACTTCAGTATAGGTTAACGTTAGTTTTCCTCTCCTCACTTACATTTTCAGATCGTAAAGATATTTAACATTAGAACTGTGTACAATAATAATTTTTCTTGTTGATTCATTAAGCTTTAATAATTGTACATTTACTTTGTGACCTAGTAGAGTGTAAGAGAAAGCCCTATGGCCTTAACTCTGCCAGTATAAATAAATAATAATAATAATAATAATAATAATAATAATAATAATTAATTATTATTATTATTATTATTATTATTATTATTATTATTATTATTATTATTATTACATTTCACGCAAGATTCTGCGTAGGCGGTATTAATCGACTATGACTAAAGTGATTTTGGAATTTCTCTTTATCGCTCAGTTTAGGATGAATTTCATAGTCCTGGGCGATGCTACACCTATCAAGTTCCTCGTCTTCATTAATAAATATCATGCAGAGCGAAATTTGTAAATTCTAAAAGTAACGACATTATTTCCTACAGTTATCATGTCCATCCTTTCTCTGTCAGTTTGTTATATTTTTATAAATATGGATATCACGTTTCACTTTATTTTAAAATATATAACTTTAGTTAAACAAGTTTATTTAATAATAATAATAATAATAATAATAATAATAATAATAATAATAATGTAGTTTGGGTTTTGAAAGAAAAGGAGGAAAACCTTGGAATTCTGGACAAGTTAAAATGTATTTGTGGTATCTTCATAAAATTATTGAAAAATAGGCTATTATAAACCCAGGTTTCAGATTATGAATTATGGCTGAACTCAGTAAAAAAACTAACCTCAAGTTCCATTATTACAGGAGCACATTTAATTAGATTTTATTAATAAAATATTACTACATTATTTAATCCTTCACAATATGTTTTACAGAATTTCAATAAATATTATTTAAACTTTTAAAACACACATAAGTTACAGTACAGATAAGAAAAATTATTCTCTTAGCAATATAGGCTAATATTATCATTAATAAACAGTATAGAACACATAATAACAATTTTCTATCCATTACAATATAGTACATATTCGTACATTTACAAGAAATTGTCATGTGAGAAAATACATAGTATTTACTGAATTACATTTACTTACATAATAACATCTTCCGTGAGTAATGTATCACTGTCATGGTTAGCAAAGTCACAAATAATAGTTAGCTGAAAAGTACTCCGTCCTCCTTTGTCATGTACTTGCTATATTTTGGTCTGGTACAGTACAAATGTAAGATAATCTATAACTTCATGCAATGCATAGTTATTATGTTATGAAAATTGACTTAAATGTTACATAATAAAACATATTACACGCAAAACAAGTATCAAAATAAATAATGCAATAAATAAATAAATATTTAAACTCTACTATACGTCAGTCTGTTTTGTTTTGTCCATTGTCCTCTTGCACGGGTCATGAGAGTATAACGGATCCAAATGTGGACTAGATCGTTCGAGGTTCTCTTCCAGAAGTGATGCTGGTTAAGTGATTTGTAAGTCAGAGGTATACATTTTATGTTCTATCATTAGATTAGTGTGTTAAAGGCTTTAAAATCTAAACTCTAGAAATTATTAGTTGCTGCAAGATTAATAAATCACTGTAGAAGTGCCTTAAATATTATTATTAAAATATCACTGCTGGTTATCTGTTCCGCTTTCACCTTTAGGTTACAGCGAAAAATTAGTGTGTGATAACAAAACGTCAGAAACTCCTTTGGTTAGTTTTATGAAGAAATTATAAAATGGAACTATAAATCAGAATATTTTAGTTTCAATTTCGTAAGCTAAATGGAATAACAACTGTCACTTCCTCACCGAATTGCCTAAATATATTGAATGTACTGAATTGTTCGTCAATTTTCCTACTCTGTTAACTTCTTTTGTTTGTTTGTTTGTTTGTTTGTTTGTTTATTTGTTTGTCATTTTTCTTACTTTGTTATCTTTCATTGTCGGTTTTTTGTTCCTTTTTTGTTTTGTATCCTTTGTCTAATGGCAGCCTCTGATTTGAGCAAGTTCTGGTAAATAAATAAATAATTCGAATGTCAGTCTTTATAGTTATACTGTATAGTTCGTAATAAAATTACATAATGGTTCTAAAATACAATGTAAAATTACTATATATTATCTTACATCATAATGAAACTTTCCAAATTTATGCATGTGATAGGATCAGAATTATTGAATTAAAAATATTTAATTATGTATGAAAATGTTTATTTCTCAAATTTCTTCAACCTATGTAGAATATGATTAAATTATCGTTCCTCTTTATTGACGATTTAGTTGTTTTTTTAATTTTCTGAGGAATGAATAAGAAATCATCAATTTGTTACATTAGCATATTCATTTTTTCATTTTATTTTACGTATGAATGTATGATTGTAAATTTGTAAAATGAATCGTAAATAGGAATATGGAGTATATTAATTACAAATCTGATTTTGTTTCCAGTATTTATTACTGTTTCATTTAATAGACACTATAGGCCGACCTAGATATCTGCAAAGTAGAAAGACGAAACAAGACCTCTGCGCAAGTGGTATGTGGGAGGGCTAGGGCCAATGATCGCTGTGGGGGAGGCATTGGTTGCAGGGATTGGAACATTTCTATCTGAACTCTACTTTACCTTCTTCCACGAGCATCCTACCCCTTAGCGGCCTCGAGCTGATGCTGCCCGCAATACACTTCGGCACAGATAGACTCCGCTCACATATGCGTGAAGTTACTCTACAGATCTGGGACGGACCATAGTTTCCACTTTTTAAATATATTTATAAAACTGTTTCAACTGTACTCCTACATTACATGGCAATAACAATTTAAGACAAAACCGTGATTGTATTATTTTTTGTAATCCAATTAATATAATGAAATTTTTGTTCAAAATATATCACTGTTTATCGTCCTTGTTAGTGTTTAAAACTTATTTGTTTTATGTTTAGCAATAGAGTATGTAGATAATTAATGTGAAGTCTACTCATGATGAACAAAATATTAATATTGCTAATATTTGATTATTAGCGAGGTATAATTTATTAATTATTCGTAACTGACTTATTTTTGTATTTAAGAAAAATATAATTTACATCCAAACAAATTATACTTAATGCAACAAATTTTAGGCAACTTGTTTACCTATTTGCCTAATTTCTACCCCAAAACTGACTATTATGTCCGAGTGTTTGCAGTATGAAATAGATATTGTTTGTAGAATACTATTTTACTGCTGGTTTTTTTAGAAATAATTTAATTGAAATATAGGCTACTGTATATATTGAACAAATTTTAGCAAGGTTTCTTTGGATATTATTCTGTCAGTCTTAATATATATTTCAGGTAGTTGAAGTTATTAAAGTAAATGTCTCTAGGATGTGTATAATCTATACATTTCTTCAGTATTCGGTCATTTGTTTCTTCAATTATCTACAGTCGATCAGTGACAATTTTTGTCGTGTTTGTAAGTTTATCGTAATCATTCATCAGTATATCATTTGTTGAAATTGACTTATTGCAGAATATTACTTTCAATCACACTTATGTAACTGACTTGAATTATAATTCTCCTTACGATAAAGTCAATTGTTATGTCGACTATTATACTTTTACTACGTCATACTACCTTTGACTAATAAAACGGTACGAAAGGACGTCTATCAACCAATCATGGCTGCTTATCGCACAGTTTTATCGCTTCCCTAGCATTTGTTTAATTTCATCGCTTCCTAGCATTTGTTTGTTTTCGTCACTACCCTACCATTTGTTTCTTTGTTTGCCAACATTTCAAATTGCAAATTCTTTACGGTATTATAAAACATGCTTTTTGCGATCGTAATTTGTTTCCCGCATAAATAGTCGATTGAAAATGGCGGCTCCGTTCAAACGTTTTGGTAACATTAGTGAAATAGAATTTTAATAAGTCAATTAATATTTATTTTATTTTATTAGAGTACTTTATTTCTTCTAATCTCTAGGTACTTTCTCCTGTTTTTATAATCTTCCTACCATTTGTTTCTTTGTTTTCCAACATTTCAAACTGCAAATTCTTTACGGTACTATAAAACATGCTTTGCGATCGTCATTTGTTTGCAGCATAGACAGTGAACTGAAAATGACAGCTCTTTCAAACGTTATGGTGAAGCTAACATTAGTAAAATAGAATTTCAGTAAGTCAATTCATATTTTATTATATTAGAGTACTTTCTTCTAATCGTGTAATAGTCAATTAAATCCCACTCAAGTTTTGATTTTTTCTAGATAAAGCAAAACCTTTCGTTAGATTACTGTTGATAAAATGTCAGTCATATTTTCTTTAAATAGATCTGATGAGATGTCTGTTAGTTGTTCTTTATATTTTAGTGCTTCATTGGTATCTAATTTATAGCTAAAGATTGTAAATGATTTATAAGAAGTAGTTAATTCTGAAACCGTTTTTATATTAGAGAGTTTTACATTTTTGTTTGTGAGGTTAATAAGAGAACATTTTGGAAATGTGTCATACTAGCACCAATGTTCATTGAGTTTATTACAATATTCATATTTTGATATGCTGAACACTATAATAAAATTAAATTTATTTTGTTAGATAATACGTTACGCAAGGAACGTAAGAATGTATAAATTGAAGTCACTGGTTAAATATACTCGCATACTACCTACTGATTAAATATAGTTACAAGATTATACTTTTAATGAAATTATATTCTTTGTTTTCGTATTTACGTCATATACTATAATCATAGTCATTAATTTAAAGTAAAGTATTCAGTGATTCGTTTCTTTCACATACTTCGTCTGGTCGGGATTTGCAATAGATTGAATTGGGTCACATTCTGAAGTAATCATTTGATATTTAATTATAAAATGAAGGCGTGTTTACAATATTATATAGAAGTAGTACTACAGTTCTTACAATTATTTTCCTGCATTAGTAAAAGATAATTCTAGTCTATTAGTCCCTCTTAGGGGAAGGCACGGTTTGGGACTGTCCACGCACGGGTGGGGTACTATTCGGGATAGAATGATGTGCATGCAATAAGCCCCCCCCCCCCGCGTTACAATTCCCTTGCGCGTCACCACCGATCTCCCCTACATCCTACATGATCCCTTTAATGCCCCTGCTACCAAGGGGGGTATAGAATTACCCCATTGATGATTTTTAGTATTGTTTCCATTTTTCTCCATATTTATTTTTTAAAAGTCTTGTGTTTGTCTGCTATTTGTCTACTAACATTTTGAAATAAGAATAACATAACATCTACTTTAAGAAGTAATTAGCTTTATTCACGTGAAATGATCTTGTTTCCCCCCTTGGTAGTCTGAGTCATGAAAATTCCAGGATATTAAATTCGATGTGCAGTTTCATTTTCTTCATTTATGAATTTCTTTGGTTCCAAATTATTTTCTTCCATTTTATTTATGTCATTATTCATACTGTTTTTCATATATCATGACCTTTGGTTTCCAAATTGTTTTTTTTTCTGTGTTATTCTAAAAGCGATTTTATTGGGAAATAATTAGTAGACCCTTTTTTTTTCAGAATGATCATTGTAGTATAGGTAGTGTTCGAATATTACAATTTCAACAAAGAACTAAATTTTGTTTTATTGGATTTATATTTTTATTTATTAATTTTTAGAAGTTTTTATAGATATGCATAATTTAATTTTATTACAAACAAATATTTTGAAGATGTTCATGTTTATATATAGATTATATTCAAATATTTAAATTTCAACAAATAACGGTAATTATTTGCAATTGAGGACCGTTTTTGCAAAACTTGCTAACTGCAAAATTTGCAAAATTGAGATTTTGATGGATTCGTTAACATAAGGCAGGCCTCTACATGATGTTCAAGGGGTCTTAGTAAAATTGGGTTATTTCTCTTCATTGTAGTGTGTCAAAGTATGGTCGTTTTTTCAAAACTTGCTTTTTGCTATAGGTGAGAGTTACAGCAAAACTTTCTTACTATACAGGGTGTTTCAAAAATACGGGGCATAATTTCAGGTATGTATTTCCCACATGTACGTAGACAATCAAAATAGTTCATTACAACATGTGTCCGGAAATGCTTCATTTCCGAGTTATGGCCTTCACAACATTGAAATTCACCGGAACGTTTTTCTTTCTGCAGGTCGTTGTCATTACAGAAGATGTTCAAAATGTTCACTTCCTGCTT
This sequence comes from Periplaneta americana, assembly GCA_025594305.2. Taxonomy (NCBI): domain Eukaryota; kingdom Metazoa; phylum Arthropoda; class Insecta; order Blattodea; family Blattidae; genus Periplaneta; species Periplaneta americana. Next base: position 36,728,751 of record JAJSOF020000001.1, read on the forward strand.
GAATACAGACCTCACATCGATGTCTCATTGACCTGCGAACACGATCTCAAACTCCAGGAGTATTGCGTATGTCCTCAGAACATGCCACAATTCGATTCCGAAGGGATTCCAAATCAGGCACCGGTGACGAATAAACCAATGATTTTAAATGACCCCACAAGTAGAAATCGAGAGGGATCAGATCAGGTGAGCGTGGAGGCCAAGCAATTGGGCCACCTCTATCTATCCATCGATCAGGAAACCTTCGATCCAAGTACCGGCGAACCGTACGACTGAAGTGTGCAGGAGCGCCATCATGCAAGAAGTGAATGTGTTGACGATTGATCAGTATGGTATGGTTCTGGTGAATTTCAATGTTGTGAAGGCCATAACTCGGAAATAAAGTATTTCCGGACACATGTTGTAATGAACTATTTTGATTGTCTACATGTGGGAAATACATACCTGAAATTATGCCCCGTATTTTTAAACACCCTGTAGTGTTTTGTCTCTCCTGTAAAATTTAATTTTTTCAGTTAGCAAGTTTTGCAAAAACGGTCCTCAATTTATGTTATAGTACTGTAACATTCACAGCTTATGGCTGTGTTGTCCACTGTGTGAAAACTATATAGCTTTGAGGAGTTTGTCTTGAAATGGAAGTAAGGCAAGTTCAAATTTACTGGTATGTTATCTTATAGTGTCACCAGTAACATATCTAAAGTTTTTTTAATTTTGGTATACGTTTTCAACAATATGGAACGGAACTTTTGAACCAACCTGTATTTTTAAAAATAGTAGACTACGATTATTTTACGTCATTACACTATATTTAACCACCGAAATTTACTGTGATCTATATGGCATTTCTCTACCGTGAAGTTCGATTTGACTCTTTTGTTATGAATTAGAGTATCAGAGTAACCTATTTAGACCTTCATCTTATACATTTATTTCGTTGTCGCTTCATTTTATTTTTATTTTTATTTTTATTGATCACGGCTTTTATATTACGTTTTATGGCTTATTTTATAGATCCTAATTTAACGGTATTTTTATTTTTAATATACGCAAAATACTAAAAAACAATAGTGATTTTCAGGTAGAAATATGGATTTTAGGCATTTATAGGTATTTATGGTTCATTTAGGCATTCTAGGTCCTATAGAATTGCAATAGGGGGATACTGTGTACAAGAAACGTAGAGATATCTAAATAACAGTCTAGGTATGGAACTATAAATCCGTTACCTAGTAATTATACACCAACGAAGACGACTGAGTAGTGACTTAAACGGACGAAGAATTAAAAAAGATGAGTGACTATCCTCGTGACCCAATTCATCCTATCCAAGTAATTGATCCATTGCAAATATTATAAACTTTCTTCGCTTTAATAAATACAAAGTTAGATTAAGTAAATGTTACTTACGCACTGTCTTATTATAGTTACGGGAAGTCCATTGTATTTTAAAGTTATTGAAAGTCATGCATGTCACATGATATATCTAGCGTTCAGTTTAAAAGAAGATCCGCGGTAGACAGCTGGAGCATATATTATATATAATTTCCCTCTGTTTATCCAAAAGGTTTCGCCATGTTCCTAACAACCTTATAGGGCATTCCTTCGCAACATCCGTCACCATGCTGTCCGTTCTATGCTGGCCGAGGCGCTGTAGGAAGTAGGGTTTACAGTCCATCAAGAGGTGCAGGGACTAGCCACACAAGGAAATGTTCGGCGAATTGATATCATTGCCATTAAGAACAACTCGGCATACATTCTCGATCCCACCATCAGATTTGAGACACATGCAGATCAACCGCATGAGGTGGACAGTGAAAAGAAACGGATCTATAAACCAACAATCCCGTTCTATAAAGGTAAATATAGCCTGTCCCACATTGATGTGATAGGTCTGATGGTGGGAGCACGAGGTACCACACCCTCCTTCTTTGCCAACAAATGTAAAAACCTGGGGCTAACACACAGCATTGTGAAGGAAATAGCCATTAGTGCCCTCAAAGGATCGGTTCAGATATTGAGAAATCATTTGTATGGGAGTGATAATGGAAATTTCAAGTTATCTTAACCGATGGCTGTTGATTGGTTTAGATATAAATGCCAATCAATCCGTACTATTATTTTTCTCGCGGTATATGGCATTCAAATCATTCTAACCTATCTGATGATATTTCCCCCCTCGCTTTCTTAACTGTAAATGAGCACAAACGCTAATTAGGTGTAAATTTTTCTGACATTTTGTATAGGCTATTTGATTCCCTAACCGTTTCAAATGTATATCATTTTAACTTTTAGGTGTGTTTCGAAATTATATGTAATACGCTTTGTCAAATCTGGCAACCTTTTCATAAGGGAAGCTAAATTTATTATTATTACTCTGGATGTTAGCAGTGATGATCATCAGCTCTTTCACGGCATTTGGAATGTTTTTGTACAAGTTTTTTTATATGTATTATTATAATGTACCGAAGTACATATGATATTTCCATGCAGATATTCTGCGTCATCATACGATGAAAGAGTAATGGAACGGAGAAAAATTCTCTCCGGCGCCGGGATTTGAACCCGGGTTTTCAGCTCTACGTGCTGACGCTTTATCCACTAAGCCACACCGGATTCCACCCCGGCGTCGGAAGAATCGTCTCAGTTTTAAGTTCCAAGTCTTGCGTTCCCTCTAGTGGCCGCCCTCTGCACTACGTCATAGATATCTATGAACCTACGACCGAAGTCCACATATGTGCTGAGGTGCACTCGTAATGAGTGACTAGTTGGCCGGGATCCGACGGAATAAGCGCCGTCTTAAATCACGAAGTGATTTACGCACATCATATATATTATTATAATGTACCGAAGTACATATGATATTTCCATGCAGATATTCTGCGTCAATATACGATGAAAGAGTTTTTTTTAATTGTTTCCACAAAAAGTAACCTGGAGTAATAAGATCTGGAGATCTTGAAGGCCATAGTCCTGTACGTATGATTCTGTCGTCAAAGTTCCCTCAGCGTCATTGTTATATCTATTATATGACAGGTTAAACCGTTTTGCCGTATCCAGGAATCACGTTCATCCATTTTCATCCACTTATACGAACTGGTGGACAATGTCTTGGTAAGCCTCAGCATTCAAGGTTGTTTCAAAGAACGGAGATCCGATTATTCGTCGTCTTTATATAGCACAACAGTCGCTAATTTTGAGAGCATAACAAGGAGATATGACCGAATGATTAAATTACACTCACCAAGCTGTAAGCTCCTCGCTACGCTCACAGAACAAAATTATTGTTGCTCGGATACTAATTATAAAGGCCCTATATGATGTCTGAATGTATATTATTGCAACAAATGAAATATAGGCCTACACATAGTTATGTTATGTACTTCTCAATGCGCGGTCCTGTTTCAAACTGAATGCACTGTATATTCCTTTGAGTCACGTCTTTATGCATAAGTAAGATTTGTACGATAAATGTGAGGTTGTAGATCGTAAACAGTATCAATAGTCTTGTGGCTCTCTTCTGAAAGACCTTTGGTATTCCTCTGAGTGGTTAGTTAATAATTAGTTGAGTTAAAATATCAGATGCCTTTTTTTTTTTTGTAGAGGTCCGTGCTTACTCTTCAGTGTTGTAGAGAACGTTTCAATGCCTGAAAAGCAAACAACATAACTTATATAATTCGTGTGTTTGATATATAAATTGTAGTAAAACAATCACAATAGAACAAAAAGGTATAAAGATATTTATTAGGTGGAACATTGAGAATATCAGCCTAAAGAGGCATTTTTGTGTACCCTATATGGAATGATATGTTGAAACGATGTTATAGGCCTACTTAGGGATATCAAATTCTTTAGAAAAATTATGGTAACGACAAATGAAAATTATGATATTTTTAACAAGATTAAAGTGCATGAAACACAGTAAATAAACACAAAAATACAATTATTGAAATTGGTGTCGTAAAACTGTTTGTGCGAGATCGTGCGTATTTGCTTGGTTTCCCCACAAAACCAATCCGCAGAAAGTCCAAAATTCCACATTCAGTATTCCCAACCTAACACACATAACAATTTTCCTCTTTTTACCGCTTAAGTGACATATTGATTTTACTGCTTTAGGCTTTTAACATATTATTTTTAAAGACGTTCAATATAGTAATAATTATAAATTGGAGACTTACCACTGCAATTTCACCTAAATTGCACTGTTAATTATTGTTTTTAAATATTTGCAAAAATTAAGTAAACTCTACAACTCCACTAAAGTTACTGCTTTCGTGATGCAAGTAACATTAAGGGAGCAGTGAAAAAATCAACAAGATTCCAGACTCATCATAGACTGGGGGAAAAAAAAGACCGACGTATATCACGGCCTGCTTGAGTATAGTAAACACAGAAAACATTTTAAAGCAACAATGTTGAAGATAGATATTTTTGTTTTGCAAATTTGCCGTCATTGAACAGAAACCAAGATGGAGATTACATTGCATAATTAGAAATTCCTCTTTCAGGTATGTAATAAACGATCTCCGCACAAAATAATGTACGATATACGAGCGGTATGTTTTCTTTCAATTCTCGGAAATTAAAAAAGCTCAACTACGTTTCGCTTTTTCAAACTTTTCCTCGAACATGAAAACTTCAACATACCGCTCTTGTAACGCATATTACTATTTCATTCGCTTTGATTATGTAATGTGCACTTTACAGTACAAATAAAAATGTAAAAATTCCATTACGTAACTAGTTATGTAATGATACTTCCATTACGCAACTAGTTAGATAATGGTACTTCTAGTTCGCAATTAGTAAGTTAATGATACTAGTATTACTTAACTGATTGCGTAATGTGAACCACACATTAAATTAAATTAAATTGAATTGATTTTATTTATTTATTATAATAGTTATTTATCTTTTGCGGGATAGTAACTAAACATACAATTACTGAATTTTCAACATTTCAATATCTGAATACTTGTTTGAATTAATTTTCATAATGTTTGTTTATTACTCCTAGTACTGCTGTTCTTTTGGTATAAACAAAAACCTATCGTGTTCAAAACTGATAAAATAAACATAAAGTAATCGCCTCTCGCAGGAATAACATAATAATAAAATAATATACCTCTGCACAAAAGACACGTTCAAAATTAATAAAAATAATATAATTACGTTTATCATAAAAATTAATTTTTATCAAAGTGAAAAAGATGTCGATATACTTATCGTAACTTCATATTATAGTACTCGACTGGTTATGAAACGAGGCCACCAATCTCGTATTGTAATATGAAACGTTACGATATATAAATAACTATTACTAACCTGTTTGTTCGTATTTTTTCTTCTGATGAAATAGATATTCATAAGTGATTTTACTAACCTGTTTGTTCATAAATTTCGTCTTCGCTTGACTCTACATTTAATAAAAATATTGATGAAATAATTAAAACTCAATATACTAAACTACGAATAAAATTTACAAAAGAAAACATTTTACATAAACATGTTACCGATACCACTACTTTCAGAACATTACTATAGTCCGACAAGTTAATAAAGTATTTTTATGTAACACTCTATCAGGGGCCTGTTTCATAAAATAAAGTTAAAATTTCGTTTTGGACTCGAGGGGAAAGGTTCATCATCAGTTCAGGGAGTTGAAGATACCTGATTAAAGAAAAAAATGAGAAAGAAAAGAACAAGAAAGAGATGAAGAGGTAAAGAAGAGAAAAGGGAAGAAATAAAGGAAAGAAAAAGGGAATGAAGATAGTTAGAAATAAATAAAACTGAAGATGAGGATATATAAGGAAAATAAAGGAAGAGGATGAGAAAAAAAGAAAAGATGGGAAAAAAGAAGAGAAGCAGATGAAGAAGAGAGAGGAAATAGGTGAAGGAAGATGAAGAGGGAAATACGGCAAAAAGGAGAGGAATATGAGAAACGTAGGCTAATGAAAAGAGAGATAAAGAGATAAAGTAGAAAAAAGAAAAAAACTAAAGAAAAGAAAAGAGGAAGAGGGAGACAAGCAACAGGAAAGGGAGTTAAGGATATAAGGAAATGAAAAAAGGAAGAAAAGAGAGTGAGGAAAAAATAAAGTGGGGAAGAAAGCAAATATGGCGAAAATAATGAAAAGGACAAAAATAGATAAAAAGGGGATGAAAATAAAAACGATATGAGGAAAAAAGGAAGAAGATAAAACAGAAAACAGAATAATGCAAGAAAGACGACAAAAAGAAGGGAAGAAAGTGATGAAAAAAAGTGAGAAGAAATGTGACGTAGAATAGGACGGAAGAAGGAATGGATAGAAGAGTTCGATGAAAAAGAGGATTAAAAAAATATAAACGGATTGTTTTGGAAAAAAGGAGAGAAGAATGTGAGGAAGGAAAGGGTGAAATGAAGTTTAAAAGATGAAGTGGCGGGGAAAAGGAAGAGAAGAAGGTGAAGAAGGAAAGAAATCGGAAATAAAAGGTGAGAAGAAATATAAGAGAGGAAGGGAGACAAGAAAAGAAGGAAGGAAGACAAAGGAATGGGTGTCTTTTTCGATGTATCCAGACTTTATGGTCACTATAAAATAGTGTTGTGGGATTTAATCGATTAATCGATCAATTTCTGTTGTAAGATTAATCGATCAAAATATTTAATCGAATAATCGAGTCGATTAAAATTAATCGGTTGTACTTTATATTAATTATTATTTTGTTAATACAAACTCATACTAAAAATGCCGACAATATTCCTTTCTCGGAAATTGCTTACTTAAAAACACAACAGTAGGCCTACTGTTATTTTTTAACTATAAACCAGATAGAATAGGGAAAATCTTTGCACAGACACTTCAGAAAGAGATGGAAATATGAGGACAGTGAGCTAGTCTACCTGTATTGAAAGTTGAAACAATCCAAAATCCTTATTAAATTTTATGGTTTTCCAAGAAAACTTCCACCTTGTTGTTAGTTCATCTTCCTAGCATATGAAATACATACTTTTCTGGGATTCGTCCCACTCATCCCTTTTAAAATAGCCATGTCTACACTGTGTGCAAGTGAGAGCGTAACTAGCCTACCTTCTTCTCTTTTTAAAATCTGGTAATTCGATTACAATAGGGGCTAGTCATCTGTTTCGACCGCTGTAGTTTTGCATTTGCAGTTTCTGTACTGAGTTTTTATATGAAGGCTATGTGTTTAGTTTGATAAAGAAAAAAAAATCAGTTTTCTGTGGTTTGTGAAAAGTGTAAACTCTATTATATCATATGAGAATTTGAGAAATAAACTCGGTGAAACGTTTGGATTTGAATTAAACGATCGTGGAGAAGTGCTTGACAGAAAAAAGTTTTTTCGTGTTTAGTGATGCAGGAAATATTGTTACTAAACGTAGAGCGGCACTTAATCCGGAGCATGTGAACAACATATACAACATTTAATATTTATGCTTATCACCGAACACAAGTTAAATTTAACAATAATTGTGTATTACAGTATATTGAAACATTTTTTCAACTCGATCAAAACTCGATTAATCTATCGATTAAATTCAAATACTTAGTCGATTAAATATTTTGATCGATCAACAGCACTACTATAAAAACATAAGTGTGTCTTTCAACTATCAGGCTGAAATTTATGAATGCATCTTACACATTAAAATCGAAACCTATTGAAATATGGAGCATTTAATTTGAAATATCTCACGTATTTACTGCAGTAAACGTATTAAGCATGCCCTATACCTTTACCGTCGTCGTGCAGCTTTCTGACTGCCGTAGGCCATGGTGTGAGCCACCTGTGAGGAGTGGCTGCCGTACTCTCCGTGGCCGTACCCTGAGGAGTCATACCCCATGCTGTATCCTCCCCAGCTGTGCGGGGACGCGTACGACTCGTGGACCTCGTGGTGGGGGTGGTGAGACCGCTGACTCAGGAACTTCCTCATCATACTGAACGCAGAGATTGCCAGGGAGATCAGACTGAGCAGCAGGGCCTTCTTGGCGATCAGAGCGATTCCGAAGTACGCCAAGACCATGACGGCAACTGCCTTCACCTTCACTCCGATCAGAATTGGCAGCAACGTCTTCAGGATTCTCTTCTTGCCTCTACCTATTGAAAGTACAAAGAACTTGATGAGTGGTTGCATATCACATTTAGAGTCCCTTCAGACGAGGCAACTTTTAGAAGCGTTGCTGAAGCAATGCCGCTTGTGAATAATGGATATAGGGTAAGGTTGCCTAATTCCGTGACATATTTAATGAAGTCTATCGCCAGACAACTAGATGGGCCGATTTCTTCAGGAAGAAGGCAGGAGTACATTGGACGAGCAGTACAAGAGACAGACAGCTATGGAGAAATTTAGAAGCCACCGTCCTCAGTGTGTAGTGTGGTGCGAATCTTACATAGTGTTTGTGTACATAGAACACTCCTTAGGATCGGCTCACCTAACGAGTGAAGTGTACTGAGCCAAGCCCTGTCAATCAGGAGGCCCTTGCCCTTACGGGATCTAGCTGGCTAAATTTATTATTATTATTATTATTATTATTATTATATTTATGCCAAAATTTTACTAAAAATTTGCAAATAACACCTAAATGACGTTATTTGGTCCTTTAGCTACAGTTTTTACAAAATTCGGTGTCAACAGTTTCACAAGTTTTATATAAAATATATGATTCTTCATTGTTATACAGTGGCTCCTAAATCCGTGACAGGGATCCAAATTCCGTGATAGTGGTTTCCTAATTCCGTGAGTGATATTCTAATTCCGTGACACTAAAATAATCCTCATTAACTACTCAGAAAACAAACGTGTATTTGGAAAAACACTTTAAAGTCATGGTATATTGTTTTAATATGGATTAAGCAAGAAATTACAACATAGAAAAAGAGCCCAAGTGACAAATTTCATAGAAAATACTTGTGTAACTACTGGAATACATATTACATATTAATATATTATAAACAAAATAAACTGAAAATTAGATTCAATACAAAATTAAATTTGAGTAAATTGAATTAGAACACAATTATTTCTAATTATTTATATTCCTAACAACAACAGTAATTAAGTTAAATATATGTCCTATTATTTTATTATAATTATAATTGATGTTTTCTATAACTTATTTCTATTATTATTTCCACGATCTATTTTCTTTCATAGACATTAATTTTCACAATTTAGTGTTGGCATCACTGATCAGGTGAGCCAGGAAGGAGAAATATGAAAATAAATCCGAAAATGGGAAAGCTCCTGTAACATTGTTATTGCCTCACAATGTTTAAATAATCATACACATTGATTCAGCTGATTATAATCTACAGTAATATATCATTTTTATAATGCTATATTAATTCTTACCTCAAATATATAATGTTTCTTCAGGAGCGATCACAAGAGAAAGAAAAACTTACTGGTCAACCACCTTTCACTGAACAAAAGCTTCTGCAGTCGACTGCTTCTATTCAAAAGGCGAGTAGTCAATAGAATTGAAAGAAGACATCTCCTGGCATCTGTTAGGTATTTCAAAAACTTAAAATTCAGAGACCACAACTCCATGGCAGTCAATTGAAATTTTATCACGGGATTTGGGATATCACGGAATTAGGCACCTTTACCCTAAACGGAGGCCTTCAGACGCAGCCACAGAATAGCGGCCGAAGCCACGGATTAGTGGCGCTGCAGACGGTCTGAGTGGTTGGCTTTGTCGCTGGTGACGGTCGCTAAAAGTGGCGTTCCCGTCGCGATATATGGAATTAAATTGTAGGTTTCAGATGGAGCCACAGCCACGCCACTATTTTAGTGGCGTTGTTAATGAACGACATTTGGCCACCAATTTCTTACACCGCCAAGACAGTATATAGCCTTATGTACCACGATGAAAGAGTAATGGAACGGAGAAAAATTCTCTCCGGCGCCGGGATTTGAACCCGGGTTTTCAGCTCTACCTGCTGATGCTTTATCCACTAAGCCACACCGCATACCCATCCCGGCGTCGGACAGAATCGTCTCAGTTTAAGTTCCAACTCTTGGGTTCCCTCTAGTGGCCGCCCTCTGCACTACGTCATGGATGTCTATGAACGTAGGACTGAAGTCCACACATGTGCTGAGGTGCACTCGTAATGAGTGACTAGTTGGCCGGGATCCGACGGAATAAGCGCCGTCTTAAATCACGAAGTGATTTACGCATATCATATAAATTATTTTAATGTACCGAATTACATATGACATTTCCATGCAGATATTCTGCGTCATCATACGATGAAAGACGGCGCTTATTCCGACGGATCCCGGCCAACTAGTCACTCATAACAAGTGCACCTGTGTGGACTTCAGTCCTACATTCATAGACATCTATGACGTAGTGCAGAGGGCGGCCACTAGAGGGAACCCAAGAGTTGGAACTTAAACTGAGACGATTCTGAGCGGCGCAGGGGTGGATATCCGGTGTGGCTTAGTGGATAAAGTATCAGCACGTGGAGCTGAAAACCCGGGTTCAAATCCCGGCGCCGGAGAGAATTTTTCTCCGTTCCATTACTCTTTCATCGTATAATGACGCAGAATATCTGCATAGAAATATCATATGTACTTCGGTACATTAAAATAATACTTATGTACCACGATGTATTTTTTCCAGTTTAATTTTTAATTCCTGCTAGAAGCTCTTGAAATGATTTCTTAAACATGTGAAAATACGAAGAAAAAAATTTTATCGTCCTGATATAAATCATGAAATAAAGTGTGAAATAGTCTTCGATTCTGTCTTTCAAAAAACAAAACAAAAAAAAACAATGGATGAACTGATACTCTTCTTCTATTTTTACGTTTATTTTTTTCCGTATAACAAAGTTGTCTTGTATCTCTCTATGTCCATGTTCACTGGAAGACTGAAAAATTCTCTACAAAAATATAGTGTATTAAGGGGAGGCAGAGGTGAAATTTTCGAACAAAACTGAAGAAAAAATGAAAATTTAGTTTTTTCCATTTTTATTATCTTTATTTTCATATTCCTATGTTAGTTTTTGATTTTGTGCCCTTAAAAGTATGAAATTAAAACCAAGATAACTGTATTACTGTATTATTCCCATAATAAACTAATACTTATCATTATATATATACCTTCTCTGAACATATAAATAAAAAGAAATATTGAAAATTTCTTGCAATATAGTGCATGGAGCATTTTATATCAAACGATATAAAGTTTTATAAAATTATTAATATTTACAGAACTATTGTACTTAGAAAGTTGAAACTTGGTATGTCCATTACTAATAACATAATTAGTATCCATGATCAATTTCAAACAAATCGGATAAATTTTGTGGATTTTGAAATATTCACCTCTGCCTCCCCTTAAGCAGTGTTTCAAACGCGCGTTTCAGCTCCACTAACGAGCCACTAGTAGCCTCGTCTGAAGAGGCCCTTAAAGTTTTGAAAAGTCAAGTTCCGGATATTTCCAATTTTATAATATACCAATGTCATAATTAGTGGCGAGAAATACATTCAAATGCATATTTTTATCAGAGCTGCTCATTTTAATGAAACTTAATAATTACATGTTTCATGTACGTGTATAATTGACGTAACAAACATATAGATAGACAGATCTGATATAATACAACAAATTTTAAAAAATTCGATCTTCGGTCTCGGGGACTGGAATGCTTTACCTGCAGACTTACTAAAGGCTTTATCAACAACCAAAAACGTATTTAAAAATAGGCTTAAGGACTTTACTAATAGACGATAATTATACACAGTATTTAAATGGTGTAATTGATATTTTGTTATTGAAGTGTTCTATCAGTGAAGAATTATGTTGTGTCAGTGAAGTGTGTCGAGTAAGTGAAACGTGTTCCTGTCAGTGAAGCTTTATAGTTTATAGTGGCAGTGCAAAGTATTTGAACAGTGAAATGTTTTTGAAGTGTAAGTGAAATCAGGATGGAATCAGTGAAATGTGTCGTAGTTCCAGTGCAGTGAGTGAGTTGACAGCGAAATGAGTGTAGTGTTGAAAGGTACTTGTGCAGATATGAACATATCATACTCGTGGGTTTTAGTTCGAACATAGGTTTAAGGTACAAATTAGAGTTACTTTAAATGTTAATTTAACTGATCGTGCTTCATTTAATTTAGGATGTTCCCTGTTATTATTGTTATTATTATTATTATTATTATTATTATTATTATCATTATTATTATTAATTAACTTATTGTTAGTATTAATTATTAGTATTATTATTAATTGTATTTTTATTAATTGTGTTTATTATTGTCTTTATTAAGTGCAATTAGTTACCACTGCCACCGGGTATATTACAGAGACCTGCAAGAGAGCGATGCTTCACGATATCTGAGATCGGTTTTACCGAATGCTCTTCGTGTCTAATCGCTCGAGCTCGGGTTTGGCCTGCGCTCGCTCGAGCTCGCCCGGGGGATCGCTCCCCTGTCAGAACGAGCGCTCGCTTCAACCACTGTACGCGAAGCAGTATGCTACAGTACTACGTAGTTCAGCATTGGTAAAAATCGAATGAATTCATTCGATTATCAAAACCATTCGAAATAATAGAAATATTCACAATATCACTCGATTATTGATTGATTTTGCTTACCACCACAACAAGCCGTATGAAGTTACACAAAATATGTACTCCCATAACAGAATATGTTCCATTTTAAGATAATGATAAGAGCTTTGAGTTCAGAATCATATGACGCAACAATAGAATGATAAGCTTCGAATGTTCTGTGTGGTTGAAGCGTACTGACTCTTCTAGCAGCCCCAGTATCTGACCCTGATCTTCATTAAATTAAACACCTGACCTACATGGCGATAAGAAAAAAGAGCGCTGCTCTCAGGCTATAGACCTACGTATAGAATGACTAATCAGTATACTGCAATGTTATTGAACAATTCATTCATGCATTCGAATGATTTAATCCTACAATGGAATAATCATAGAAATCATTCGATTGTTTTCAACAATTATATATTTCAGTGGAAATTTAATTAATTACACAATTTTCTTTGTTTAGATTGAAAGAGCCTGAAATGATTTTCTGTATAAATATATTTCATTCCTACTCAGTTTAACATTTAACTTCAAACACAAACTGAGACACAAATTTAATCGCAATAATATTGTAAATGCAAATGAAATGTTTGGTTATATTACTATAAAATGTATATAAAACCGAGAAATTACATTTAATACGTGATAACTAAAAATGCCTATCGAAGTATGAAATGCAAATAATAAATGAGTAGCGATATATTTTGTTTCATCTCGAACGTAATATGAACTTTACTTCTATTAACTTGGGAATATTTTTATTTTTTATTTTAGTAGGTTATTTTACGACGCTTTATCAACAGCTTAGGTTATTTAGCGTCTGAATGAAATGAAGGTGATAATGCTGGTGAAATGAGTCTGGGGTCCAGCACCGAAAGTTACCCAGCATTTGCTCGTATTGGGTTGAGGGAAACCCCGGAAAAACGTTAACCAGGTAACTTGCCCCGACCGGGATTCGAACCCGGGCCACCTGGTTTCGCGCTGACCGTTACTCCACAGGTGTGGACAATCCTATGTACTTTAAGGTATTCTTATCCCTTACTTCTCCGAATTTAGTCCAAGCAGAGCTAGTAACTGCTTTCCCTTTTTTTCCAATACTCTGACTCTGCTGATTTAACTTTATTTTCGGCATATACTTTTGACATCGTGTCTTGTAATCTTTTACCATCAACAGAGATGGTGTCCGAGCCTCTGCTTGAGATCGACGTCGATACTATCGAATCATCTTCAACATTCGTTTTGATGAAACGTACTGATTAGACAAGCCTACAATTCACCTACTGCTTACTGCTACCGGAAGAGCACTCTTGAACACCGAGCGCTCGTCCTCAGACCCGATCTCTCGGTGTGTTTCTTTACTTCGTGATTTATCGGATATATTCGTAGATGATCGCTATTCATTCCGTCAGTGCCTTCCTCGACTGATAACGATATCCCGCGCTCGCTCTCTTGCTGGTCTCTGGCCTATATACCCATTGCAGTGTGAATAAATACATACATACATATATATAGTTCATTATAGGGCCTACAAGTTATCGCCATTTTTTTAGTAAAAGCGAAAATTACCAGAAAAATTAGGTTATAGTTTTTTTTTTTATTAGTATAGCCTATATGAGGATGACAAATATGACCCACCCTCAGTCAGTCTCTAAAGCCAGGGACATACATTCCTTTTTGTCCTTGGTGAGAATACACACCCTTCCCCAAATTATGTCCTCAGGACCGATCAAGCCAATAGGCTTGAAAGTCACATAAACACTTCCTCTCATCCCAAGTTTCCCTTGAAAGAACGTGTTTTCGCGTACCTATCTTTTAATTATTTCTACTCCCATTCCACATTCATTCATTGATTCATTGAAAGATCGACTGAAACATAGTAACTTTCGGAGTTGACAAAGTGAGCCTCTACAGTAAAAAATGCTTTAAACCGAGTCCCTGCCAAAAATAGTATAGCCCTATAAGTAAACTGGGCCATGGTGCACTGTGTATGGTCTCTAACCAACTAAGTGGTTTACGTTTCTCAGCACTAGCGACTTCTATGAGTCACGATTGTTTAAAATGGCGATGAATAAAGATAAATTAAGTACCCTGTCATGGCCTATCCGATAATTTTGTAAATTATACAGGGTGTTAAAAAAGGTATCCAATATTTTAGGAAGTGCTAGTATGCATCAAAGCAAGGAAATAATGTCTAATGAATATGGGTCCTACAACACATACTTTCCGAGATCTGAACACTTGTTCATAGGTGCTCAATCTGACGTCCATTCATGGCAATGCATTCCTCTGTCATTTGACGTAATGAGTCACGTACCCTTTGAAATTGACCAGGTTCCTTCATGTGTCCCCATAACCAAAAGTCTAGGGGATTTAGGTTTGGGGAACGAGCAGACCAAAGTTATGGGGCTTCCTCGACCAACGCAGTGATCCTGAAATGTCAACGTCAGATGTTCACGCACATTGCGAGAAAATGTGCTGGTGCGCCATCGTGCATGAACAATATCTGTAGTCCTGCTGACATAGCACATTCTCCAGCAAGGCAGGGATTACGTTAATAACAAAATCCTGAATGTTTCTCTGGTAGCACGTATGGCCCTATTAATCTGTCACCAAGAACGCCTGCCCTTACATTGATTGAGAATCGGTGGTGATACATTGTTTCTTCAACTCCATGGGAATTTTCAAAAGCCCACATATGCTGATTATAAAATTCACAACACAATCTCTGCTGAATCCCGCTCATATCCGCAACCAAACTTCTGTTTTCAGTATTCCTTGCGTCGTATCGTTATTCCATGCCAAGGTGTCAAGTACGGTATGATTTTCTGGCAGTCTGCTGTATTGTAGGGCAGAGAAATGCATTGCCATGAATGGACGTCACATTGAGCATCTCCTATGAACAAGTGTTCAGATCTCAGGAAATATGTGTTGTAGTACTCATGTTTATTAGACATTATACTATCACCTCCTAAAGTATTGGATACTTTTTTGTAACATTCTGTATACTACTGTAGACAGGTGAATGTTTCGTTTGATACAATTATGAAAATTATTTGTATATCTCTGCCTGCAATAAATAAATCTTCAAACATTGAGAAGAAATTTTAAAAATATGTAATTTACGTGATAAATTGAAAAATGAACTGGTTGCTAGCCATTACGAAAATAAAAGAACAGGAGACTATTGATTTTAATTATTAATAATTGTTATTGAACTATACAGAATTAAGCTTCCAATTAGTCTTCCTCAGAAAAAAATGCTCTTAACATACGTATAAGAATTGCTCTAAAATTTGACCCTATCTTGGCCTTTGAGAGAAATAAGCGTAAAGCTCTGCTTCCGGTTTCTTACTTTCCATTTTGGGTGTCTTACGTCAAGTAGTCCGTGGGGGTCGTTGCTGGTGTGTTAATGTAGTTTATACATTCGCTATGGACATCTCGACTATTCCGTAGATAAAATCTGCCTGACTTCTGAATCGGTATGGCATAATTGCGCCCCCTGGTCAATCTGTAGGCTTACGCATGGGATAGGTGCACCCCGACGAATTCAGGTACAGATACCGGGACCAATCTGTGCGCTTGGCGTACGTCGCAGCTACGTCACACCACAGTGATTACCTGAACTGAAAACGTTGGTCGTGACATAAGTTAACTTTCACTCACTACCATACTTAAAAGAGCCATGGGATAAACTGAACAATAGCTGGCCATATCACTATGTATCATTTAACACCTTCAAATGCAAAAGGAAATAATGCGATGGTTTGGGATCAATTTTTAATATTCTGTGTTCAAAGAACTTTCGGGATTCAAGAAACACTAAATAATGGACAAACTGTTTCAATGTTATCAACAATTAAAAGTACTTAGTTGAGAAATTCATGTTATAACCTCAAATATATATATATATATATATATATATATATATATATATATATATATATATATATATATATAATTTGAACTGGTAATGGAAATTACGGGAAAATGGCTGAACGGATTTTAATAAATGACCCCTCATTTTGAAGCTTGGAACACAAAGTTTTTCAGAAAAAATAGTAGTTTTCAGTGAAATATCAATTTTTCAACATAATTTTCCTATTTTCCAAAATCCATCTGCCGTCAGTTTTGAGAACTAGCTAAACTAGCTCACTAGCTAATTGCATTTCAGAATGAAACAAAACACACACTACAGTAAACAATATTACACGAAGGCCATGATCTGCAAGAATGCTGACATATTTAGAGCTCAAATTAAATTGGTTATTAAAAACTTAACTTACTAAAAATAATTTACAGGTTCGATTCTGTGGTGTGTAATTTTCTGGGTACAGCTGTGTATTGGATATTAAAAATTACAAAACTTGAGGTGGTTTGATGACATTATTACCATTAGAAATGAAATAATATTGTAGTTAATGCCATGATGTGACTATTTTTCATTAATTATACATATTAATGCTATATTGATGATATGAAAGTGAAACGTTTTGGGGTTATATAAGTAGATGTAGAGAATAACTTAAATTAGATTTTGATTTCTATATTTTACTGAGTGGCGGCTATATAGTATATATAGTATATGTTACTGAAAGCTATAAAACTTACGTAAGATAATAATATTATTAAAAATCAGTTTGAAATTAATGAACATTCAGTTCATGTGGAAAATTTTCTTTTATCTCCTGTAAAATTTTCGTTTCTGAATTTTACCGGTTTTTGCACCAAGATGTTCAATTTAAGGAGTTAGGTATAGCTTACAGCAGTAAAATTTTGGAAATATTCAACATTTTTTCCTCCATTACTGTATCTGTACAGTAATAAAAATTAGAATGTATAAAACACTGTCCTCCTGCTGTATGAAAAAAATATATTTTTACGATTTAAAAAAATTATTTACTTTTTTTTATTCAATTCACTGCAAAGTGATAAAGCGTTTCTCCCATAACTCAAAAACTACCCAACTTTCTCTGATAAAATTTTTTGTGTGTACCGTATTTATGCATGTCATATCTACAATATGATGCAAGATTACTTCTCTATCTTTGATATATTGTCTGATAAAAATAAATTCATTTTAAAAAATGGTCAAATATCAGTATTTTTCTCTAACACAAAATAAAAAAGTATTATTTATTAAGGAATGTAGTTTAAAGAGCATGATATTGTGAACATGAGTTTCAGTAATAAAATAAAAGAGAGAGAACATGAAAAAGTTAACAAGTTAATAGTTATGAGGTTAACGCTTAATCACTTCACAGTAAACTGCCACCATATTGAATTTTGAAAAAAAAAAAATAAATAATCTTTTTTAAATCGTAAAAATATATTTTTTCATATGGCAGAAGGACAGCGTTTTACACAGACCAATTTTCATTATTGTACAAGATACAGTAATGGAGGAAAAAATGTTGAATATTCCCAAACTTTCACAGCTGTAAGCTGTACTTAACCCTTTAGTAATATTATGTATATAGGCCTACATATATCACATATTTTTTTATTTATTCAGCTTATATCGGCTTATATGCCTAATATGTAATTACTTAAATCACGTTAAAATATTTATATCACATATTTTCATGTAATGAATTAACAAATAGTTATTGTAATTGCCCACATCTAACACCTTCCATACAAGTCAAATATTTATGAATTATTATAGATCAGCATTTACGTTGGGATAAACAAATTGATTTTATATGTACAATTATAAGAGAAACAATTTATAAATTCATAATACTTCGAAATTTTATTGTTAAGGAGGCATTGAGAATAGTATTTTTAACTTTAGTACGATCATTAATACAATATGGTATAATAAATTGGGGTGGAGTAGCATCATCTGTACTTAATCCATTAATTTCATTGCACAGAAGATTAATAAAAATTTGTCTGACCAAAAATATGGATTACCCAACAAATTTAATTTATATATATTTTAAAGTATGAACTATTGAAGAAATGCATAAATCTAGTTTACTAACTTACTACCACAGATATCAAATAAAACATAAATCTAATCGACATGAATATCGTACTCGAAGATAAAAGTCTACTTTCCCATTAATTGAGCCTAAATGTCATACAAGTGCAGCTCTTAAACATGGTGCTAGTTTCAGTCCAAAACTTTATAATAAAATTACAAACCATTTTCCAAATTTGAAATATTTTAAAATTGGACCTTTCAAAAAAGAAATGTATAAAATTATTCATGATATATAACATTAACAAACATGTGTATTTTTTACCTTTTTATTTCTGTCGATTATATCCATGTTTTTATTGAATATCACTGGTTTCTGTCTGATTGTCAATGTATGTTAAATGTGTTTTCTCTCTCTCTTTTTTCTTGGCTCTTGTGTTTTATTTAATCGTTTGAATCAAGTCAATTACTGTATTTAGTAAACTAACTTCGTAAATTTTATGTTATATTATTGGCTAAGACCATACCGTACACGTACCTGGCTTTTACGATAGTGGCTAAAAATATTTTTGTTTTATAACTTTAATTTGTACTCACTTTACCTACTAGCTAGCTAGCTAAATAAATAAAACATAGAGTGGTATAGTATACAACAGCGTTATTAAATTTAATCGTAATTTAGGGCTATCTTTTAGTGTTATGGAATCCAAAAGATGAGAGTTATGTTATTAATCTAGTCACTTAGAGATCAATACTCAGGATGAATGAAATTAAGCTCGAAATCTGTCAAATGTATCATTTTTCTCTGAATAATAAACAAAATTAATGAAGAGGAGCACACATAGATAATAGGCCTAAATAAAAAATAAAACTATCTCACCTTCAGTCACAAGATCGGCAACCTTCTGTCGGAAGTCTTCCGGTATATTATTGACGATCCCCCTGGCAGTTGTAGTCATCTCACTGAAAGCGGGAGCGAGATTCCATCTAATACTTCTTTCCTGGAAGAAGGCCACAACCTTCTGGAACACGAATGATTCAAGAGCCGATTCCCTTTTTTCCACGTCCGTTGCCCTCAGGACTTGGTCGTCTTCCAATACGTCTTCTGTCGTTCTCGGCTTGGCTTGATTCTTGGAGTCGCGCTCACGAACGAAAGACAATCCTCCCGTCAAATCAACGATATCTCGATCGAAAAATGACTTCAGACTTCTATAAATCTGTATCTGAACACATGATATCGAATCTTTCTTTAAACAATCCTCGAAAGGTGTGCTAGAGGATAAATTTATGTCATTTGTTGAGACGTCTGACGACTCTAACGTTGTTGCTCTACACCTCAAGAACAGTAACCCGAAAAAATAAATAATTTTATAAAAAGCCATTTATGTAGGCTATTCTACAGCACTGAGAAATGTTAAAAAGAAATCGGCTAGAATTTGCGGAGCATTCGTCTGGAATCGAGGTGTGCTTCACATACGCTTAAGAGTGGTTATAATGTTGTGTCTTAAATCCGAATGTTGTCCACACCTTTTAAAGTTCCCCCACTTTCAACTGGCGGCCCGTCCAAGAAAGGTAATAGTCACCCGCGCTAACCATTCAATTTCGCTGCAACCTCACTGCAGTCCAAACAGCTCGCTAGAGTTCCCGCCCCAGTACGCACACAGTCTGATTTTCTCGTACCTCATACAGCACAAATACAACTCTCCCCACCTCTTTATATCTTACACAGACGTCGTAGACTCGATTAAAACGCATTCGAACTGCAACACAATCTGTTTTATTGCGGAGGCCAAGGATTGCAGAGTTGCGGAGGCTCTGGGAGGAGTTTACCACTCGGAAGGAGGGGTAACTGATCTTCTCTGAGAATCCGTTCTTTTTTTAAATAGGGCAGAAACCAGAATCTTGTTTAAGAAGGTCGTCATGATCATAAAAATGTTGTCCAGCCACTGAGAAAACATTGTTGATTGATACTTGCAGATTATGTGGTGTAGCCCGCATACATTGTGGCAATTATTCTGTCTCATTTACACGTTGTGTGCTACCATAAGCCTATTCCTGCTTTATCCTTTTAAAAACTTGTTCGTAGAGTGAGCAATCTGCCAAGAATCTCAATTTTTTAGCATTCGAGTGAACTAGTTTTTGCTTCTTGTGCGTATACTTGCAAACTTCATCTTTTTTTTTCTTCAGAGCAAGTTCACTCATGTATATGAAACTACACCTTAACCCTTAAGCTGCCGCGTCTAACTTTGTAATATTCAGAGTCGCGCGGGGTGTTGCTGACACCCCAAATACAATAGGTTGTTATGCATTTTTTTTAATGAACAATTAAGATATCACTCTTTTTTTATTTATACACCTATACGAAATACTTTAATACTTATCACAGTGTTATAATCAGAGACCGGAACTTTGGCAGAATGCCTTTTTAAATGTGTTAAATCTATCTTCATTTCGAAAGTAAATCTGTACGAATTGTACCTTTGTGAGAGATCGTGAGTATTTTCTTGGTTTCCGCACAAAACCAATCCGCGGAAAGTCCAAAATTCCACATTCAGTATTCACAACCTAACACACATAACAATTTCCCTCTTCTTACCGCTTAAGTGACATATTGATTTTACTGCTTTAGACTTTTAATAGTAATATACGTTACAAGAGCGGTATGTTGACGTTTTCATGGTCGAGGAAAAGATTGAAAAAGCGAAACGTAGTTGAGCTTTTTTAATTTCCGAGAACATGAAAATAAACATACCGCTCGTGTATCGTACATTATTTTGTGCGAAGATCGTTTATTACATACCTGAAAGACGAATTTCTAATTAGTTGCAATGAAATCTCCATTTTGGTTTCTGTTTAATGACGCCAACTTCCGAACACCAAAATATCTTTCTTCAACATTGTTGCTGTAAAATGTTTTCTGTGTTTACTATACTCCAGCAGGCCGTGATATACGTCTCTCTTTTTTTTTCCCCCCAGTCTATAAATGCGAACTTAAAACAAACGGTAAGGTTATGTAATGATTTATTTTTCATTTTAATATTTTAACAATATTATTTGTATAACATATTGCAGTAATAACATCGGCATCTGGAATCTTGTTGATTTTTTCACGTCTTACTTAATGTTACTTGTATCAGGAATGCAATAAGTTTCGTGGAGTAGTAGATTTTACTTAATTTTTGCAAATATTTAAAAACAATAATTAACATTGCAATTTAGGTGAAATTGCAGTGGTAAGTTTCCAATTTATAATTATTACTATGTTAAACGTCTCTAAAAATAATATGTTAAAAGCCTAAAGCAGTAAAATGAATGTGGCGCTTAAGCGGTAAGAAGAGGGAAATTGTTATGTGTGTTACGTTGGGAATACTGAATGTGGTATTTCACACTTACCGCGTATTGGTTCTGTGCGGAAAACAAGCAAATACGCACGATCTCGCACAAAATATTATTTTTAGAGACGTTCAATATAGTAATAATTATAAATTGGAAACTTACCACTGCAATTTCACTTAATTTGCAAAAATTAAGTAAACTCTACAACTCCACTAAAGTTACTGCATTCGTAATGCAAGTAACATTAAGGAAGCCGTGAAAAAATCAACAAGATTCCAGACTCATTACATAACCTTACCGTTTGTTTTAAGTTCGCATTTATAGACTGGGGGAAAAAAGACAGACGTATATCACGGCCTGCTGGAGTATAGTAAACACAGAAAACATTTTCTAGCAACAATGTTGAAGATAGATATTTTTGTTTTGCAAATTTGCCGTCATTGAACAGAAACTAACATGGAGATTTCATTGCAACTAATTAGAAATTCCTCTTTCAGGTATGTAATAAACGATCTTCGCACAAAATAATGTACGATACACGAGCGGTATGTTTTCTTTCAATTCTCGGAAATTAAAAAAGCTCAACTACGTTTCGCTTTTTCAAACTTTTTCTCGAACATGAAAAGTTCAACATACCGCTCTTGTAACGCATATTACTATTGTGATTGAAACGTCACATTTTATGTTGTCCTTTTCTGTCTTCTTTAATATAAATACCTAATTTACAAAATAAATGCTTTGTTTGCCTTTATTTGATTATTTATCTATTATTTATTTATCTCCGTTAACAGCGTTCATGTAAAAGAAAATCCGTTTTGAAAATATTAAACACAAGTTTTAGTAATGTTAGGAACAGAATCTTTTCAATCTTACGTTAAGAGGTTATAATATATTAATAAAATTATGCCATTAGGAAAGTTCAGGAAAACAGATAGTTACACAACGCAGAACTGCACGCATTGTATTCTTCACCTAATATAATTAGGTACATTAAATCTAGACTTTTGAGATGGGCAATGCATGTAGCACGTATGGGTGAATCCAGAAATGTGTATAGAGTGTTAGTTGGGAGACCTGAGAGAAAAAGACCTTTGGGAAGGCTGAGATGTAGATGGGAGGATAATATTAAAATGTATTTGAGTTAGTTGAGATATGATGCAAGAGTCTGGATTAATCTTGCTCAGGACAGGGACCAATGGCGGGCTTATTAGAAGGCGACAATGAACCTCCGGATTCTCTAAAAGGCCATTTGTAAGTGAGTAAGTAAGTAAGAGTTTTTGTGATATTAGTAGTAGTAGTATTAGTAGTATTTATTTATTTAACCTGGTAGAGATAAGGCCATCAAGCCTTCTCTGCCCCTCTACCAGGGGATTACAACTATAATATGAAGAGTAAAATTACAATTAATATCACATTTACAATTACAATTACAGTAAAAATTAAAGTACGACAAGATTACCTGATTAATAAAAATAATATGAAGAATAAAATTACAATCAATATTAAATTTACTATTACAATAAGAATTAAATTACGACAAGATTGCCTGATTAATGAAAGCTATATAATTTATCATAGAAGTTAAGAACAAAGAATATTTTTGTATTTACTGAATTACAAATTAAACCTAGAATAACAAAATTCTACAGTGATGAAATTACCATATATTGAGATATTTTGTGACAGATTAAGGGAACTATTTACAAGAAACCATGTCTGAACGAGTCTCAATTACTGACCAAGTGACTTGTCAGTTAGCGTTTGAATTCAATTTCATTTCGACAGTCCCTGATGCTAGCAGGTAACGAATTCCAGAATCTTGGCAGGGCTATTGTGAAAGAGGATGAGTATTGAGGAGGTGCGATGGGATGGTATTGTTAGTATTGTTTCATGGCGAGAGCGTGTGTTCAGATTATGGTGGGAAGAAAGGTAAGTGAAGCGAGACGACAGGTACGAAGGAATAGAAGAGTTTAAGATTTCGAAGAGAAGGAGAAGTGAATGTAAATTTCTTTTCTTATCTAGTTTAAGCCAATCTATTATTTCCAGGGATGGGGTAATATGATCATATTTACGAACATTGCTTACAAAACGTACACACAAGGCTATGATATTTAAGAACAACATTGGTACTCAAAATACTTGGAAATTTTATCACTAAGAAGCCATTGAGAATAGTATTCTTAGCTTTAAAGTAGTACAATCATTAATACAGTATGGTATAACAAATTTGGGTGGAGTAGCATCATCTGTACTTAATCCATTAATTTTATTACACAGAAGATTAATAAAAATTTGTCTGATCAAAAATTTGGATTATCCAACAAATTTAAAATAACTACTGAAGCTTTCCTGGCGACGTGATATTTCAAAACGCTCTAGGGCTTCTAGCCATGTAATAAGTTGGTGATCCATCGACGTTTCGAGGATGTTCATCTTCCTCGTCTTCAGGGTTAACTCGTAATTGGGGGGATATCTTGCTCCTTATATTTTACAGTGCCGGCGGGAGTAGTAAGCCGGGGTCAAGTTGGATACACAGGCTATTTTATCCTTCATCTGTTGATTGCCGTTTACTTCATTGGAATACGTAGTGTTATTAAGGAATCATAGCAGCGACAAAACTGTCCTGAAAATATTAGTCGACTTTGGTCTGAATGTTTTATTTTTGTTTCGGTTTACAAATGGAGAGCATGGGCTATGACAGTGATGTCAAAGCAAGCGCATTTTTCTGACTTTGACGTCGTGCGCGTGCATCAAGCGCTACGTATGGAAGGAGGAAGGATTATGTATATGAATAAGCAGCCTGTTGGATTAAGAAAACAGTGGTGTACAAAGTTCAAACAGAACGTGAAATTTTATGTCGTTATTTTATATGGCTATTTACTATTTGATATTATCTATATTGTCTGTAAAACAAAGTACTAACAACAGTTCCTTAATATTGGAGTTAATAACATAATGTATGTATGTATTTATTCACACTGCAGTGGGTATATACCCGATGGCAATGGTAACTAATTACACTCAATAATGAATATAATAAGCTTATTAATTAAAAATATAATTAATAATAATACTAACAATAATTAATAATAATAATAATAATAATAATAATAATAATAACAGGGAATATATTAAATTAAATGAAACGATCACTTAAAATAACATTTGAAATAAATCTAATTTGTATCTTAAAACTAAGATCGAACTAAAACCCACGAGTATGATATGTTCATATCTGCACAAGTACCTTTCAAATTACACTCATTTCGCTGTCAACTCACTCACTGCAATGTAACTACGACACATTTCACTGAATCTATCCTGATTTCACTAACACTTCAAAAACATTTTACTGTTCAAATACTATGCACTGCCACTATAAACTATAAAGCTTCACTGACAGGAACACATTTCACTTACACAGCACACTTCACTGACACGACATACTTCTTCACTGATACAACAGACTTCACTGACACAACATAATTCTTCACTGATACAACACTTCAATAACAACATATCATTTACACCCTTTAAATACTGTGTATAATTACCGTCTATTAGTAAGGTCCTTAAGCCTATTTTTAAATACATTTTTGGTTGTTGGTAAAGCCTTTAGTAAGTCTGCAGGTAAAGCATTCCAGTCCCTGATAGTACGATTGAGAAAAGAAAACTTTCCAGTGTCCGTCCTCTGTCTTCTTTCCCTCAATTTATATGAGTGGTCGTTCCTTGAAGAGTAATTTGGCAGTTGCAACCTATTTTTTATTTCTCTCCAGGCAGGCTCACCTCTGTATGTTGTGAACAGTGCGCATAATCGAATTCGCGTTCTCCTGTCCGTGAGTGTGTCACATTTTAATGGTGAATTTTTCCGACAACACTTAAGAGCCCGTTTTTGAATCTTTTCCAGTGTCTTAATATGTTCTAATCTGTAAGGATCCCAACATGTAGCACCATATTCAATTACTGGACATACTAGTAATTTATATGCAATCTCTTTGGATTTATCAGAACCTTTTCTTAGTACCCTCATCACAAAGTGTAACGCTCTCCATGCTTTTCCCGCTGTGACCGTAACGTGTTCCCCCCAGCCGAGATCACTGCTAAATGTTATTCCGAGGTATTTACATTTGTTAACTTCGGGAATGGTTTCACCCCCTAACGTATACGATGCGACTATTTTATTTCTTTTCCTTGTAAAGCTGATGGCTTTGCTCTTTAGAGAATTTATTTTCATTTTGTTGGCTATTGCCCAATCGTTTATTCTATTGAGGTCATTCTGGAGAAGAGTAGTATCTTCATGGCTTTTTATTTCCCTGTATACCATACAATCATCCGCGAATAAGCGAACCCTAGACAAGATATTAACTGGCAGATCATTTACAAAAGCCAAGAATAGAAGAGGCCCCAAGACACTCCCCTGCGGAACCCCGGAAGTAATTTCAATTGGGTTCGATAGTTCCTTCCCTACCCGTACTCTCTGAGTGCGATAAGTTAAAAATTCCTTGATCCATGGAGCACTCTGAAGTCAATCCCCGTTGATTGTAGTTTAACCAACAATATATCGTGTGGGACTACATCGAATGCGCGTGAAAAGTCAATAATCACTGCATCTACTTGGCTATTGGAATCTATTCTAAATCCTGACATACCGTTACTAATTGACTCTCACATGAATAGCCCCCCCCCGAAATCCATGCTGACAGTTATGTAACCAATTTGAGTCATCCCAATGCTGCCTTAGATAAGCTGAAATCAAGTGTTCCACCTGTTTGCAAACCACAGAGGTAAGGCTGACCGGTCTGTAATTTTTTGCATCTGAGCGAGACCCTGACTTATAAATTGGCACCACTATTGCATCTTTCCAAGAGTTAAGAAGACATATTCACATAAATTTCATTGTAGTAAAATTATACTACATTAAGTGAATGAAACATCATTCATAAAGAAAGTGATGTTCCAAAGAAAGAGATTAAGTATGACATGTTAAGTTGGAATTGATATTGATGCTATCTTCAGCCTTATAAAAGTAATCAATAAACTAATCAAAACAATATTATAGCACAAAGCAAAGTTACCTAGGTATATGTTTCAACTGTAACTAATATTACATATCAATACCCTCATCACGTTATGCTTTTAAGGTGATATTGGTGCGCAACTTCCTATCATCAGAATATTAAATTATTTTCTCAAAATCTGCTAAAGCTATAGAGCTGACGTTTTTACAACACATGGGCACACATGTTTAGTAATGATGTAACAGTAGTTCCTTTATTAATTTATTTTCTTATAAACATTTTCCATGCGAATATTTTCAACATTTTCAGTACACAATCTTAAATATTACGTATTTACGATATATTAGATTTACGAAAACATTGTTTCAGTACCTGTAAGGCTACTAAATAAACATATCTGAAAATTTCACCTTTCTGTAAAAAGTTGAGAAAATACTGCTTTTGAATAAAATGGAAACTCGAGAAAAGTGAGCATTAAAATTGAAACTTACATTCTTATAATGCACTTAGGCTATACTTCTCAGACAAATCTAAAGATTAACATGGATACAGTTTTAATAAGTTCTATTCCCTTTATCTATTAATTCAGTGCTGTGCATCCCTGTAAATAGTTCGACCAAGCGGCATATACTACCTCTCTCCTCTGTATCTTTCCTTTCCGCTGTAAAGCGCTCAGGCTCTCCTGAGCTCTAAAGCGCGCGCTTGTCCATATGGGCATCAGTTGACATGACTGGTCTATGATAAGAGAAGTAATTACTGAAGGGCATACAAAATATTTTCTCTTCTTTTGATATTCTGAAATTATCCAGCTGACAACAAATATTTCACATTGACCCACTCAAAGTGTATCGTACGTATCTACTATCATTATATTATTACAGAACTCTCGATTATAAATCAAATGAGTGGTCGCACAGGTCTGTAACTGCTTTCGATGCTGAGATATTATAGAGAGAGACTCTTCGGCACGACTTATTTCAAACTCAACTTCGGCGCCCTCATTCCCGCAACAATAGGAGATGGCATCATTTGGCGTGGAGAAACGTATTGTACGTAAATAGTAAAAATAATAGTAGTAACTTACAGGGCTGGGGACGGAGCGGTTCGGTTCGGAGCAGTTACTGTGACGTCATTACTCGGTTGAACCGAGTACAGTACCGAGTACAAATTTGTTGCGGCAGATTTAAAATTTAGATAGATTGAGTCGATTTTAGAACGTGCTTTGAAAGTGAAACCAAGCGTGTTTTAAAAGCGTTGTAGTAGGCCTAAAGCGCTTTCGCTTTGCCAATTGACGAAAAAAAAAAGTGCTCCTCTTCATTGCAAAATGGCGGTTGCAAATTTAATTTGCGTGATTACAACTATTTGCGGAGTTATTTTGTATGAAAGGCCTATTTAACTTTCAGTGTTGTTATAATTACAGACAAAATAAAATTGATAAAATAATTTATAATACTAACAGCTAATAAATTAACATGTGAGGTAAACGTTAAACGCTGCAGCTAAGTAAAAAAGAAGATAGAAAGTAACGGACTCCATGAAGCGCTGCCTAAAACACTTAAAGATAACACACAGAATTATTTACTTTCATGGAAAGTGGATAAAATAATCAATAAAATGTGGCATCTTGAACTGAAGAACATAATGTTTATTTATTTTATACCATTACTAGCCTTCAATACAACCATGTTCTCTTTGGTGAACAGTAATATTATTGATAAACTAAATTAATTAGGTAACATAATTCGTAGAAATGAATACAAATAAAATGATAACTGATGAGGTAACACAAATAGAAGAAAAATATAATGCACTTCCTTTTTTAACATATTTTAATACTAATCAAACACTCTAATATGATGATGATAATAATAATAATAAAAATAATAATAATGATAATAATAATATTATTATTACGTACAGTAAAATGTTCAGACTGTCAGTGTTCATTAGGCTCACTTGACAGGTCATATAATAGGATGAACTCCTCTTCAATACTAGAGACCTTTCAGCCCTCCTTGGGGATAAGGGAATAATTTGTCCTGCAGCAGAAAATATTTACAACAACAGTACCTACGTTGTTGTCTGCTAGAATTAAGTAAAACACGTGAACTCTATTCGAACGTTTGAACTGACCGGTAACGGCTACGGTTAACCGAGTAACTTCGGTGCTCCGCTGCCAAGCACATAAACCGATAGAACCGAGTAACTCAGCAGTTCTACTCGCTCTGTCCCCAGCTCTAGTAATTTACAATAATAATAATAACAATAATAATAATCATCATCATCATCATCGACAATTTTATAAACCGTCTTCAATATTCTCTTGACTGTTTTAGTTGGCTACCTTATCTTTTATAAAGACACAAGTTCAGCAGCTTTATAGGTATGTTATTCTTTTTAAGTGTCATGTACTCGGATATTAAAATGCTTGCAATTCTTTCCCGTCGATATTTTGGTCTGCATTTCCTTTGTTCAAAACCTGTTTACCTACTCGCGTTTACCCTTGGGAGATGGAAGGAGATACGACTTGGGTGTGTAGCTGGAAACTGGATTGTGTGACCTGCGACGGCAGCCAAGCTACTGTACCAGAACAAATTGACTCTATACGAGCATAATTAGATGTTACAAAATTCGAACTGTAATATAAATAACTTCCTGTGAACCTTTTATGCAGAAACACCGATCAAAATATGATTGACGGTCAAGGAGGGTTTGATTGGCCATCAGTTCTACTGCGTGTTCAGTTCAAAGTGTGTCATGGCTCGCTGTATGCCGTCATGTGGCTAGTCGTTGAGCCTAGAGAATTCAATCTTCCTACACTTCCGCAGAGGCGTATTACCTATGTGCCAGAGAAGTTGTCTAGTAAATACTGCGTTCATTCCGAAGAGTACTTACCGATACGTACGGTAACGCCTGTAGTGGCAGGAATGTGAACTGTTTGGAAACACGTACTGAGGTGAGTTTTTTCTTACTGTCGGGATATGGGGAGAGGGTTAAGACGATTACTTACGTATTTGTTGACATTAACTTCGACGGTCAACATGGACACGGAGCATTTGATTTGTATTGTGGAATGTTGCCGTACGCAACCGATGATAACAAATACCCTGCATACGACTTGCCCGCGCAAAACACAGTTCGAAAGAGGTTATGGTAGCACACAGACCGTACAGACCGCCATCTGTTGCTACGACGTTGAAGTTATACCATACACGTTCTCAAGTTCAGATTGAACGCCTTGATTAATAGGCAGCTTCTCTGACATAAAAGCTGAAACTCGCTTCAAATCGCTGACTCACAACAGTGACGTCATGACACACTTTGAAATGAACACCCAGTATTTCTGTTGCAGAAAGAACGATCAGTATTTGATCGGAGATCAATCTTCTATTAGATTTGATCAACAGATTTTTGCTGGTTAAGTGACTGATCATTGATCAAGTATTTATGTTATTCTCTTTATAGTGCAGTTACTGTAATTTATAGCTATAGTAAATAATTATAGCGTTACAATATTGTTTTCGACAAAATGGATTCTTCTGATGAAGAAATTTTAGAATAAAAAAAATATTATTAAGAAGAAGGCATTTCCGTCACAGACCTGAATTGTTTTTATGTATAATGACATAGAATTTGAGCAAAGATTTAGGTTAAGTAAGGATTCGTGTGTTTTGTTACTTTCAAAAATTGAAACAAATACATGCAGACAGACAAATCGAAACCTTCCACTTTCTTCTATGAACGAAGTTCTAATAACGCTGACATTTTATGCTGTTGGAATTTTTCAGGCAGTCTTGGGTGATCTTGCTGGGGTCCACAAATCAACTATTTGCCGAGTAGTTAGGAATGTTACGTATGAAAATACTTTCTTATCGCAGGATCTCGTAAAGTCCCCAAACTCAGACCGGGAACGATTTCAAATCCAGAGGGAATTTTCAGCCATGTCAGGATTTCCAAGAGTAATTGGTTGTATAAACTGCTCACATCTCCATCCAGTCACCTGGTTGAAATGATGCCGAACTTTATCCAAATAGAAAAGGTTTCTTTTCTGTGAATATACAGGCAATATGTAGCCTACACCATCATTGAAATTCTGGAATGTTGTAGCCCGTTGGCAGGGTTCTACATATGACAACACAATATTTTTAACTTTTAAAAATATTTTTAATGAATAGGTTACGAGCTCAATTTGTAAACAGAGAGATGGGAAATGGACTTATGAGTATTTTGGGCTATGGAGGCTATGCATATTCCAATTTCTTGTCGACTCCTCTAGCAAATCCCACAACAGAAGCCCCCTCACGTTTTTTTTTTTTTTTGTTTGCTTCATTTTTTTTCATTATATTGTAGTCTATATACAAATAGAATCCGCCTGTATCCTTTCTACAAAAAGCAACAAAATAGCAAAGCATTCACTTGTTTTCCTAGTCATCGCCCACTTGATGCATTCGTTTCGCGACTTTAAACAGCATCAAATTGGCTGTGGTTGCTAAATAGCGCTGTTGTCAAATGCATTTCTTTCTTAAATCAGCAATTAGTAAATCGGAACAAGTTGATTGGAGATTCACCTTTGTGCAACGCAATTAACAATCAAATAAATCAGACATCAACTGATTGGCGATCAGGGACTGATTTCATTTGCGTTTCTGCAACCGGGCCTTAGTCTTATCCCCGAATACCATTATGAAGAGCATCTCTGGGATTGTCGCTAAAGCAGTAGAGATCAATTTTTGCATTTTGTGTGTTTTCAATTACAGTACATCACGTATATAAAGTAAATTCCTACCTCACACGAAACACATAATGTCCTACACAATGTCTTGATAGAAACAAAATTATCTACGAAACAAGAAACAATCTACGGAAACAAATTAAAGAAAAAAGTTGACGGGGTGGAATTGCTACTCCCGTTCATTATTACACTAATATACACAATTTATTGTCCAATATGTGATAAATCACTTCAGTGAATATTTTTATCAGACTATTACACTCTTACTACGTCATACTACTTTTGACCAATAAAACGGTACGAAAGGACGTATTTCAACCAATTTTATCGCGTCCCTAGCATTTGTTTAATTTTATCGCGTCCCTAGCATTTGTTTCTTTGTTTGCCAACATTTGAAACTGCGCTGGTCTGGACGTCAAAACATATATATATATATATATAATTACAAACCACTCCAGTCGATGCACAGCAGTTTCAAATATGACTCGCATTGGCATTCAAGAACAAGAATTAATAAAAATCACTGATCATACCTATGCATCTTCTGAAATCCTATTTACAAATAAATGAAGAGCATCATTCGGAAATCCTGAATAAGTTGAATACAGCATGTAGGCCTAAATCAACAAGTTCCACTTCCATTACGCACACGTCCAATATAACATCAATTGAACCATGAACCACATTGAAATTTGAAAATTGTACATTCAATAATTATTCCTTTTAAAATTATTCATGTTTATTTTTTATGTCATCGTCGTTAGTTAAAACTTTTCTAGCACTTGTGTATATTAGTTAGGTTATGTTATAGCTTCTGCTATATGATATTATGGATAGTCACGTATCAGAGATTGTTTAATATTAAGATTTATTGAAAATCATCTGTCACGTGACGTTGATTACTGGGATTCGGATAATTGAAGTGGAATGCAACTGTAACTCACTACTGTCATCTAGCATGCATCTAGCGTAATATTTGTAATGTTGAGATGGTACAATAATACATTTGAGGACAGTTGTATTTTCGTAAGTCAATTAATATTTTATTGTATTGGAGTACTTTGTTACTTCTAATCTTTGTATACTTTCTTCTAATCGTGTAATATTCAATTAAATCCCACTCGAGTTTTGATTTTCTCTAGATAAATCAAAACGTCTAGTGAGATTACTGTTGATAAAATACCTGAAAACATTAATTTTTTTGTCATCCTAGGTAGGTCTGAAGAGTAAACAGGGGAATCTCGGTTTCCAAGTTAACATTGAATAACGTTATGTAATGTAGGCCTATTTGTATATGTAGGCTCTATGTATTCAATTTTTTGCACACTGGCATTGTGAACAGTTTTTATTGTTAGTCAAAATCGTCCACAATTTGCCACATTATTGTACAAGTGTCGTAAAATATTAGCATACAAACTAAAACGTAATTATAGTACTTCTTTTATAACGGCAATAAAAGCTTGATTTCAATTCACAACGAAAAGCAATACTATACAACGGATAACCAATAAGTTTCCAGACTGCTCTGAATGTAGGCAACACACAGGGTAAAAGGAATGGAGAACCAGAGAAACGCCTGGAATCTATATGCTAAAGGCATCACTTGAAAGTCTAAGAAGAAGAATAGTCATAAGGCGTATATGGAGAGATCCCAGAAAATCGCAACTGGTTCTGGACATGTTTGGACAAAATCACGTGTAGAAGCACAGTTTTTAAGACAACCTGACGCTCTTCCGTAGACTGACTCAACAGGCATGGAAGCAATAATCTTCAGTGACACTCACATGTATGTTTCATGGTACAATAAATAGGCCTACAAGTGCAATTCGAAAATATTTTGATTGCATCTTATATTATGAAAGAAGTTTATAATATTATAATTTATTGCATTGGTCAGTGTTCAGGAATTGGGTGAAGCGAATTTCCTAATTTGTAGCTATGACATTATATTATGAAATGCATATAGAGTGTTAGTTGGGAGGCCGGAGGGAAAGAGACCTTTGGGGTACTGAGACGTAGATGGGAGGATAATATATAAATAGACTTGAGGGAGGTGGGATGTGATGAGACTGGATTAATCTTGTTCAGGATAAGGACTGATGGCGGGCTTATGTGAGGGCGGCAATAAACCTCCGGGTTCCTTAAATGCCATTATAAGTAAAGTAGTTGGTTTATATGTTTGTAATACTTACTTACTTACTTACTTACTTACTTACTTACTTACTGGCTTTTAAGGAACCCGAAGGTTCACTGCCGCCCTCACATAAGCCCGCCATTAGTCCCAATCCTGAGCAAGATTAATCCAGTCTGTATCATCATATCCCACCTCCCTCAAATCCATTGTAATATTATCTTCCCATCTACGTCTCAGCCTCGGCCTCTCCAAAGGTCTTTTTCCATCCAGTCTCCCAACTAACACTCTATATCCATTTCTGGATTCACCCATATGTGCTACATGCATTCCGAGGGTTATTTGAAGGTTTCGTAACAAGTTGTTTTTTACGGTGATGGGTTGTTAGCCCTTCGCCCAACCCCCAAGCTGGAGGACCACCCCTCATCGGCTGTCCGCTACTGCCTATTCAATATATTCACAGCTACCATCCATATCTGGAAGCCGTTTCCTCGATATGTTTGCAATAATAGGTAATAATTATGTTTAACCGTTACTGTGTCCTAACATTCTTCATCGACTCGAGCAAAAATAACATGTAAATCTGACGTTATATCTAATGCAGTCACACGTAATTGTACCAAAAGATTCTTTTCCAATATACGTATCCTGCAGTTTGACACATACGTAGGATTAATAACTAAGTCAGTCAGTCAGTCAATCAGTCAGTCAGTCAGTTCAGTCAGTCAGTCAAGTCAATCAGTCAGTCAGTCAGTCAGTCAGTCAGTCAATTAGCCTTCTAGTCACTTATCGTACCTACTTGAAACAGAAAAATAATTTCAAATTCTGTCACTTGGTTTCATTTAAAAGCTGGAAGCTTTCACCTGAGAAGCTAGTAGTGAATATGTGAAGAAATACAGGATTTCAAACATTTTTAAAACAAACGACAAGCCAAGCATATTGTATTAAGAATGGTTGAGCTAACATGCTTTACAGAAAGAAACAGGTTTGAGAAGTTTGAACTCCATATATACCTAGCTTGCCATAGCAACGACACTTCGGTATTTAGCTTTACATTATAAATAAAGGACAGGTTCATTATGTAAATACGTGGCCAGCAGAAATGGCATTGAGAGACTCTTGTAACTTGACCCGGTATATATAGCACACACCATATCTGATTCAGAACTACAGGAAGTATTTCTGACCACCGGTTTCAATCGTATTTAATTATCGTCATAAAATTTATTATAATTTATATTAATTATGTTCTTTATGAAGTCGGTGTAGAAATAAAACATAATTTACTAAAACATTTTGAAAACACATTTAGATATTAGTCAGGTTCTAAGACTGTAAAAGTAATTGTATTCAAATATAATTTAAGAGCGATGCCTAGAGGATTCATCGTAGATATATAAAAGTACATTATGCAACGAGCCTATAATGGTAGTAATTAAGACGCGAGTATGTTTATAAAACGAGCGCAAGCGAGTTTCATAATTTTCATACGAGGTCTTAATTACCATTATAGTCAAGTTTCAAACGACTTTTTATGCTCGATCATATTTCTAAATTGAAATTATTCATAAGTATTCATGTTATTCTTATCTGACTGAGGAGCGGAACTGACCTTGTGCAATACCTCGTAAATTGTGAGCTGTGCGCAGACGCGAAAGTATTGATTATTTCCGAGAAACAAATGTCGACATTGACCTTGATATAATCTAGAGAGTAAAATAAACATTAATCTTGATATAACCATGAAATTGAATTATACATTGAAAAACGAGATGACAAATTGAATTTATTTGAATATTATTTACAATTAACGCTAATTATTATGGTAACAGAACTAGTTGTCTTTCGATTGCATATCCGAGAATAATCGATACTTGCGCTTTCATATTGCTACAATGGTATTTTCTGATTGGTAGAACAACTGAACTTTAATGAATAGGTGTACTTTAATGAAGTCCATTAAAGGGCTGCTACCAGATGTATAATTACTACATTTCGGCATGGTCGAGCATAAAAATAATTTTAAGTTAGTCACCATTACGGTTCCATTTTTAGTTATGCAGAATATAAGCTTAGATGTGAGAAATTAATTTTTCTTCTGCAACTGTTCCGCATGCCCCAGTACGTCTGAAATAGGCCTACAAAGTTCTAAATACTTTAACAGTTCTGAAATAATAATTTTACAAACTAACCGTGATCAGAACTTTAAGCTAGTGTACCGCCTATAAAGAAGTTACATGAATCTGTGCCAGACAACATGATATTGACATTGGAGTATGTATAGCCTATAATTAAGGTAATTCCGGGAGAGTTGCCCCACTTAAGGTTTTTATCGTTTAAAAATTAAACAAACCAAAGCAGATACTTTATTCATGTGTTATAGCATGTGACATACATTAAAGGTTTATGTAAAATATGAAACAATCAATAATTCGTACACAACAAGTGGCAAAATAAAAATTAATCAGATACGACATCACTGTAATATACACACATGTAGGGGAGAGATGCCCCGCTGTGTTAATTCCCAAATTAAACTATTAATTTGATAAATAACACTCTAAATAATGTTGTTTATTTTATTTTACCAATAAGTTAATTTTCTGAGCTCGTTTTTCAGTGCGACCACACATATGGCACTTAGCCCACATGTTATGCAACTTCTTGCAGAAAAGTCACTGAAACCAATCAACAACTTCCTTCGTTTGATCAAATTTTCAAGGCACTCAACAAAGTTGGAACTATTTACTTTGTTTCATTTGACGACACACTCTTCATATTTTCTCCAAAAGTGTCTTCTATATCTACAAGATTTTGAAGAATTTGACTTGAGCTTTTTGGAACTGGAAGGGTTTCAAAGATGGTGTTTCCATTTTTATCTCCACCTGTAACGCGTTCTACCGATCGCTTTCTTTTGTTCACAGCAAAAGATATTGCTGGCACATAGTTTATTTCATGAAGGGATTGAAAGGAGTCGCTGTCGCTGAATTTGCCATTGTGGCACTTGAGCCGAAATTACAACTTATTATCCCGTTATCATTAGAAATTGTAGCCGATAAAGTTTTCTTTTCTTTGAGATTTCCTGAAGACGCACAGAAAGGAATTCTTACAGCTGTGTTGTTGATTGATGCATCATAAATACTGGAGAGGTGCTCAGGAACTGCATCTGGATTGAAAGGATACAAACCTCTGGCTCGAAATCCAAATGACCTCTCTATTACTACCAACTCAGCTTTCTAGATGGATTGTCAGGCTTGCTTTTATAAGCCATCCATCGCTGTGATTCTCTTCTTGAAATAATGTTTGAGAGACTTAAAATGTGAGCAATCAAGAGATTGAAGTGCCTGAGTTGCATAGGTTGGTAGGCAAACAATTGTGATTCATTATCCTCATTCTAGCATTTTATGTTATCTAAATGTGCTGAATGTTCATCCAAAATTAAGGGAATCTTGCCAGGATTCTTTCTTGGAGTAAAATTTTCCTTCAATCGCTTCATAAATAATTCTGATGGAACGTAGGACTATTTTGGGTTCATATAAACCCCGTTTCTACTAGGAATCCGTCAAAACTTCCATTTTTCGTCACAAACATTGACGGTAGAAGAAATGTTCCTCCGAATTGCAACATGTTATGACAGAATCACTTCCACCTTTCTCGCTTGAAGTTAGACTTCAACATCTTTGGATCCCTTTTTCTCAACCACTTTTCCTTGTAAATTTGTTTAGTTGGATGCCACTTTCCTCTATTTTATGTGGCTTTCCTACAAATTGTGTTCACATAGAGTTGTTTCCAGTAGGTCAGAATACTGCTTGACTTCTTGTCTCGACATACCTTGACCCCTTCAGAGATGGATGATCCTTCTGACTGCCTGACAGGTAACTCAAGGTTTCGCTCTAGGTAGAATTGCAGCCATTGGATAATTCTTGAATACTCCACTAGATTTCAGTCGGTGGATTGTTCTCTAAATAATTCCATAACAGTGCGATGCTTCATTAATTCCCAATTCCCCAAAAAGTTACAGTAAGATTGAAGAAATCTCTGGGATTGCATTGACTAACGTTTGGTCGTGAAATGTGTCTTTCAAACATAACTTTGGACATCCCTTAACATTTTGAAGGCCCTCAACTTTGGGCACCTATTGAAAATGTCGCTGTAACAAATTTAGAATACCGGTATTCCTTAAAATGTTCATGGATTTAAACTTTGGACACCTCTTGAAAATATGTGATCCTCTGGCAAGTTTTGGTCATCCTTTAAAAATTATTGGCCTCTAATATGTAATAATTCTATTCCAATATAATAATTCAATTAAAATTCCAATAAATTCAGCAAGGACACTAATAATAATTAGTTATGTACGGTAACATCACTTAAGTACATGGGGCGTCTCTCCCTCGAACAGGTGGGGCATCTCTCCCTCGAACAGGTGGGGCATCTCTCCCTTTAGCATGACCATTACGCCTTATGTATTTAAGGGCAACCGTAATGGACAATTACTTATTTTTTTTTTTAGAATGGAGTACAATGCATGTACTTGTCAAATATATTG
This sequence comes from Periplaneta americana, assembly GCA_025594305.2. NCBI lineage: Eukaryota > Metazoa > Arthropoda > Insecta > Blattodea > Blattidae > Periplaneta > Periplaneta americana. The sequence continues at coordinate 36,767,001 of JAJSOF020000001.1, forward strand.
GATTGAGCAACATATACATAGCCATTATCCCAATTACGAATTTTGAAAAATTATAAATATTATAACAAAGCCTACGAAAAACAGCATTTCCTTTTTCTATTCACTTTTCACACACAAAAAAACCGTCACAAAGATTGCACTGCTTGCCTTCGAGGGTCGTATACGAATTAAACAAATGGTCCCAAGGTCGATTCCTTAGAGGTTTTGAGATAAGGAGAAAAGGAGGGTGGGGCGACTCTCCCCGTGGGGCATCTCTCCCGGAATTACCTTATATGGTGAACCATAGGTAGGGTTGCCAACTTTTTTTAATAAAATATGGCAGACTAAAAAATCGACAATATTTCACATAGAAAATTGACAAAAATAATCTGTTCAGTTACTACAGGGAAATCATTTTATTTTTACTTCAATTTTTATTGTAGCTGAGTTTTTGAATGTACTTCACTCCCATCCCCTCTAATAGTAAACTTCAAACTGTTCTCCACACAGAACCAAGCGTATACAGTCAAAGTCGCCTTACGGTCATAGTAAACACAAACAGTACTGAGTTAGTGAGTATAGTGCGTTTCAGAAATACAGTATGTTCGCTTTCAATATAGTGAATCATATTCTCGCACAGGTACTGTCGTCCGTTTGCCTATGTCACATGTCGGTTTCCCCACCTGCTTCTGCTCGTCTCTCTGTAAAGTGTAGTATTTGGGCTCTCTTAGCTCTTTTCTGAAAACATTAATTTCTGTTAGGAATTGGACGTCTACGTAATATTATGCAACTGTTTAAAATAAATAAAAGGGCCTCGTTAATTAATTAACTGTCACGTGATTTCCCCCTTTCTACGACCCTGCGACAAAACCACTTGGACGGACAGTAGATAGTATGTCTGAGTAATTTTATCTTTTTGGATCGGGCAGAAGTGAAGATTGAATTTACAGTACGTAAGGTACTCTTTTGTAGAGTTGTACAGAATCATTTCAACATGAGTTACCAGTAAGAAGAACGAAACTGGTAATTGGAATTAGGTACAATAGTCTATAGTACGATAATATGCACAAAAGAACTGAAGCCTATATCGAAAAGAACGACCAACATTTTAAAAAATGTGTTTAAATATCCATATTATGATTATTTTTCAATTTAACTTCATTCTCTATATTGTACGCTAATGTGCTGTAGACAGTATAATATACACTGCGTAATGAATACGTCCACATGGACAGCTCAGTTCGTGAGTAAAAACACTTATTGTTAATACTGGACTGTATTTTGATTAAACAAAACCTAATGAAAATGATCAAACTCAAAAGCGCAATATTCCCTCGTTTATGTAAATGGATTAACTACTTTTCTTCCCTCCTATACCTAGTAAAGTGATTTGTTTGTATATTACGTCAGTATCATCGAACTCCATTCGTGGAAGGAGATAGCAAACGGCATTGATCCAGAGGTATAGGCAAGTTAATATTAAAAATGTTAGTAAAAATAAAATGATGTCCCTATACAAAACAACTTTATTCTACACTTCGACAGCTAGGTTTAAATTAAAAGTATTATGAGACAGATTTTGTCTCGCGTAATAGTTGAATTAGACTACAGTTTGCAGCTCTAATTTGATTAGATGTATCGTGCTCCTGTTATGAACATCTGTCCAATTATTGTCCACGAGATGAAACATACTCTTTGTATAAGAGCATTACTACTTAGTATGGTTAGAACAAAACTAGCCAGTTTTTTCCAAATTTATAACATTAACATGGTTTGACTTTAAACAGGTGTGCACTAAAATCCATTTATGGCAAGCATTGTCTTCTAAATAGGCTGCATATTTTAATGCCTGTCTTGAACAACGAAATTCATCATATGAATCATAATCATTCATGGCAAAATCAAATATTTAGAATAAAAATGTTTATATTATGCAAAAATAAGGAGAAAAATGTTCGAAGAGAACAATAATACGGGAGCCGAGGGTTTGTTAAAAATTAGGGGCAAACACGGGAGATCTCGGGATGGTTGGCAACCCTAACCATACGTAATGACATTAATTTCAGTGAATTATTCTTTGAGATATTTCAAACAAAAATGTTTAATATAATTTTGACCGTTTTCGCTTCTTTTTCGAGAAAAAACTTGTTTTTTATTCCCTCAACGTTAGCCACTTACGTTCCGTAATTTATGTATTTATGTATACATACAGGGTGTTAAAAAAGTATCCAATATTTTAGGAGGTGATAGTATGCTTCAAAACAAGAAAATAATGTCTAATAAACATGGGTCATACAACACATACTTTCTGAGATCTGAACACTTGTTCATACGAGGTGCTCAATGTGAGGTCCATTCATGGCAATTCATTCCTCTGCCCTTCGGCATAAGGAATCACGCACTCTTTGAAATTGATCTGGTTGTTCTTGATAACTAAACGTCTAGGGGATTTAGGTTTGGGGAACGAGCAGGCCAAGGTGTGAGGCCTCCCCATTCAATCCAGCGGTCCTGAAATGTCAGCGTCAGGTGTTCACGCTCATTGCGGAAAAAAATGTGCTGGTGTGCCATCATGCATGAACCACATCTGTAGTCTTTGCTGACATTGCACATATTCCAGCAAGGTAGGCAATACATTAATTAGAACATCCTGATAACGAGCCCCAGTTAATCTCTGTGGTAGCACGTATGGTCCTTAATCTATCGCCAAGAACGCCTGCCCATACGTTGATTGAGAATCGGTGTTGATGCCTTATTTCTTCAATTGCATGGGAATTTTCAACAGCCCACACATGCTGATTACGAAAATTCACAACGACATCTCTACTGAACCCCGCTCATATCCTCAACCAAACTTATGTTTTCAGTATTCCGTGCCAGGGGTGTCAACTACGGTATGATTATCTGGTAGCTTGCTGTATTATAGGGCAAAAAATGCATTGCTATGAATGGACGTTACGTTGAGCACCTTCTATGAACAAGTGTTCAGATCTCAGAAAGTATGTGTTGTAAGACCCATGTTTATTAGACATTAATTTCTTGTTTTGATGCATACTGGCACCTCCTAAAATATTGGATACTTTTTTAACACCCTGTATAAGCAAAAGCGACAAAAATGTATTTGCCTTTTCTGCCTAAAATATTTCAGAGATTAACCCTCTTATATTAAATACATGACTTTCGGTTGAACCCCTATATGTAAGATCCGAATTATTTCTTACTATAGTCTACTTTATATTTAGGATATTTTTATTATTTTATAAGGTGCACTACAGCAATACTTCTACTTAAATATTTCAGTGCCAAACATAACTTGAGAAGAAGCAAAAATTTTCACAGCATGTTATTGCATTATTTGGTTCATACATTCATACAAGAATTTCAGCCATCACACCAACAGGTGGGGTCTTCGCAACCGGTTATCCAGCCGATGCTCTCAGAGGGCAATGAAATTGTATCTGTGTTACTGCTTTCAAAACAACCACGCCTTGCTAATATTACCCAATTACAAACAAGGAGCCTAGTCAATCGGCGAGTTCTAGAGGAGGTACAGAACTGGCTAAAGTAACAATTCCACCATGGAAACTAATTACAAGGAGAGGATATGCATTAGGGTTCACCAGGTTTGATGATTATATTTCAGATGGAAGTCAGTAATGTAAAACGAAGTACATGGAAAGCCGTATTATTATACAATGCTGAAAATTTGATTAGGTATAGGCAGCCCAATTACGTTCTACCACATCTTTACTGAATTCATTTTCAATTATCCTACTTCAGAAAGTGTCATATTTTGTTCCGGGACACGCCACGGATTTTGATAGCGAAGATACCTTATTCATTCATTCATTCATTCATTCATTCATTCATTCATTCATTCATTCATTCATTCATTCATTCATTCATTCAGTCCACACCTGTGGAGTAACGGTTAGCGCGTCTAGCCGCGAAATAAGGTGGCCCGGGTTCGATTCCCGGTCGGGGCAAGTTACCTGGTTGAGGTTTTTCCGGGGTTTTCCCTCAACCCAATATGAGCAAATCCTGGGTAACTTTCGGTGTTGGACCCCGGACCATTTCACCGGCATTATCACCTTCATCTCATTCAGACGCTAAATAACCTGAGATGTTGATAAAGCGTCATAAAATAACCTACTGAAATAAAAAAATTCATTCATTGATTCATTAATTTCACAAGGACTGGATTAGGAATGGATTCTTGCATTTAGGCCGTGATGTGATGACTTTCTAAGTTCAACGGATGTCCCGGGTGGCATTCCTGAATCCGACGCTGACAGACAGGCTATCCTTTCTGGGCCTTTCAGTTAAGCTCCCATCATCAACTGACGAGCGCGAACCCAGAGCTCGGAGCCTCAAGCCTTAGAGCCTACATCAGCATCGTAAAACCGTGCTACTCCAGACATCACCAGCCTTTTTTACTATTACAGATAACAGATGAAATGAGGGGGAATGGAGATTATTGGTGGCAGGAAAGAGGAAAACGGGAGTACCCCGAAAAAAACCTCTACAACAACTATTTTATCCATCATAAATTCCACCTATACCTGATCGAGGATCGAACTGGGCCACCTGAATTGTAGGCCAGCGCGTTAGCATTGTAGCCACAGACGCAGAGAATATATTCTTCTTCTTCTTCATTAGTCCCTTATGCCGCTAAGCGTCAGAGCACCTCATTTTGTCCAGTTCATCCACTCCTCTCGATCTTGGCTAATTCACTTTATCTCCATCCTAGTTTTCTCGTGCTTTATTCTAACTTTTTCTATTCTATCCTCCCATGTTTTTCTCGGCCGTCCTCTTCCTACTCTACCCTCCACCCGCATTTCCATCACTTGAGCGTATTCCGAATCTCAGCGCTGAGCAATCTGATGGCATCACGGTGTTCCGAATTTCACCGATGGAGTCGCTGATGCTCCACCCACCGGTGCCATCAGCTTGCAGAGGTGGTGGCAGTCTCCATCAGCCGCCATCAGTGAATCTGATTGGTTCTTGTATAGGGCGGGAATTAGCAGACGAATGACATCGTGCACTTTTGTGTCATGGTGGTGTGTTCTGCTGTATTGTTTGTAATGAGCAGAACGTAAAAACAATAATGTTAATGGCTTATGAGCGAACATGTCAACGGACCCGTTATTACTACTGGTTCAAGAAATAAATTGTTTATGCTCTCTTTCCTTTGAACGAGATGGCAGTACGGAAATTTCGCAAAATTTTGCTAGCGTAGCACAGAAAACAACTTGTACAGTCGCCATGACAGCCATCGATCCTTCCAGCAGTTTTGTTCCTATTTCGCTGCAGCGTGACGTCATTGTTGTCCACCGGTCCGGTCAGATTCGGAATACGCTGATTACTTGCTTTGCTTTCCTGCCCTCACTCATTCTATTCACATGTCCAAAGCACTTCAACTGACGCTCCTCTACTACCTCACAAATTGCCTTTTTTTGTTTTACCTCTTCTCGTATTCTCTCATTGCGTATCCTGTCTTTTCTAGTCTTTCCTACTATTCTTCTCAGATATTTCATCTCTATAGCTTGGAATTTGCTCAGATGTTTATCCTGGAGTGGTAAGCTTTCTGTGCCGTTCAACATGATGAGGACAAAGATAGAATTTTAAAGCTGCATTTAGGTTTTTATGCTGATTTCTCTGTTACTCACTAATGTGTTGCTCATTTGATAATAAGCTGAGACTACCTTCTTTGTCCGATTCATTAATTCCTGTTCTGTTCTCCTATCACTACTTAATATAGTGCCTAGATATTCATATGTTTCACCTCTCTCCAATTGCTTTCATCACATGTTATATTTAGATCTTCATTTTGCTTGTCCACTTTAGTTACCTATATTACTTTACTCTTTTCGTTATTAACCTCCACGTCTTTTCTTTTAACTCTTCATTCAACCCCTCCATCGTCTGTTGGAACCTTTCGGGTGTGTCCTATATTAAAATAATATCATCAGCATACAGTAGAACTAGAAGGTATGTTGGTCGTAACCTCCACATGCCTAATTTCGAACTATTGGTTCATCGCTTACACATTTTAGCAATTTCATCACGCAACGAATATATATATTGGATGGCGGTTAAGCTGTGGGTCCAATGTCGTAGATTTCTGGCTGTAAAAATATCTGTGCAGGCTATAACTTAATAGAGGGCTTGAAGCAAACATTTAATTTTGAATAGCCTCAGCAATTGATTGCTTCCTTAAATTAAGTACTACTACTACTACTCCTACTGCTGCCACTGCTACTGCTACTGCTACTGCTACTGCTGCTACTACTACTACTGCTGCTGCTACTGCTACTGCTACTGCTACTACTACTGCTGCTGCTGCCGCCACTGTTACTGCTGCTGCTACTGCTGCTGCTACTGCTACTGCTACTGCTACTGCTGCTGCTAGTGCTACTACTGCTGCTATTGCCACTGCTGCTACTACTGCTGCTTGCTGCCACTGCTACTCACTGCTGTCATAAGCTGCTGCTGTCACCTATTGGTCCCTATCCTACTGCTGCTATTGCTACTGCTACATTAACTCCAGTCTCTATCATCACTATCCCACCTCCTCAAATGCTACTACTTTATTGCTACTGCTATACTATCTTCCCACTGCATCTACGTCTCACTGGCCTTGCCTGCTAAGGTCTTTTTCCCTTCGACCTCCTGCTACTGCTGCCACTGCGCACTCTATATGCATTTGTCACTGCTAGTCACCCATACGCTGCTATTGCATGCCCTGCCCTATCCGCCACTGCTAACTGCTGCCGCCACGTCTGCTATTTAATGCTTGCTACTAATTATTGTCAGGTGAACTGAATACTGCTAATGCTGCTCCAGTTCTGCGCTTGTGTAACTTTGCTACTATTCTCCTGCTAACTGCATCCCTACTGCTGCCACTGCTACTGCCAAATATTTTCTGCTGCTACTGCTACCTTATTCTGCAAACTGCTACTGCTAATCTACTACTGCTGCTATTGCTACTGCTAACTGCTACTGCTGCCACTGCTACTCCAAGCTGCTGTCACTGCTAACCTATACTAAGAACTACTGCTGCTATTGCTACTGCTACTACTACTACTGCTACTGCTGCCACTGCTAACTGCTGCTGCTGTCACTACTGCTACTACTGCTAACTGTTTGCTATGCTACTGCTACTACTGCTGCTATTGCTACTGCTACTACTACTACTTTTGCCACTGCTACTGCTAGCACTGACTGCTGATGATAACTGCTGCTGCTACTGCTACTGCTACTACTTGCTATTGCTACTGCTACTACTACTACTGCTAACTAATAACAGGCATTGCTGCTACTGCTTTATTCTATGTTTATTTTCTACTGCTGCCACTGCTACATTTATACTGCACTGTTACTGCTGCTGCCACTTTACTGCTGCTGCTACTCCTACTGCTTGCTCTGCCAGCTACTGCTGCTGCTATTTTACTAATGCTTTTACTTACTTTTTCCACTGCTACTGCTGCCACTGCTATTTTCTGCTGCTGCTACTTTCCATTTCGGCTGCTGCTGCTACTGCTAACTACTACTACTGCTGCTGCAGCTACTGCTACTGCTGCTGCTACTACTGCTGCTACTGCTACTGCTACTGCTACTACTATTACTGCTGCTGCTACTACTACTACTGCTGCTGCTACTGCTACTACTACTACTATAAATACTACAACTACTACTACTACTACAAATACTACTACTACTGCTGCTGCTACTAGTACTGCTACTACTTGATACTATTGCTACTGCTACTGCTGCTGCTAATAAGTTTGCTTTCAGAAAGTAGCTGCTATAATTCAGTGCCTAGACAAAAGTATGATATTGGAGTTCATAACCCGCTTAGATTTCCCTTTCTCCTTCTCTCTGTCATTCTTTTTTTCCAGATTACTCTGTTTCGAATTACCGCTGCAAATTATTTATCGGCATGTTTCTCATACGCTTAAAATAGCATATCAAGAAAAGTATTGTTTTATTCGATAATGCAATGTCTGATAATGAGAAATATTACACTCCGTCTCTGGAATCTGTAGAGTGTCAGGAGACGAAACAAGTTCTTTGCGCAAATGGTGAGTGGAGGGGGCCAGTCCAATGACTGATCAGGGGAAAGCACTGATTGAAAACTACTGTATAAAATGCCACCCTACGTACCACCTTCTTCCACGCGCATCTTACCCCTTAGCGGCCGTGAGCAGATGCAACCCGCGATACACTCCGGCACTGATAGGCTCCTCCCATTCGCTTGTCATCGGCTCCACCCAAATGTGTTGACTTACTTCACAGATTCAAAAAAAAAAAAAAAAAAAAAAGCGTGTGGATGAAAATGACGGAACGCCAACTCAATAGGCTACTTTTAGGTTATCATCACTGGTAAAGGAAGATGATGAAATATTTATTTTCCTTTTTATGGTAAAGTCCTCTGTGACGTACACATTCTCCATTAACATGGCCTTCTATTTGAAGACCGTAATACTACTAGTGTTTTATTTAAAGACGATTTCATCTGCAGAGGAAGTTCCGTACTACCTAAATTGAAAGTGGGTGAGAAATGTTTGAAAAATATTGTCTGTATCCCTCCATCAAGGACAGAATCTTAAATCTATCACACAGAACTAATAGCAGTACTTCCGTCCCAGATGCCGCTCTATGAAGTGCGGAGGTAGGATGACCCACCTTTCAGGGTCGTTTGCACAATGCTGATTTGGAAAGAACTTGGGACTTATCAAGTTACTCGTCTGTAGACGGGATCTGGCTTTATGAGGAGCTGAAGCAGTACCTGTAAGCGTCGGATTCACGAATACTAACTCGGACTATCATATATATATAGGGGAGAGTTGGGTAGTATCGGACATCGGGTAATATCGGACAGTGAGTTTCTTTCATCTACCACCAGATGATAGTACCTGTATAACATGATTACGTTTTTGTGATGTCGCATAGAGAAACGTAACCATACCATTCAGGTATTACGATCTGGTGGTAGATGAAAGAAACGCACTGTCCGATATTACCCGATGTCCGATAATACCCAACTCTCACCTATATAGGCCTATATAGTGCACAATGGGTCAAAGTATGCATACGTGTATGGAAAAGCCAAGCCAAATCCTCCCGGATTAAGCCCACTAAAAATTTCGCCGCCCTTTAAAAGTCACTGCCCTTGGCAGGATTTAAACCCGGGAACCTCAAATCCAACATCTTCCATTGCATCTATTAGGCATCAAATTCACTTCACTAAATCCCCAAGGTAAAAAAAAAGACATCAACTCCTTTGATTTGATTACCTGGTTGGGTTTTTTCCGATGTTTTCCCCAACCAAAAGGCAAATGCCGGGTAATCTTTTGCCGAATCCTCGGACCTCACCTCATCTCACTACATCTCGCCAATATATTGTAAAAATTTGCACAAAATTGTAAAAATTGAAGAAAATTACTAAATTGTAAAACTGTAAAAATTGTAATTTGTAATATTTGTAAAATTTTGACTTGTTCCACATCTTAAAGCTTCATTGCTCATGTAAGATCTATGGAATAAAATGAATGAATGAATGAATGAATGAATGAATGAATGAATGAATGAATGAATGAATGAAGCCGGCAAGGACACCTTACTGAAAAGAGAGGAAAAACTGTAACAGATGAGGGGTTGAAGGGTCAATGTCACTTTCCTTTCCTCCTTCCGATAGAAACTTACTTAAAATGTACAGTAGGGATAAAGTAAGGATAGGTTTCTCTTTGCAGAGTTAATAATAATAATAATAATAATAATAATAATAATAATAATAATAATAATAATAATAATAATAATAATAATAATTTTGATAATAATAATAATTTGATAATATTAAAATTCTGATAATAATAATAATAATAATAATAATAATAATAATAATAATAATAATAATAATTTTGAACCTAATTTTACATTTAAGACGATACTATTCGCTGATGACCAAATCGTTGTAAGTAGAACTGAAAATGAACTGCAGAGAGCAGTGTATGAGCTACAGAAAGTGTGTGAGAAATATAGTTTTAAAATTTCCATAAATAAAACCAAAACAATGGCTTTACAAGGGAAATGCAGCGTAAGGACAAAAATTGTTTTAAATGACACTCCTCTAGAACAAGTAACAAGTTTTAAATACCTAGGTACTCAGCTCACGTATAAACATGAAAGTGACTGCAAATATAAACTCGCCATATTTCAGCAGCTGTGTGGAACAATGAACAGAAATTTGAAAAATAAAGCAAGAAAAGAAACGCAAATTAAATTTTATAAAGTAATGGCAGTACCATCTTTGCTATTTGGATCAGAAACCTGGACGATGACTGCAGCTGACAGCAAAAAATTACAGGCCGCTGAAATGAAGTTTATAAGGTCAGTCAAGGGGTGTACTATATCGGATAAAATTAGAAATGATAAAATAAGAGAAGAATTGATGATCTTTTCCCTAGAAGAAAAAATTAAGAATTATAGAAATCAGTGGGCTGAACATGTCAATAGAATGACATCAGAAAGAATCCCAAGAAGAATGATGAATTATAGACCTAGAGGGAGAAGACATCCGGGAAGACCTAGGAAGCGTTGGACGGATACACTATGAAGCCGGAACAGGCATATGCCTATCCCTTGAATTGAATTGAAGAAGAAGAAGAAGAAGAAGAAGAAAAGAAGAAGATAATAATTTTGATAATAATATTAATAATAGTAATAATAATAATAATATTATTATTATTATTATTATCAAATTTATTATTATTATTATTGTTATTATTATTATTATTATTATTATTATTATTATTATTATTATTCTGTATGGTTGTGAAACTTGGACTCTCACTCTGAGAGAGAATTAGGTCAAGGGTGTTTGAGAATAAGGTGCTTAGGAAAATATTTGGGGCTAAGCGGGATGAAGTTACAGGAGAATGGAGAAAGTTACACAACGCAGAACTGCACGCATTGTATTTTTCACCTGACATAATTAGGGACATTAAATCCAGACGTTTGAGATGGGCAGGGCATGTAACGTAATGAATCCAGAAATGCATATGGAGTGTTAGTTGGGAGACCGGAGGAAAAAGACCTTTAGGGAGGCCGAGACGTAGATGGGAGGATAATATTAAAATGGATTTGAAGTTGGGATATGATGATAGAGACTGGATTAATCTTGCTCAGGATAGGGACCGATGGCGGGCTTATGTGAGGGCGGCAATGAACCTCTGGGTTCCTTAAAAGCCATTTGTAAGTAATTATTATTATTATTATTATTATTATTATTATTATTATTATTATTATTATTATTATTATTATTATTATCAGAAGAATAATAATGTCATTTATTCCTGGTGAGGAACACAGGGTGTGAATCAACAGATTACAGCACACAGTTGTAAATTACTTGAAAAGTGTGTGTTTGATGGCCACGATTTCTTATCCGGAAACAGGTACCTCAAGCAGGATTAGAACTGGTTCGTTATGTGTGAGAAACCGGATACTACTGACGGTAAGCTTCGAACGATTCCACGAAGCGACAAGAAAGTATAGGAAATGTAATTACAAGGCGTAGACATATGCTGCCGGGATACGAAGAAAGGTCCTCCGCATGATGAACAATGCTGCAGCTTGGAATGAGGCCAGTGAAGACGCGGAGTGGATTCTCGTGTACCTGTTCGGGCGGATGAGTCGTCTAGTTCAGTTCCTCCTGCCTTATTAGAGCAACAAGTATCCAAATCGTTTTAGGTTAGTGGCACGCCGGCCGCTTCTGTGGAAGAACGACATAAATCAACTGTGTCATGCTACATTTCAATGTAATTGCCAAGGGTGGAACGCTGGGCTTTAAATCTACAGTCCGTGTTTGTTTGTGAATGCGTGGGTACAAAGCCTCCGTTATAGAGCTTGCTTATCATTGAAATCGAGGTTCGTAAGTTCATTAGATAGTCATTAGAATTTTATAAAGTGATGGCAGTGTTTATATTAGAATAACGTTTGGATTGAAATTTTGCTTTTTGTCAAGTGGAAATATCACATGTAAAAATTTTAAGGATGTAAACGGTTGTTCAGGAGCGATAGAATAGGAAACTATGACATAAAAACGTAAATATGAAAAGGCTAAAATTTTCTGGCAATTTAATTTTCCAAAAAGGTCCTAACATATAGTAATTAAGACCCTGAAACCGTCATTTTTGAAATTTTGTTTGTATGTCTGTCTGTCTGTCTGGATTTTGTTACCTTTTCACGCGATAATGGCTGAACGTTTAATTAAAATTATAAATTAAGTTTTGTAACTTAGACTTTAAGCTATATGCATTCAAAATATTTTATTTAAAATGGGGTATTCAATTAAATAAATCATATTATTCTTATTATTGGGGAGCGGAAGTTTCTTTAAAATATTTCCGATAAATTTTATTCTGTGGAAAATTTTGATAGGATTGATATTTAATGAGATAAATGGGTTTCAAAATTACAATAACAACGCCATAAGGAGGTGTAACGAAATAAAAAACAAATGACTTCGTCTATGTCAGGGACCTTGATATAATCTAAAGCTAGTAAAACAACCTTAATTCTTTCCTGTATTTCCTAAAATAATTTTTATGACCAAATGAGTTCTCTGGATCAAAATGATCTTATTTTAATTTTTTACAACTTAAATTACGTAACATAATAAACGATTTATCCTATATCAAACAGAACCCTGAATCAAACGTCCTTTTTAATTATGTAATTACTTTACATTTATTTATTTCCAGCATCCGTGACGTTTCGCTAGTTATAACATAAAAACGTAACGGATGTAAAGGAAAATAGAAACAATAATATATTTCAACGATTAGTGGAAAGAATAAATTGTAATAAAATATGTAGCAGAATTTCCAAACATTCATTGGAGTACAAACTTTTTGGAAGTCTGGATGATGAAACAGTCATATAGTCCACACCTGTGGAGTTAGTGGTCAGCGCGTCTGGTTAGTGGAAAGAATAATTGCGAAACCAGGTCGCCATTCATTGGTTCAAACCCTTTGGAGTTCCGGGCAATTACCTGGTTGAGGTTTTCATTTTCCCTCAAAATAAAAATAAAATGTGATGGACCCTGACTCATTTCACCGATTATCATCTTCATCTCATTCAGACGCTAATAATGAATGTTGAAGCGTCGTAAATGACAATGTGAAACAATCATTTATGATGAAAAAATAAAATAAAATGTGAAGATGATGAATGATGATGATGATGAATGATGATGAAGCTCTTATTGAAGATGGCGAATAATAAAAAGGAAAATAAAATGTCAAATCGATTATGAAAAAAATAAAAGATAATGAAGACAAAAGATGAAAATGGATTGAAATAAATGATTATGAAGCTAAATGAAGATAATGAAAATGTAAAAACTCACAAAAATTCGAAATGAAATGCAAAATAAAATCCAAAATGAAAATGGAGAAGATGATTAAATGAAGTTAATGAAAATATAAATCAAGACAAAAATGATAAAATGATGGAAATGAAAATAAAACGAATAGATCAAACCGAAGATGATGAAGACGAAGATGATGAAGAATATAAAGATGTGAAGATGAAAATGAAAGCGAAGATGATGAAACAAAGATGAAAAACATACAAATAAAATTAGCATGAAGATGATGAATATACTGGTGATGAAAATACAAATAAATGAAGATTGACTGAAAATGAAGATGATAAAGATGAAGAAGAAACGAAAATGAAAATTAGGATATTGTTAACGAAAATGAAAATAAAATGAAAATGAAGATCAAGGGAAACATAAAGAAGGGTGTGAAATTGAAGAAGATGAAGATGAAAAAATTGAAAACGAAGAAAATAAAGACAATAATGAAAATGAAGATTACCAAAGTGCAAACAAATATATGTAGAAAAAGACGATGATGATAACTTTGACGATGAAAATAAAGTTGAAAATGTTGATTAAATCGAAATAGAAATTAATATAAAATAAAAACAAACAAAAATGATGTAGACGAGAAGAAAATGGAATAGTACATTATGCAACGAGCCTATAATGGTAGTAATTAAGACGCGAGGATGTTTATGAAACGAGCGCAAGCGAGGTTCATAATTCTCATACGAGCGTCTTAATTACCATTATAGGCAAGTTTCAAACGACTTTTTATGCTCGACCATATTTCTAACTTGAAATTATTCATAAGTATTCATGTTATGGTTATCTAAGTGAAGAGCGGAACTGACCTTCTAAATTGTGAGATGTGCGCAGACGCGAAAGTATTGATTTCTTCCGAGGAACGAATGTCATTGACCTTGATGTAATCTAGAGAATAAAATGAACATTAATATTGATATAACCTGGAAATTGATTTAGAATTGAAAAACGAGATGACAAATTGAATTTATTTGAATATTATTTACAAGTAACGCTAATTATTATAGTAACAGAACATAACCTTCTGCGACAGTATTGGATTTGCAGCCTCCGTGACGTTTCGCTAGTTGTCTTTCGATTACATATGCGAGAATAATCGAAAACCTGAACTTTAATGAATAGGTGTACTTGAATGACATGCATTATAGGGCTGCTACCATGTGTATAATTACTACATTTCTTCATGGTCGAGCATAAATATTGTTAAATAAGATAAAGATTATATTGAAGGTGATGAAAGTGAATGGTGATGGACATCAGGCTGAAGAAGCTGATGAGACTGGCTATAAAAACGTTGAGGTTGATGATGAATGTGAGACTGATAATAAACATCAAGGTGAAGATGAAGATAAAAATGTTGATAAAGGTCAAGATGACTGTAACGATGGTGAAAAAGGTAATAATGATATGATGATATAATGAAGGCGACGAAAATGAAAATAATGAAGATAAATGGAAAGATGGCGAGAGTGAAGGCCACGCTCTCTTCTGAACCTATTTTGTATTCGCTCCGCAATGCTCCCATCTTTAATTTAAGGTTCATTGAGTGAGTTTTTCTGTTAGCTCAGTATTTCGTTTCGTGCTTGTGTGTGAATTTTGCGAACATATAACAACAAAACATTTGTTTTCGCAATTGGTAATATCTTCAACTCATTGCAATGGATTTATACTATCACAACTCTGATTATCATCTCTATTTGGTGTCTTTTCATCTAAATAAGGAGGAAGGCTATAGTGGAATATTTTGAAAAGGTGTAAGTTGAACATTTTTAATGATAGCATTAATAAATATTTGAAATTTATAAGAATTATTGAATTTTACATGAAGACAATTCATTTACAAATAAAATAGGCCTAATCCTCTATCTTTTCATAAATCTTATTTTAAAATAAAATTATGTATAGTATACGATACACCAGGACAGAAGAGGATAAAAGACGCTTCAGTCAGTTATAAATAGAGCCCGGATGAATGGCAAAATGCCTTCTTTACTAGGTGGAAGTAAATCATTATTTGCATAGATATAAATGTGATTTGGAGTAAATCAAAGTGATAGGGCCAATTTTTATTTTGCCTATTTTGCTTTTTAATGTGTTTCTTACTAATAAATGCTTTTTTTGTCATTTTAAAGCAATATTTCTTGTTTATTTGCAATTTTCTAATTAATTGTAATGTAATGTGTATGAAATTTAATTATCTGAAACAATTACTAACTTTACTAAAAATAGTAAATAAAAGTAATATTAATTTCGGTGCTTAATCTACTAATAATCATGCTTTAATACTATTGGTGTAATATGAATAATGATCGACAATCCACAGTTACAAATAAAATATTGTCATGTCTTCACGATACCAACAATCATCTTTATAATTTTACACATTAAGATCGTTCTCAAAGAAGTTGTCACGTAGCATTTCCAATTGTTTGCTTTGATGTTTTCAAAATTTACTGTTACAATTTTGTGCTACACGTGTTTATTATTCTAGCAGAAAGAAATTTGAGTGAGGAACAGTCAGTTATTGTTTTGGGTGACAGAAGGTATAAGATCGGTTAGCTAGCATACCTAAATTTAGTAAACCATTGAAAAGTAAACTCCATTCTTGTGTTAGTGAATTTAGTGCCCATGTGTTTTCAACTGATGGAACAGTTTTGTTATGTAAGTTTTGTGAAAAGACAGTTAATCACGAAAAAAGTATTTTATAAGTCAACATGTGTCACCTACAAGTAAATATGTGAGTTATATTGATATAATTTAAATGTATTGCTAAAATATAGTATGCTTCTTCAAAATTTATATCTTTTTCAAAGATTATTGTGCCAATTTTTACGTCTTCATTGCCTTCTTTGCCTGCCTATTTTAACTGTTATAAATGCTTAAACATCCGGGATCTATATTCCCGTCGCTCTAATTTCCGGCAGCCAATCGCGTTGCAGGTCGGCTACATTTAAACGTGTGCGTCTTGTGATTCGCTGATGAAGATGTAAAGCATTTCCTAAGGCTGGATAAATACTTTATATATAATCGCCCGCCATTTTAGCTCTTTCGTTGGCATCCGCAGAAAGCACACGAGGACGTTATTTTCCGCTCAATTATTTGCTGAATTACAGTGCGTTTGATTTATTATCATAGGAGCTACGACGTGATAATGTTTAACGGTGTGGCAAATAGATTCCTCGTCTGGTAGCTCGGCAACGAAAGAACAAATATGGCGAACGATACCAGCTACCTAGACTTTATAGAGCCTTGACTTCCTCAGACGTAAGCAAAGAGGAGGAGTCACGCCGGGAATAACAGCGTCGCGACTATAGTTATAAAATATACTGACTATAGGCTATGTAATTAATCGATTACATAAGTCATTTATTTAACGTATTTGATTATCCTTATTTTTTATATATAAAGTAACGCAAAATGCAATTGCTGTGTTTTTTAAGTATGAGGAACGTGCACGTATTTGTTTACCAATACTTCCTAGAGCCAAAAATGCTTGATCTCGTTTACTTCCCCACGAATGAGCTGCGAAAAATGTAGGTAATCGGACCAGGCAAGTCCATTATTTCGTAGCCACTGGCGATCGTAAGTTTCCGCCGATTTGGGAATGCCCTGGTTAAATTTAAAACACGGTGGTCAGATTACTGTGAATTTGGCAGCGTGTTTAAGCAAACGCTAAGACAAGGAAATGAGTATCAAAGATATTATATATTTTTCTCATTACAGATGTTATTCCTTACACTACACATTAGTTTTTTTATCACTTGCTAATGATATTACAACTTATTGATTCTGATAAAAATAAACCCATAGAAATGTTGGACGTAACTGCTTCACATTTCAGAGATTTAGATGATATGGAGAAAATATATTTATTTCAAACTGAAATTACTGTCTGAAAAACTTTGAACAATAAAAAAAGTAATTATGCAATTTTTAGTTTTACTAGGTTACATTATTTCCAGTTCTGATAATTATATAAGGAAGTAAAGCATGGATTAAGCTATGAAGAAAAGAGATGTAACAAGATTGCAGTTGGCCAAAATTAAATTCCTTAGGAGTGTTGCTGTTTATAGTGTAGAAAACTGGTAAGTTAAGAAACACAGACATTAGGATAGAGCTTGAAATATACGAAATAAACGATAAAGTTAATAATTATTAGAGGTAAATACTTTGAGTGAATGAAAAGAATAAATAGCTCTAAATTAGCATAAACGTTTTAGCAACATAAACCCACTGACAAAGGAAACTTAGGAAGGCCTCCTGGACGCTGGAGGGATCATGAGTATGTAGTTACTATAGACAGAAAAATGAATTAATCACAAAATAATGGTGGTGGTAGTGGTGGTGGTGGTGGTGGTGATGATGACGATTATCTTCTTAGAAGAAATGTATAATTTACTATGGAGCCGAAGAATAGGTTCAAAATCAGTTTTTGGATTGCAAAGAAAAGACATTATTTCAAAATCGCAAAATTAAAAGATTTGATTTCATATACACATTTTACTGTTTACGTAGATGCATAGAGCCTATCAGTTTTACATAAATTTACCTGAAATAAATAGTTTCACATTTTGATAAGTTAATTTTTCTTATTTCCAAAAGATTGGCATTTAAATTGATTAATATTAGAAGAGAAAAATTCGCTCCGGGCGGCGGAGATCGAACCCGGGTCCTTGGTTCTACGCACCAAGCGCTCTGACCATTGAGCTACGCCGAAGTCCAATCCACAGCACCGGATCGAACTTCCCTCCTGCAGTGTTTTTCCATTTGTGGCCTGACTTCAAGTTGGGCATGTATGTTGACATTTTATTAAGTCAACTGTCATCATACAAGGAGCGCACTCAGTTGAGTGACTTGGTGGCTGGGATTCCAAGTAATGTGCACAGTAATCTGTACAGAAATACGTATTGTTGCTAGAACAATTTACTAAAGATTATTATTTTTTTTGGTCCTACAGAATATATCTGTTATGATAACAATTAATATCCGGTGCTGTGGATTGGACTTCGGGATAGCTAAATGGTGAGAGCGCTTGGTATGTAAGAACCAAGGACCCGGGTTCGATCCCGGCGCCGGAGCGAATTTTTTTCTGCTCTAATATTAATTGTTACCATAACAGATATATTCTGTAGGACCAATAATAATAATAATAATAATAATAATAATAATAATAATAATAATAATAATAACAATAACAATCTTTAGTAAATTTAAAATTGATGAAGGTGTTAAAATATTATTGAATATTACTGAGAATCCTTTTCGTTAGATATTTTGTAAGGCTTTGTTATCGGTCTGTGAATTTCAATAGCAAGAAAGGGGAATTTACAATAGCGATTGGAAATATTTTAAGAGAAAGAAACACGGGAGAACTAGAAGCAGTGACCTACAATATTTTAAGGAAGAAGTTCTTTAATTCCTGGAAGTCATCTGGTCAAAAAGGCTTAAATCTTATACAAATTAGCAACGAAAGTATAATTATTTATACACATAATAATTAACCAAAGGAAATAGTCGGACTCATAAAGTTATGGTGATGGAAGACGACATAATAGGAGAGCCAAAATAGTGATAAATGACAATGAAATAGAATATGGGCCTACATCCCTTTAGATACTTCGGAAATTAAATTTCCGTATACAATACAAATAAATACATTGCAGTAAATGGACAAATTAAAAGATGAGAAAGGAAGTTGAGTTGAGACCACATAATGACATATTATAGCAGACCATCTTTTACGATAGTCAATTTTGGATAGTAATAGAATCTGAATAAATAGGATTGAAGCATGGGGAATGAGATTCCTAATACGGCTTCTAGGACTAACGTTCAGAGACGAAATAAGGAGCGAAGACATTGGAGACTTAGAAATACAACATACAAGGGGTAACCACTAAGTTTCCGGACTGTCCTGAATGTAGGCAATACACAAGACATAGGAAACGGAGAAGTTTCCTAGAACCGAGAAAGCGCATGGAATCTATACAAAAAGGATCAATTGAAAGATAGACAAGAAGACTAGCCATAAGGCGTTTATGGAGAGATTACAGGAAAAATCGCAATAGGTCCTTGACATGTTTGCACAAAATCTTGTGTAGAAGCTCAGTTCTTAAAGACAATCTGACGCTGTTAGATAGACTGGCTCGATCCACCGCTGTGAAGTAACGGTAGCAAGCCTGACCGTGAACCGATCGGGCCCGGGTTCAAATCATGAATGAGAGAAGTTATCTGGTTGAGGTTTTTTCAGGGGTTTTCTCTCAACCAAATAAGAACAAATGCTGCGTAACATTCGGCATTGGACCCTGGACTCATTTCATTTATGGCATTCATCTCACTCAGGCAATAGCAACCATAGATAACCATAGCAATTGATAAAGCGTCGTAAAATAACCACTTAGAAACGATGTGAAAAATGGCGCCATTCGTTATTTCCCTTGTCGTCTTATGATCGAATGTAATGAATTTCTTATTACATTAATTTCTGCCACAGCAGCAGAATTTCAGTAAGGTCATGTAAGATTGACATTATCTGAAGGTATTGAATAAGAATTTAATAATGTATTTTAGTATTAGTTTATCTTTAATAGATTAATTTAAAGCACAATTACATTACTTTAAGTGTTAGTTTTACAATTTCACAATAATTAGCTTCATAAATACACATTCACACAATTGAAATTAGTCTATTTGGTGTTTCTTTTTTAACTTCCTAATCACATACGTAATAAATTATCGCAGAAGTGCAAGGTCTAGGTTAAAAATAGGTAATCATCTGTAATTAATCCCTGTCAGATTTAACTTGTAACGTTCCATGCTCTGCCACCTAGCGTAAACATTTTACAACTTCACGCTTTAGAGAACAGCTGACGGTAGGCTCTGTATGCCAGCCAAGCAGGATCATCCATGTCGCCATCTGTTGAGCGCCTCTTCCTGTAGTGGCCGTGGTCTCCACCAGAGTGATGCACAGGTACGACACTGACCACGTGACCGCCGCCGTGGTCATCGTCCTTCGAGGTCAGCTTCTTGATGCCTACGATGGCGGAGAGCATGAGAGCCATGGCGCTCACCATGAGGGCCTTCATGGTTAGGAGGCCCAGCCCGCCGAGGCCCATGGCGGTCAGCATACCCTTCATCATCAGACCCATCGCCAGCAGCGTCCCTTGGCCCTTGTCTTTCTTCCTGGCGGAAGCTGCAGCGAAAACAAATAGGATATCAGCCGAAACTAATAATTTGCTTATAAAAAGTAATTATTTATTTAAATGGGAATATTCTACAAGAGGAAAACAAGGAAATTAAGAAAACTTAAAGAGGAATTTCACGAACATAGCACATACTTTCTCAGGCTTCGCATATTTCGGAAAAATCCATTTCTTGTCATACTACGAATGGTATTACTATTTATATTTTCATCACCGTCTACATGATATTTACCTAAATCTCTTTATAAGTCTGCGAAATTCGCACCTCCTTTTTGGTCTGTTGCCAAAAGCGAAGGGAGGGGTGTATGTAAGGGAATGCTTACAAGATAGCCATTTCACCGATTGCACTCACAGTGAAATGTGAATTTTTATTCATCTACTACATATAGTTATAATATAAAGTCCATTAATAATATCTAGTGCTAAGGATATTATAATTTACTTTTACACTAATGAAGAAGTTCAAATATCTTGGAGCAACAGTAACAAATATAAATGTTACTCGGGAGGAAATTAAACATAGAATAAATATGGGAAATGCCTTTTATTATTCGATTGAGAAGATTTTGTCATCCAGTCTGTTGTCAAAAAATCTGAAAGTTAGAATTTATAAAACAGTTATATTACCGGTTGTTCTTTATGGTTGTGAAACGTGGACTCTCACTTTGAGAGAGGAACATAGGTTAAGGGTGTTTGAGAATAAGTTGCTTAGGAAAATATTTGGGGCTAAGAGAGATGAAGTTACAGGAGAATGGAGAAAGTTACACAAAACAGAACTGCACGCATTGTATTATTCACCTGACATAATTAGGAACATTAAATCCAGACGTTTGAGATGGGCAGGGCACGTAGCAAGCATTGGCGATATGAAACAGTTATATTACCGGTTGTTCTTTATGGTTGTGAAACGTGGACTCTCACTTTGAGAGAGGAACATATGTTAAGGGTGTTTGAGAATAAGGTGCTTAAGAAAATATTTGGGGCTAAGAGGGATGAAGTTACAGGAGAATGGAGAAAGTTACACAACACAGAACTGCACGTATTGTATTCTTCACCTGACATAATTAGGAACATTAAATTCAGAAGTTTGAGATGGGCAGGGTTTGTAGCACGTATGGGCGAATCCAGAAATGCATATTGAGTGTTAGTTGGGAGACCGGAGGGAAAGAGACCTTTAGGGAGGCCAAGACGTAGATGGGAAGATAATATTAAAATGGATTGGAGGGAGGTGGGATATGGTGATAGAGAATGGATTAATCTTGCTCAGGATAGGGACCAATGGCAGGCTTATGTGAGGGTGGCAATTAACCTCCGGGTTTCTTAAAAGCCAGTAAGTAAGTAAGTACATGATATTTAGCTAAATATCTTTCTTAGTCTGCGAAATTCGCTTCTACTTTTTGGCCTGTAGCCAAAAGCGAAGGGGAGGATGGATGTAAGGGAATGCACACAAGATATCCATTTTACCTATTGCTGTCACAGTGAAAAATGAATTTTTATTCATCTACTATAGATAGTTATAATATGAAGTACATTAATATTATCTATTGCTAAGGATATTATAATTTACTTTTACACTAATGAAAGGGTTGTTAATATAATAGAGCATTCCATAAGTAATAGCAACAATGGTATAAATCAGTGCTCCTAGCGGTGACCATTTAAATTTTGTACTACGTAATAGAGTAGCGATTTTTTCATAAATTTGCAATATTGAAAGTCTCGAAGTAGTCATATTTTGTAAATACAGTATCTGTTTCTGATTTGTAGTAAACAATACAGCCCTAAACGTACGAACAAAATATGTTTAATAAAAATCCAAGTTGCAACAGAAAAACATGCAATACAAGAAGCCTATGGGGAGAAGTCCTACCATACTGAACTATTGCAAGTTCGGTGGAAGCGAGGCATTCGCTTTCAATCAAGAGTTGACATTCGAAGAGCTTTAGATTGATTAGCGAGAGAGATATCCAGAAATGCTGCTGCAGATGAAGTCCGCAGTCTTCCAAGAATTTGGCAACGTATTGTTGACATGGCAGGAGACTATATTTGAAGTATGTAATGTCAAAAGGGGTAAATCGCAATATAGCGAACGTAGAAGCTCCGCCCACGACCCCTTCCACTTTTCCCCTACTAGCTCACCAGACACTCTACGTGATAGGCGAGTGTTGTGTCGAATGCACATTTCATGTGGGTGGGGATAACTTCCCCTACTGGCGTTCGCTATATTGCGATTTATCCTTAAATTGGAATAGTAAGTAGAAAAGCGAAAATATCGTATTTCCTGTTTCAAATATATATGTCTTGAATCATCTTAATATACACTGTTAACACCTGAATACGTATATTGAATATTTTATTAGAGTGACGAACATATAGTTTATCTCATTTAAAAGAGATCGTGACTTTAGGCCTATGTAGTAAAATGTCATACAGTGTGTTCATTTATATAAGATGAGTCATCAAAGCTGTTATATTTGTTAAGTATAATTTAAAACGTCCTGAAAATCTGGGCATCAATATTATTGATCAGCGTTACAAATGATATTCTCATATTTCTTACCTATCTTGTAGATTACGTAAAACAATTTATAAATTTGTCATTCTTATTTTATCCATCAGTGTTTTACATACGGTTTATTTAGCTCTCTTTCAGTCCACCATCCAATATGGCATTATTGCCTGCGGTAGAACTTCAAACATCTCTTTAGATTCTCAATTTTTTTAGAAAAAGAAAGGATAATCAAAATCTGCTCAAGGCGATGTGCTACTGAAATTTTCTCACAAACACTTAAAAAAAATTAAACTTATTCTAACTTTCTTAGTGAAAATTCTATTTCAAAAAAGATTATCTAACTTTTCTTAAAGATAACACTGCATTTTGTGCAATGGAGCATTAGTAATGCTTACTGTACTTTATTCATTTGTAAAAAAAATATATGTAATTTATTCAAGTTCAAATATCAATGAAAAATAATACTGTCGTACATAAAATTCTCTAGCAATAAAACTATGTTGAATACAGCCAATCAAATGCTCCATTTCACAACAGAGATAGTAATGAATAAGTATGTCAAGTTTCATCATTTGTCTTTAACCGCTGAGAAATAAAATGAATACTTGTCGTTGAAAACGTAGAAAATTTCTTTTTTAAGATAATTAAATTTAAAGTTTTGGTTACAAATAACTCGTATATTAACACAACTTCTACCAATTAGGATACTTACCATAAAATTTTAGCGTGAAAATAAAAAAAAAAATTGTCAAAATTCGACATCACCTTAAAATTATAATGAACTGACTTCTAAACTCATACTTACTTACTTATGGCTTTCAGAGGACCCGCAGGTTCATTACCGCCCTCACATAAGCCCGCTATCGGTCCCTATCCTGAACAAGATTAATCCAGTCTGTACCACCATATCCCACCTCCCTCAAATCCTTTTTAATATTGTCTTCCCATCTATGTCTCGGCCACCCCAAAGGTCTTTTTCCCTCCGGCCTCCCAACTAACACTTTGGATTCGCCCATACGTGCTACGTGCCCTGCCGATCTCAAACGCCTGGATTTAATGTTCCTGATTATGTCAGGTGAAGAATACAATGCGTGCAGTTCTGTGTTGTGTAACTTTCTCCATTCTCCTGTAACTTCATCACCCTTAGCCCCAAATATTTTCCTAAGCACCTTATTCTCAAATACCCTTAACCTCTGTTCCTCTCTCAATCTAAACTCATATTTTCTGAACTTAAATCTATAAGATTTAACAATTATATAAGTATACATTATTGAAGAATTTACACAAAAATCTCAAAGATTCTATACCATTTACTTATGTTTACAATTAAGTAGGAGGAACGTTAATTTATTATGAAAAGAACAAACTTGTCCCTTGACCAATACGCTACATAAACCTAGAGCTAAAAATGTATTAACCGCAGGTTCAAACCTTAGCTCCCCTACACTATAATCATTCACTTTACCACTACGCTAAAGAGAGCTTATAGGCGAGAAGAAGCTAATTAATCAACTAACTTCTGACTTCCTTAAAAATTGTTATCATCTGAAGACAATTGAAATTATGGGCCTATTCGTTGGAAGCAAGGGAACTATAACAAAATATTTTTAACATTTTTGTGAACGATTTAATTTAAATCATCTATTCATATTTTGAAATACCGTTTCATACAACAGCAGCACATAATTTCAATGATTTATACTTCTATTATATGCTCCCTAAAATCACGTTTAAGTTTTTATTTTATTATTTAATATAATTTCAATTTGTTAGGTGTGCTTTGTCATTTTAGATAGGCCACCTTGGTGGTAAGTTTTGTAAATTAAATGAGATAATAGTAAGTGACAGGAAATAAGAAAGAAGAGTTACAAAGTTAACATGATATTATATAAAAAAAAACTAGTGGCTTGTGCAGCAAATGCTGCAAACTAAGTTCATTAGACGTTCAAATAAACATTTTTCAGATTTATTTTCAATGAAGAATACCAGACATTCGGAAAGTAATTTGCTACCATGACAATGAAAGATACTCTCTCTCTCGACCCAAAACTGAAGAGAACCACGCATATAAATATCTACACCACACCGCCATTAAATATATGAAAAAGACTCAACCCCATTTGATTAATAATTATACAAATATTTGATTTTTAATAATATTATTATCTTACGTAAGTTTTATAGCTTTCAGTAACATATACTATATAGCCGCCACTCGGTAAAATATAGAAATCAAAATCTAATTTAAGTTATTCTCTACATATACTTATATAACCCCAAAACGTTTCACTTTCATATCATCAATATAGCATTAATATGTATACTGTAATTAATGAAAAATAGTCACATCTTGGCATTAACTACAATAATATTTCATTTCTAATGGTAATAATGTCATCAAATCGCCTCAAGTTTTGTAGTTTTTTAATATCCAATACACAGCTGTACCCAGAAAATTACACACCACAGAATCGAATCTGTAAATTATTTTTAGTAAGTTAAGTTCTTAATAACCAATTTAATTTAAGCTCTAAATATGTCAGCATTCTTGCAGATCACGGCCTTCGTGTAATATTGTTTACTACAGTATGTGTTTTGTTTTATTTTGAAATGCAACACGGCCGACTTGATGCTCGCTTCGCTTCTCCTTTATAAAAAGCTTAGGGAATATCAAGTCGGCCGTGAATGCTATTAGCTAGTTCTGAAAACTGACGACAGATGGATTTTGGAAAATAGGAAAATTATGTTTAAAAATTGACATTTCACTGAAAACTACTATTTTTCCGAAAAACTTTTAGTTTCAAGCTTGAAAATGAGAGGTCATTTATTAAAATCCGTCCAGCCGTTTTCCCGTAATTTCCATTACCAGTTCAAATTTTATATATATATATATATATATATATATATATATATATAATAATTTGTACACTATAATTTTAAGGATGTACTACTATATTGAGGGCGGAATTTAAATAAAAGTTTCCTTTTCCTGAGCGTATCATAATCTAGACGTTTGATGGCTATTTAGGCCAACATAAACCTGTATCAATTTTGTAGTTAAAGACTTAAACGAGAGCACTTATTTCCGCTTGCTTTCAAAGCATGTCTTGTTGAGAACTTAGAACAGATATTAATAATGTGGCTCTTTAATATGAGGTCAACGATGGAGGATGGAACTGAAATGAATTAGGACAACAAGCTTTGTTTGTATTATTTACTTTAGGAGTGGTAAAGAGCAAGTACCGTGACAGCCTACTGTTAAAAATCGGTTAGGCCTATCTAATTTTCCTACTACGAAAAATAAGATTTACAATATCATGTTTACCAGTCAAACCTGCGGTCTGTGACGCAGGATGTCCTAGTTCGAGTCCCTGTGAGTCCTGGGAATTTTCATTTTAAAAATCCATAGTGATAGATGCGGCTGTCGGGGTTTTCCAGTCTCCTCATCTTAGGCAAGAAGGTCATTCCGTCCGATCTACAGTCCCTAATAATTTCACAGTCTTCCCATAACTTCGTCTGGCGACGCACGGAGTGGGCTTGGTTAGGGATGATTGGGATTGCCTACTCCAAACCTGATTCCGCAGTGGGTTGGGAGGCGCCTAGCTGGTCGGTAAGCGTAATAATTCTCCTAGTACGTAGCTGGATCGAAGTGATTCCCCCTCCTAATTATAATAAGAACTAGTGGCTTGTGCAGCAAATGCTGCAAACTAAGTTCATTAGACGTTCAAATAAACATTTTTCAGATTTATTTTCAATGAAGAATACCAGACATTCGGAAAGTAATTTGCTTCCATGACAATGAAAGATACTCTCTCTCGAGCCAATACTAAAGAGAACCACGCATATAAATATCTACACCACATCGCCATTAAATATATGAAAAAGACCCAACCCCACTTGATTAATAATTATAAAAATATTTAATTTTTAATAATATTATTATCTTACGTAAGTTTTATAGCTTTCAGTAACATATACTATATAGCCGCCACTGCCGCCACTCGGTAAAATATAGAAATCAAAGCTAATTTAAGTTATTCTCTACATCTACTTATGTAACCCCAAAACGTTTCACTTTCATATCATCAATATAGCATTAATATGTATACTGTAATTAATGAAAAATAGTCACATCATGGCATTAACTACAATAATATTTCATTTGTAATGGTAATAATGTCATTAAACCACCTCAAGTTTTGTAGTTCTTAATATCCAATACACAGCTGTACCCAGAAAATTACACACCACAGAATCGAACCTGTAAATTATTTTTAGTAAGTTAAGTTCTTAATAACCAATTTAATTTGAGCTCTAAATATGTCAGCATTCTTGCAGATCATGACCTTCGTGTAATATTGTTTACTGTAGTGTGTGTTTTGTTTTATTCTGAAATGCAACAAGGCCGAAAAAGGGAAGGGACATCAAGTCGGCCGTGAATGCAATTAGCTAGTTCTCAAAACTGACGACAGATGGATTTTGGAAAATAGGAAAATTATGTTGAAAAATTGACATTTCACTGAAAACTACTATTTTTCCGATAAGCTTTGAGTTCCAAGGTTCAAAATGAGGGGCCATTTATTAAAATCCGTTCACCCGTTTTCCCGTAATTTCCATTACCAGTTCAAATTATTTATATATATATATATATATATATATATATATATATATAATAAAATACAATGTTATATTGTCTGTGCCTTAGAGATTGCATTGAGAACTATATCTTGGTCTTTATCCTTTCCATTACATTGTATATTGGTATTTGACTGTCATAAGTTTTGGCCACTTGTTCGGTAAGGAAGAAAGAACAATAAAATTACATTTAACTATACATTTGCGATTCCTATATTATTTTATGCATTAACTTGTTTCATAATTTAGTAATTAGTGCAAGGTTTATATATATTTTACGTTAATTAATTTCTCAAAATGAGAAAAAATTCCATAACTCTTTCAATTTTTATATAAACACATCTACTTAAATGTGCCTGTAGATTGTATATTTAGGATGATTAAAAAACGCGACAAAATATTACGAAGAATAAGTCCAAATTTACTACTCATTTAAGGCGAAGCTCTTATTAATGTAGCTAAAAAAATTATATTTCAAAAAGTTATAATAATGTAAAACTTTGCTGATTAATTACGTGTTATTTTGGATAAGAATTTCAACATGATACGACAATTTTGAGTTTTGTAACGTCCAAACGATATAGAAACTTTCGAGTTTTGGAGCAACGCAATGTCTTCAGCATCAGGAAAAGCAAGGAACTGCTCCAGTCCTGGAGTAGTTCCTTGCGTCTCCAGTTCTGGAGAATATCTATTGGCAAAGGATTTATATTTTCTTGTTTTTCTTAATTATTTAACTAATACATTGCTCCTAAGCGTTGAATCTTTCTTTATCCATGATAAGGTACAGAAACCCGAAATCTCATGTTGAACAAAGTAAAAATCTTGAGTCTTATTTAAATGTAGGAGTTTTGATGTCTCACTCTGTATAAATACTTACAAATACATAGTACACATAGTATAATATTTTCACGTATTAAGGTAAATTGCTAGTTTACAGAGTTAACGACTTCAGCAGCTGGGTACCTGGATCTAATGAGTGCACTGATTGTATAATTAATATGGAGGCATGAAATAATTACTCTGTCTGTCGTTAATATTCACTCTCTCCTATTTGTTTTTTGTTTTCATTTTGTATTTTTGTTGTTTCACGTACACTTCAATATCAGATGAACAATGTTATCGGTCATTCCATTGTGAAAACAAATTAGTTAGATTCTGATCATCAATTGTTAATTGAGATCATGATAAAAAGTGCTGTATACATTAGAACAGAGACTATTTACATATGATACTTGAGTAAAAGCTAGTATTTGGTGACAACAAAAATAAATTTCATTTCAGATTTCTTGATATCATCATAATCGTTGATACGAGACACACAATTTTAGTTGTCCACACCTGTGGAGTAACTGTTAGAGCGTCTGGCCGCGAAACCAGGTGGCTCGGGTTCGATTACCGGTCGGGGCAAGTTATTTGGCTGAGGTTTTTTCCGGGGTTTTCCCTCAACACAATATGAGCAAATACTGGGTATCTTTCGGTGCTGAACCCCGGACTCATTTCACCGGCATTATCATCTTCATCTCATTCAGACGCTGAATAACCTAAGATGTTGATAAAGCGTCGTAAAATAACCTACTAAAAATTTTAGTTGAAACAAACAATTTTGCGAGTCTCTTTTAGATTAAAAAAAGGAAACACTGACATATTGTATTAAGAGAAGAAAAAGTGAATGGAATTTAAAATATCTTTCTCTTTTATACTGCGTAATTCGTATGAATATAATATATGGACTTCAGAAGAACTAAACATCAATAGTAAGACAAAAATATCTTATAAATCTAAAAAAAATCTCTATTAATTCGTAATTTTTAGAGACATGTTTTTTCTGCCTAGATGTTGGCATGAATCAGGTAAGCAATAGAAATTAAAGTTCATCTACATTTCAATCGAGAGTATTCTGCATGTTTCGTGGGCGGCGAAGACTGTCATTGCCATTACACTGCTTGTGTGGAAGCTGTTGCGTAGCTCAAAAATGTCGCATATCCAGTAATTTTGTAAATTTTACGTAGACCGAAGTATGGGCGTATTTTTCTCCCAATTATCATGCAGTAGTGAAGCCAAGGCTCTCATCTCCACCATAGGCAGAAGTTTAGTGCAGCTTTCTGGGGACCCTCGAAGCAGTCAATATCTACGTCAGCGCATTGGTATCGCCATTCAGCGCGGTAATGCTACAAGTATTCTTGCATCCTTCCCCGAGTCCTCTTATTTAGATGAAATTTTCGTCCTTTAATTAATCAATTTATTGGTAATCTATTATAGTATACCTACATGTTAATCGGCTTATGTGAAAAAATAAAAAAAAAATAAATAAATAAACAATAGACTTGATCTGAAGAATTCTACTAGTACGCTATTGCGGAATAACAATACAATAAGTGTGCGTCGTGTGTTTTTTTAATCGCAAATTTCCTTTAAAATAGTAAAACTTGCAGGATTCATTTGCATATCACTTAATAGTACATTATGCAACGACCCTACAGGCCTAATAATAGTAATTAAGACGCAAGTATGTTTGTTTATGAAACGAGCGCAAGCGAGTTTCATAATTTTCATACGAGCGTCTTAATTACCATTATCGGCAAGTTTCATACGACTTTTTATGCTCGACCATATTTCTAACTTTAAATTATTCAGAAGTAGTATCTGACAGAAGATCGGAAGTGACCTTGTTCATAGCTCTTGAATTGTGAGATGTGCGCAGACGCGAAAGTATTGATTTTTTCCGAGGAACAATAATGTCATTAACCTTGATGTAATGCAGAGAATGTATAACCTGAAAATTGATTTAGAATTGAAAAACGAGATGGCAAATTGAATTTATTTGAATATTATTTACAATTAACGCTAATTATTATAGTAAGAGAACATAACCTTCTGCGGTAGTATTGGATTTCCAGCCTCCGTGACGTTTCCCTCGTTGTCTTTCGATTGCATATCCGAGAATAATCGAAAACCTGAACTTTAATGAATAGGTGTACTTTAATGACATGCATTAAAGGACTGCTACCAGGTGTATAATTACTACATTTCGGCATGGTCGAGCATAAACATAATTTTTAATGTTTATTATTCTAACAAAGTATTGCCTCTGAAGTGTGAAAAGCGAATTTCGAACAAATGATTGAAAAACTTACCTTCTTTATCGGACTTCAGCTGCTGTAGAATACGAGACCATTCCTCTCCTGAGGGCAGTAGATCCGGGATACGAATTCTAAGTTCGTGGCTGCTGAGAAACTTCTGAAACCTGGACAACAAGCCGTTGTCATCCTTCTGCATGCTCCTGGACGTGGGCTCGGAAGACGAGGAGTCTCCAGGAGCGGAGTTTTCAATACTGACGAGCTGAACGCCGTCTGCAAGCTGGAAATTCCTCGGAGGTGTCCAGGAGCTGCGCCATGACCCTCCTCATAATCTTCACCCCGTAACAAGAGATCGACGCGTTCCTCAGCAGTTCCTCGTCGTCTGGACATGAGTTCCAGGACTCGCTCAGGCTCCCTGCAACTCCCCTGTAGATATTATCTCCTGCAGAGACGTATTCGATGTTTTCGCTGAGGTCGTCAACGATGTTGTTTGACGACGTGCCGTCTCCTGAAGGCGCCACACTTTTAATCCACTTATTCCTTGTTTCTACTGAGACGCAACTGACGAAAGCACTTAACGTTGTAAGCAGAATCAGGTGCTTAGTAATGCTACAAGCAGACATCTTATTTGATGCAGAGTCCGGGCTGATTACTCAACAGGAATCTCTCTCTATTCACAGAACCACTGACCATGCGAAGCGGTCGGCGAAGCGATGATTGCCTCAATGACTTGACATTGACGGAGAACTTGGATGTGAAATGTGTGAGATGCTAATGTTGATTGCTGCTTATATATGAGAAGAAGGATGGGGTAGTGGGGGTTGCTTTTCAATGGAACAGATTGGACCTCCTTCTCCCTCTCGGTGGCCGTTTTCCGAATGCATTTCATTCGGCGGAACCGTGTTTAAATGGAGCGTGATGACCAGTCCAAGAGGGACAAACAAAATAGCACGACACAAGTGATTTTGATTGTGCTAGCACAAAACGAGCAAAGTGCGAACCGTAATAATCTACGATGACGTTAACAAAAAACGGTTTACAAAGGAGAGTAATCGAGTATTTGCATTGCGGAAAGGATGGATTCGTTGTGTCTACACCACCGAGCTTACAATAAGAAATTTCTAAAATGAAACCAGATTTGTTTATATAATAATAATAATAATAATAATAATAATAATAATAATAGTAATAATTATTATTAATTATTATTTATTTATTTATTTAATCTGGCAGAGCTAAGGCCAGTAGGCCTTCTCTTCCGCCCAGCCAGACTCTTATTCTAATTGAAGACAATTGCTTACATAGTTATTACATTAATATTTATCTAGACCATAAAACAACATGAAAGTAAATAATGAAAGTTGGATAAGTAATGTTAGTGTGACAATAATAAACATTGGTAAGAAATAGTTATGATAATAATAATAATAATAATAATAATAATAATAATAATAATAATAATAATAAAAATAATTTAGATTTTTATCTGTGATATATATAATATATTAAACATTGATAAACCTTAAACATTGAGAAATCTGAAACAGCTATTATTGTTAACAAGAATTGTTAGAAAAATATTTCGTTAGCCTATTCTTAAATTGGTTTGATCTGACAGTCCCTGACATTACTCGGTAGGGAATTCCAAAGCCGAGGAACAGCCACAATGAGGATGTTCGGTGGGAGGGAATGGATAATATTGAGGAGTGTTGTGATCGTGTGTCTAGGTTATGATGGGTGGATAAATTTTGAAAACGAGACGCAAGATAGACAGGAGTGGAGAAATGCAATATGTGAAAGAGAAGGGAAAGACAGTGGATTTTCCTACGATCTTCTAGACGGAGCCAGTAATCTGAAGAAATTAAGCCTTTTATTTTCGCCCACTGTGCGTCTTATTGTTGTAAAATCAACCACTCTAGAATTGAAAATGAGTTCAAATAATATGTAAGTAATAGTAACTAAAGTATTAAATGAGAAATATAATATTTCTTCTTCCTTTCATCCACAATCATTATTTTTCTTGTTCGTATTCACAAATACCACATTCTTTTCCTTAATCTTCAGGATGACAAGCATCCAGTTACAACTATTGCATTCACTACAATATTACATTATCAGAAATACAACCATGTAAAGAAAATAATAATTTCAATTTAAATTCATCGGGATCCCCAAATTTTCATAAATATGATTTCAGTTTGCATTCATCAGGATGCTTAAATTTTCAGAAATGTCCCAGGAAAGAAAATATAACTTCAATTTGCATTCATCAGGATCCTTAAATTTGCAGAAATGTCTCCTGTAATAGAAAATATAATTTTAATTTCAATTCATCGGGATCTCAAATTTTCATAAATGTACTCAGGGAGAGAAAATATGATTTCAATTTGTTTTCGTCAGGATGTTTAACTTTTCAGAAATGTTTCCAGCGAAAGAAAATATGATTTCTATTTGCATTCGTCAGCATCCTTAAATTTTTAGAAATGTATCCAGGGAAAGAAAATATGATTTCTATTTTCATTCATCAGGATCCTTAAATTTTCAGAAATGTCTTTTAATTTCAACATCGGTAGTATCGGACAGTGCGTTTTTTCATCTACCAATATGGTATTACCTGAATGAAAATTGCGTTTCTTTATTTGACATCACAGAAACTTTAACCATATCAATCAGGTACTATCATCGTGTGGTAGATGAAAAAAATATGATTTCACTTTCATTCATCAAGATCCGAAATTTTCAGAAATATATACTCAGGAAAAAAATATATATTGATTTCAATTTACATTCATCAGGTTCCTTAAATTTTCAGAAATGTATCTTCAGAAAGAGAAAATATGCTTTCAATTTGCATTCATCAGGATCCTTAAATTTTCAGAAATGTATCTTCAGAAAGAGAAAATATGATTTCAATTTGCACTCATCAGGATCCTTAAATTTTTCAGAAATGTATCTTCAGAAAGAGAAAATATGATTTCAATTTGCATTCATCAGGACCAAGACCCTTAAATTTATCGAAATTTATCTAGGAAGAGAAAATATGAATTCAATCTCTATCCTAAAAATACTAGATACAATGAGAAATTGAAACAATTTATTTATTCTGTTTTTCTTCTTCTTCACCATAATATCCATTATCTGTCACTTTTTCTTTGAGGCAACAAATATTCAGTTTCAGAACAGCTCGAATATTTTATGATTTCATTATTCTAGTCTTTCAAATATCTTGATTTTTGAAGTACGAATATTTAGGACCTGTATGTTTCTGAATTAGAGCATTGTTTGTCCAGTCAACTGTCCAAAACCAGGTTTAAACCTCACAAGTGACACAAATAAGGCATCACTCAGTAGGCAACTAAGCCTGGAGATAATGTGGTAGTGTGACCAGTTCCTTTCCTCCTCCATTGCATACTTCGACTATCTACATATTACATTAATCAAACTTCAGATGTATGCAAACAATATTGTCTTCCTCTGACAAATATCGTGAAATGAGATATACTGTCTGATAATAGGCCGGTGGTTTTCGGTCATGTTGTGCATATTTAAGGAGTTAATATAGTTAGTCTCAGAATTGTAAAAACTGCAATTAGACTTAACTCGAAAAAGAGAGTTATCAGATGTCTTAATAGACTGGCAGATGAATTTCAAATTGAAGCCAACAAAAATACAAAAATTTTAATTCGTGGTTATAGTGATAATGATTCTGTTGTTGTTATTATTTATTATTATTATTATTATTATTATTATTATTATTATTATTATTATCTGATTATTATTTCAATTTCAGTATATTAATATTCAGGTGAACAGGACCAATATTATAGCGAATGGCGCAAACTTCATGTTCGCTGTGTAATTGACGAAGTTCGCACCTTCCACTACAATTAGCCAGAGAATTCGCTGACTTATGTTTCTGGGTGACTTTAATGTTTAGTGCGAATGTGTCTAATGTTGCAAAGATATACCCTTTCCTACACAGCATTGGATTGCAATTCGGCATAAAATGAGGAGGTATAATAGACAAAGAAATATGGTTTCAACTCAGAACGCGCTATTCCAGCGTGCTCTTGAGACTGAAAGGCGAAAATAAAACACCACGACAGTGTGTACAAGCCGAGGGAACGGTACAGACGAGCAAGCATAACGGCGGACGTCTCACTAGAGCGCGCGACTGATGATCCAGAATCTGCTGTTCACGATTGTGTTTTACATGGGAAGGAAAAAACGACAGTGAAGATGGACATTCTCCATCTACTTTTTTGTTCCATTATCACACTCTTGTTCATCGAGGTTGAGAAGTGCATTTCAATGCAAATGTGTGTCAACATCAGCAACTACACTTTAACAATAACTTAACACGAACGCTCTTATATGATTTTTAAGGTCTAGACCATCAGTTCTGAAGGAATTATTTATTTACTTATCTTCTTATTTACTTATTAGTTATTTACTTATATACTTATTTATTTTTATTTATTTACATATTGACATACTTGTTTGTATGCTCAGTCTGATTACTTATATTTGTCGTTTGTTATTTGTGTGTTTGTTGCATGTACCCTGATTTTTATTTATTTACATTCATTTTTTATTTATTTAAAATCTATTTATCTGTTTATTTATTTGTTTATTTTACTCATTTATTTTTCATTTGTTTACTTATTTATTTCTTTATTTACTTATTTATTTTCGTATTTATTTACTTATTTATTTTCGTTTTTATTTACTTGTTTTTTACTTATTTTTTATTTATCTGTTTGTTTGTTTATTTTTGTTTTCTTTTACTTGTTTGTTTATTCTAAAGTAATTGTTTATTTATTATCTTCTTATTTACTTATTATTTTTTATTCATTCATTCATTCATTCATTCATTTAACATTTCCATCCATTTATATTTACAAATACCTAATTTTCTTATTTACAGAATGAGTTATTTAATGTAATAATTTATTTTATTTAATTATAATACTTGTTTAAAAGTAATTATTTATTTACTTATCTTCATTTAACAATCATAGACTTGTGAAATATGAAAATTTTTATTTATATTTACTGGCGTTGTTTTTCTAATAAATTACCATTGCAGATACTTCTTTTTATTAAAATTTAAAGTGAAAGTTAAACAGATTTTAAATGATTTAAACTTTTATTCAGTCAAAGAATTCTTAAATCACAAGTTGTGATATTTGCAATACTACTTTATTATATTATTTATTTTAAATGTATTTTAACTTGTAGTGTTTTAATTTTGTTGTGTTTTTTATTTACTGTATTATGTAATTGACGTGTACATGTATAAAATGTAATTGTTTATTTAATAAACATTCATTCTTATTTACATTATTCATTTATTCATTTATTTTTATTTATTTATTTATTTACATTCATTCTAAAGTAATTCATTTATTTGCATTTATTCATTCATTTCATTCATTCATTCATTTAATTTGATGTAGTTAAGTTCGAATTGGATATTTCCTGGTCAAGTTTCTTACTTTTCCCTCACAAATGGCTTTTAAGGAACCCGAACGTTCATTGCCGCCCTCACATTCAGAGCCCGCCATCGGTCCCTATCCTGTGCAAGTTAATCCAGTCTCTATCATCATTTATTTATTTACCTCCTTTTTTATTTATTTTAATATTATCCTCCCATCTACGTCTCGGCATCCCTTTAGAGGTCTTTTTCCTCCGGCATTTATTTATTAATTTATTTATTTTTGTTTATTTACTAACACTTTTTTATTTATTATTTATTTATCTATTTATCTGTTTATTTATTTATTTTTACTTGTTTATTTTCCCATCTCAAACTTATTTTTTATTTTCTTATTTATTTCAGGTGAAGAATACTTATTTATTGAGTTCTTTGTTTGTTTGTTTGTTTGTTTATTCTCCTGTAACTTGCATCCCGCTTGCTGGTTTGTTTACTAATTTGCTTGTTCTCAAAACCCTTAATTAATTCATTCATTAATTTAATTAATTTCAATTAATTAAACCATTCATTCATTTTTCATAAATTTAATTTCAGATTTTAAGGACAGCAGACTGGATTCACATCACACCACTACAAATACAAATACTGAATCAAATGCAGGGAGAAGAAGTAATTTAAAAAAGAAAAGAGAAGAATACAAATATAAAGTAAAAAAATAGAAGCAGGTCTATAGTGTTTATATAATAAGAAGTACAAATCAGAAATGTACAAGTACTTATATTAATTATTGTCGTATATTTCTTAATTGAGCAAATAACTGAAGATCTAAAGATGACTGTAATATAATTGTACAATGGGAATGCTACCTCCATCCTGGGATCATTTCCTAACTCTATTTCGATGGATGAGATCTTTCTCATTTAATGTAAATTATGTAAAGTGTTTATTAAAAAAAAAGAACCTAACATACATACCTAAAAAAATATATTGTGAACAACATAATAAATATGGCCCTGGTGTTGATTAATTTATGTAAAATTGTAAAAAAAAAATGTACAGTTTTCAAGAGAAATAAATTAGTAACATTTTCAAGACTTTTACAATTAAGTTAAAATTTTCATTTGCCTTACTTGTACTGTACACAGTAAGAAAACGCTTACAATGTTCGTTTCTGAATATTATTAAATTCCACTAGTCTCTGATGTTGCTGGGTAGAGTTTTCCATGAACGCGATTTGCTTAGACCAGGCATCGGCAAAATGTAATCGTGATCACTAGCAATAGTGACTTTGCAGAGGCAGTGCAGTAAACTGTCTTTTCTTCCATCCAACTCCCCTACAATTCCAGCAAACAAGTATCTATCAGTGGCTGATTACCTGCTTAGATTTATATTTTATCAAAACCTACAATGTCTGTTCGGAAACATGTCATAATGATTATCATGAAATCATAAGCAGGCATGAACATATCCTGTCTAATTATAAGTGGAAATGTATACATTAGAAAATAATAATAAAAATAATTTTCGTTTCGTAGGGCTAGAGGGGACGAAGCAATTGAAGGGTTCAGAACCATAGTGGGCCAAGCGCCATTTACTAAAACCGTAGAAAACAAGGATTAAAATGAAGTTATGACCATAATTCGATGGAAACATATAGCTAGTAATATAAAGTATACCATTCAAACTAAATTATATGTCAATCTTCATTA
Source organism: Periplaneta americana (assembly GCA_025594305.2). Classification (NCBI taxonomy): domain Eukaryota; kingdom Metazoa; phylum Arthropoda; class Insecta; order Blattodea; family Blattidae; genus Periplaneta; species Periplaneta americana. The sequence continues at coordinate 36,804,987 of JAJSOF020000001.1, forward strand.
AACTATGATATTCACTTAACTTTAACCCTTGCTTTCTACGCTTTTAATAAACGGCGCTTGGCCCACTATGGCTCTGAACCCTTTAATTACAACATTAAAAAAAAAAATTAAAATAATAGTTCCGGTATTAAAATATGTTGAAACAAGATACGAGTGAAAGAAAACTTCATGCCAGATATGTTATTGCTTTGGAAATTGCAAAATCAATGAAGTGCTATAATGAAAGAGAGTTCATTAATTTGTCCCGATAAAATTGATGTGTTTGATATGAAATTATCTACATGAACAATAAAAGGAGGGTAATGGACTAAACACTAGCTAAACGGAAAATAAATCAAAGATGTATATCAATGTATGGTTTATTCTCTCGCTTTAGGTGAAATTCAGGTATTGATAGCGTAGAATCGGTAAATTTCATCTGCGAAGTTAGGAAGGATCTCTCCATACAAGAATTTTGCTCGATGTTATTCCACTTAAAGGAAACATAATAATAGTAGTAATAATAATAATAATATATAATAATAATAATAATAATAATAATGATAATAATAATAATAATCATCATCATCATCATCATAGGGTAGATGAGAGTAATTTTAAACAGGGATAATTGTAAACAAATGCTGTGAGAAATACAAAACTGTCAATATAAAAATTTTAATTCGGGGGAATATTTCAATTAAATGTAGGCTAACCTACAAAGCAGTTTAGCGTCAAATAGGAGTAACTGCTTAGTTGTGAACGAATGTTTTGTAAGAGTCTACAAAAAAAGTTGAGAAAGAATTTTGCTTGACCTCTCATTTTTGGCATTGTAAGTAAACGTACAGTGCTATTTTTTTTAGGAATATGTTGTTTTTATGAGTAACATATAGTAGTTAACATTTATTAAAATGGTTTTTAGATCTCCCATAACCTCTGTTCATTAAATTATGACGTGTTTACATTTGCCCCATAGTTTTAATTCCTTTGGGGTAATTGTAAACATGTTTTACTATGGTTATATTTCGTACTTTTCAGTAATCAAAGAGACCCCCACCCAACTACACTGTAGAGGATTTAGAGAGGGTTGTCACAGATGTGAAAATAGTAACTAGAGTTATGGTGAAGCTCAGGAGAGGTACTGAGTTCTTACATCGTCATATATCATAGGTTAAAGGGACGAAATAAAACAGAACAAAAAATGTTCAGTGTCTGATAGCCTGTACGAAAATTGGTGTTTACAATTACCCCCTCTCAATGGGGCAAATGTAAACTAGCAATTAAAAGATGAAAAAAGGTCAACCTTATAATTTTAAACCCATTTTCAGGGAAAAGAAAGATCTAAAAATAACACAATGTTTCTTTGTCATGCTTACCGTTACTGAGGGTTGTGTAATGTTGAAATATATTTGAAATCAGTGAAAAGTGTCTAAAATTACCCTGCTCTACCCTAATAATAACAATAATAAGATAAAACATGTCAAAACTTTGAGAACAGAGTAAAATAGTGAATGAGGTTCCAATTTCGTTCGAGATCTAGCCTATACATTCGGCAAAAGCGGATTGGGATCAAATAAATGTCATTTACAACGCTTTCCCTTTCTTGTACAATATATTGTCAACCGCGCTCTGCATCCGTCACCAGATATAACAGCCAAAAAGATCCTCACATGACTCTATTTTCTTGAATAACTAGTAGTATTATCCATAACACTACAAAGGTTCTTAATAAAGTTTTATAATCGGATGAATTTCTATTAATTTTAATTAGATAAATTATGTCCCATTTTGTAAAGACTTTCTATGGAGTGAAGGGTTTTGGGAGAATGAATGCTTTGATAGTGATGCTCATCCTCTTCAAAATTCTGCACATCATATCTGGGGTAATGAACGTGTCCTGTTCTACATCAGCTTGAAGAGATGCTTGAAACGCAAGCGAATGGGTCTGAGAGTGCAAAATGCACTTTCTAGACATCTGTCCATGCTGTTTCCGATGATTAAGCAATCCTCCTTTGACCTGAAGAATGCAGATTTTGTTGAATGTAAGATGGTTTTGTGGTTTATGGACTTACATTTTTTTGGGGTTATTTTACGATGCTGTATCAACATCTCATGTTATTTAGCATCTGAATGAAATGAAGATGATAAATGCCGATAAATGATTCCGATAGTTATCCAGCATTTGCTCATATTGGGTTGAGAGAAACCCCAGGAAAAACCCTCAACCAGGTAACTTTCCCCAACCGGATTCGAATCCGAGCCATCTGGTTTCGCGATAAAACGTGCTAATCGTTACTCCACACAATCTTAGTCTATTTTATATTTTTTAATAAAGGAAATTACTTGAGTTGGTCTTTATTCACCCATATGAAACCAGTTGTGTAGACCAATTTACCGACAGAATCATTGCCCAGAGCAGTGTGTATATGTATATTATGTTTTCCATGTTGTCTTAAATTTCTTTTATAATTTTAGAAAATTATTTAACACATTGCAATTCATTTCGAAAAAATCTGCGCTTCCATATACAGAGTGATTCTAAGACAAATGAGTCACGCTCTTTAGGAATAAGTTTTAGAGGCATTTTGAGTATAAAATATCATATGATCATGGCATCTGATTATCATTAATTTCAAATTTATTCGTAAAAATCTAAAAGTCCTAATGTGAATCAGGCTTTGGAGTTGTTTGCATCCTAATATAAACATTGGAAGGTAAACTAAACGGTGGATTGCTCTGTGACGTGAACTACGAAGATGAAGGGAAAGATAGGTCTGGTGATATCATCTGAACTCTTCAGGTACAGCCGTAACGAGATACGGAACCCTAAGCGCCATTCATAGCCGTGCGACCAAGTGCATAGAAGTGAAAGAGAGATATTTGAAAATCCTTAGATATATTTATTTTGTGATTAATATAGTACTTTGATAATTTCAAGGGAAAAATTTTTCCGGGGCCGGATATCGATCCCGAGATCTTTGGTTGAGCCCGCCAACGCTCTACAGGCTGAGCTACCCAGAAACTGCACCCGACACCGTCTCAATTTTTCCCTTTATATCCACACACCTCAAGTGGACTGACAAGATGCCAGAAACCCAACTTTGAGTGCACACAAACTCTGTGTGACTTGAACTGAGAAGGAAAGTGAGATGGTGTCGGGTGCAGTTCCTGGGTAGCTCAGTCGGTAGAGCGTTGGTGCGCTCAGCCAAAGGTCCCGGGATCGATACCCGGCCTCGGAAAAATTTTTCTTTTGAAATTATTTAGGTCTGCTTCATAGGGAGCTATGCCTGAAAGCCAGACTGGCATAGTATTTTGAATTAATATTTCTGTGTATTTTAAGTGAATAATTTTCATTTCTGCTCTAAGTCAGTGCTACTTTCATATAATTCAATCAGCTGTAACTCCTTAACGGTTGATAATTAATCAGACCCATGTTCATATGGCATTTAATGCTCAAAATATACCATAGAACTGATTCCTAAAGCACGGGACATTAGTCGTGGATCATCCTGTATAATTGAAAATGAGAAGTAATAATATAAAGTCTCAAATACTGTGAAACATGCACTACTACTGCAATCAGATTAATGCATACGAAAGCCATATGCCGGAGCTAGAAACATGTCACCAGACCATGGACCTATTTGTGCACTGAGCAAATAGCATGCTGGTCTTTTCCTTACATGTGGGTACAAAACTAGAATCCGCGTGTCCAGAAACGAGGTAACCTCATCTTTAAACTTATGCTGCTGTTATTTTGCATGACTTGTAAAAAAACCCACAATAAAGTTATACAAAAGAAACGTCTAGTTTCTATTTTTATGTACTTAACTTGGATATTCAATTGCATGACAAGTTTAACGTAACTGCAAATGAGAATGATGTATAGCGTTGTGACACTTCCAAATGTTTTGCATAATCTGTGTTAACAAAACATTTTGTTCCACTTCATATGTCATTCAGTCAGTTATATAAAAGGCATAAATTAGTATTTACGGCATAAGATACTGAAATTCAGCAACTCTCTGCAGTTATGATGGTGTAGTGTTTCATGGTCTCTAGATACATCGCTTATTAAGCAATATTATTACAGTAGTAATATACCTACTTACAGTTATTAAGTTATTAGTATTGACGTTTTCTTAACAAAATAATAATACATTTTGCAACGAGCCTATAATGGTAGTAATTAAGATCTTGAGTATGTTTTTATGATACGAGCGCAAGTGAGTTTCAATGGAATACAGTCTTAATTGCGTTATAATAAAGTTTCATACGACTTTTTATGCTCGACCATATTTCTAACTTGAAATTATTCATAAGTATTCATGTTATTCTTATCTGACTGAGGAGCGGAATACCTCGTAAATTGTGAGATGTGCGCAGACGCGAAACTATTGATTTTTTCCGAGAAACAAATGTGGACATTGACCTTGATACAATCTAGAGAGTAAAATAAACATTAATCTTGATATAATCTTGAAATTTAATTAGACATTGAAAAACGAGATGACAAATTGAATTTATTTGAATATTATTTACAATTAACGCTAATTATTAATCTAATCTTGCGCTAGTTGTCTTTCGATTGCATATCCGAGAATAATCGATACTTGCGCTTTCACATTGCTACAATGGTATTTTCTGATTGGTGGAACACCTGGACTTTATTGAATAGGTGTACTTTAATGAGGTCCGTTAAAGGGCTGCTACCAGGTGAATAATTACTGCATTTCGGCATGGTCGAGTATAAATGTATTTTCGTTTGATGCTAGTCTTGTTACAGATCATGACTATAATTAATTTATTGATAATCGTCTTGAGTAGAGCATTGGAAAATAGTTTTCGTCTACATACAAATTGTGTGTAGGTGTCAGACGCCTGTTGATGTGACTAGTATTATTCCAAATCCATCAAAAAGTGGCAAGCGAACTGTGATTAATTTTTTTAACAGCAGAAGGTTATGGATCGTTCAGCTTACAGCCCCGATTTGTCACCATGTGACTGTCATTTCATGAGGAATATTTCCATGAACTCCTTATACAGTAATATCAGTATATTAAATCTATAAATGAATTTGGCAGAAGTTGCGTTAATGCACGATTTATGTGTAACCAAAACTTTAAGTTCAAGCGACTTTTCACCTACCTTGTATATCGAAATCCCAGTCTGGAACATAACATTAATTGGTGTATCGTGCTTAACATAACAATAAATTAATTAGGTAATTAAATAATCAAACAAACAAAATATCTAGTAATGAATACAGGCAATGTATTAACAACAATTTGTTTACATTATTTTAAACCTTTGTAGCACAAACATTATAAGTTTAAATTTACAGTGTATATAAATTTGCAGAAAATAAATACAAAGTTTATATTAAATATGATAGATAAATAAATCATAAATTATTTCATATAAATACAATATATTATTAGAGACAGGCCTATATCATTTTGTAAATACAGCTAGAATATTAAGAAACTTACTATTTCACAATGTTTTGTATTTTAATTACTCATTTTTCGCCACTTTAGTAACTATGTCAAAAATGGTATGTAATTATTTATCCACAATGAACTTTATTTAGACAGAATGATAGAGTGAGGAAAGGACAAGATGTTAGACCTACAACACTCATAAAAATAAGTAAAATCATTCGAATTTTTTCTTTGAAAAAAAAAAAAACAACCATAGTCCAAAAACATACACTTTCTGGCATCTGGCATGGATGTTGTTCACATTTAATGTATGAAATTCGTCATGCCATTTCTTAAGGTGTTTTAGAAACTTGGAAAAACTGAAGTACAATTAGAACTTAAATTACCTCATAGAAATACATGTGTAAATGTGGTTAATTGTGGACAATGGTTGTTTTAAGAAAACCTACTCTGTTGTGGCTAAAAAACAACCTCTCCTTTAATCTTCTTTTTATTCGAAGCGTGCATTTCCATAACGTTGTAAGCGCCGAAACCGGGAGAATCTATTTTTTTCGCATATATCAGTTGTAGGTGCCCTGTTTGACAATATTATGAAAGGTTATGAAGAAAGTGCTGCCCCAAGTAATGAAGTAGTGCACTTTCAGGTTGTGCAAGTCACAACATTGTATGTACTGTGTAAAACTATTTTTGTTCCTACTGTAAACTTTACAAATTGGTACTTACAACGTTCTGGAAATGCACGCTTCATTTATTATAATCTGCTTCTTCTCCTTTCGTTGCTTAAGTTTCTTCCATTGGGTCACTTCTGCACTTAAAGATGATTCCATAACTAATTAAACAATTCACGTCCTAAAGTATTTGAGGTAGCTTTTGCCTCGTACATAAAAAGCAACACTGCCAATGTACTACAGTTTAAAATCTTAAGGATAAATGTTTCAAGATGAAATGAATGGGATATTTGTAAATGCTACCATCGTCCTGGCTGGACAATGACTGTTTTCACAAAAAATGTCTTTGGACTATGATTGTTTCATGAAAACCACTGAAAATTTCTACAACGTAAGCCTATTGTGTTTTTCCCCTAACAACTAATCCAGCAGATGACCGCTACAATACGCTCACCACATGCTTAATATCTCAAATTTGCATTTTTTGGACTATTGTTATTTTAAAAACACTGTAATTGTTAATATTTCGAGCAAACAAAGAAAAACTTAACGTGTAATTACAGTTAATATTATTTTGTGTATATTATTATATTCAGACAAGATTACAATAAAGTGTACATAACTACATACAAATTCCATTATTTAAAACTAAGAAAATTTAAGTTTCTTTTCAATACCTTCCATGTAACATTCAGTATTTAAGTAAATCTACAGTGCTATATGCCAGGCGACATTGAAAGTGGCTTATTGATATTTAGCGTCTTTTAATAGCTCTTTCATTCTATATAATAGAATGAAATTGGCTCTGGAAATTCGGTGTTATTCTATCCAACTTCAGTTGAAGTTGAATTCTTATAGAACACTAACTCTATTTTCAATCTATTTGATACGTAGTATACGTAAATTTAAAACAAGAAGTTGTTAATAGCTTCTTGATCTAGCAGTCCCTGAAGCTAAGTCTTTCTACTACAGTATTGCACATGACATGAATCGTAACTTGGCATAAATGCTGGTAGCACATTTATATAAAATTCACTCTAACATAGGGTTACCTTAAACTCAATAATGTAACAAAGTTCTCTGTCTTCAATTCATTTCAATTGAGATTCTTGTCCTCAGAGGAATTAATCACAATTTTGAATTATGTTTTGGAATCGGTTTTGAGCAATTCGCCATTATGTGTAATGTTTTAAGGAACAACCATCCATTAATTTTAGGTTTAGCGATTATACTGCAGTGTATATCTGTCCCTGTTGAATGACTGGTAGATGCTGAATAAGAATAAGTTTATCTGTAGTTTGTTAGAAGCCGTACACATATAAACAGAACGCTACGAAAATGCTCTTTAGATACAAGGCGTGCAGAAGATATATTTCCGTGAAAAAATTCCGAATTTGATTTTTGTACTTTCTATTTTCACTTCATACTATGAGATCCAACGAACGGTGGAGTTCACAACCGCGTGCACAAGGTCACGAATGTTGTGGGAAGGTGTGACGGAGAATCCCGCCAGCAGTTCGGTGGAGTGCAGATGTATTGTTCGCATATTGTGTTCATTGTGACATTACTTTTTAATGAGTATTAGTGTTTAGCAGAAAATAAATTGAAATGGCTTATAGGCCTAGAATTTTTATTGTGAAAAATCTAGAGAGAGAGAAAGTTTACAAGGGATTGAAGCGACGTTTTAGACGACAGTTTCCTGAAACACGAATTCTTTCACAATCGTACACTTATATTCGTCTTTATAATTAAATATATACGGGATCTGTGTATAATAAAAGGACTGTTGTAAACAAAAACATACGGACGAAAGGGTTAATGATATTCCAGTGCGCTTGGAATTGAGTCCCAAGAAATCTTTGAAACATTTATCCGAAGAAACCGGATTATCTTATGGTAAGTAGGCCTAATATCATGTTCATTTATTTATTTATTCATTTCATGAGACTTTATTCTTATATTATTCATTATTTCAATTTATTACCCATTATTTCATGTATTTATTAATTTAATAGAATATTCTATAAGTTATAATATGATATGGGACGAGCAGTGACAAAATCGGATAGCTGACGACAGACTCCACATTTTGTTGGATCTCCCTATGTAATGAGAAGTGAAGACCTGTGAATATATTACATGAATTTTCGTAATCCTTTTCCTGACAAGGTTGACCATAACATATAGAGGGTGTTTCAGTAAAAGCGTTCAAAAATTAAATAGGACATAGGAGATGTTCTACTGAATATTTTGAGATAGAGAAATTGTGATCTGTAAAGCCAACATGTGAGGGAGAGCTTGAAGGCGAGGCAATTCATGATGAAATTTTATTGACCCATCGTCCACAAGGTGGCTCTGTCTTATTGTAGTTACATTGTCACTGACAGAACATGCTATGAATCAACGACAGATCCTATCATACCATTTTGAAAAGTCGAACAGTACGATGACACAGTACCGGTACGTCTAGATGCTAAATTTTCCAGGTCGCTGGATTGGAAGGAGAGGCCCTATTCCATGGCCTGCGAGTTAACCCGACCTCAATCCACTCGATTATTTCGTGTGGAAATATCTAAAATAATTTATGTAATATGAGACCCCAGTGAACAGTGACATGAAATTAGTTGCCAGGATTGTAGTCACTTATGATGTAATTCGAAACACGACAGGGATATTGAAAGAGTGCGGCAGATTATCGTACGCCGATGTCTTGTTTGCATTGAGGTTGGTGGCCATCATTTTGAGCAATTGTTGTGATGTACAAAATGATACATTAACTCAGGTTTGTCAATGATATGGTACTGTACAGCAGAAACTGTAAATAATATAAAAACTAAATGTAAATAAATACGTTTAAAAATTAGCTGTAAATAATCCGGAAAGTAGCAATAGTAATATAGACATGTTCAAGCCTATAATTCTTTATGCTGGCTTCTCTGACGGTAGGTTCCCTATGTCAAAATGCACAACAAACACCCTGTAGACACATATTGATAGAAAATTTACTATCACTGCTATTACTGTATTACATATTCCAAGAAAATTTATGATGTAGCCTTGCTTTAGTTGTAAATTATAAGTAGTAATATTTTACCACAATGTAAATTTACTGTCATCTCTTCTAGCCAGTTCAAAGAAACAGATTTCTCATTTGGTTTATCTGAGTATCATAATCACGTTATTAAAATACGTCGTTCTCTTTAGAAACTTCAGCAACAATTCGGCAAAGTGGAATAATTGTTGATCTACAATAACTTCTTTAGAGGTTAGATTTCATCGGGTAACTAATTACCAAGTCCTTCCTACGGTATAACTAAGCCAATTCCTTAATCCTTCCTTATTATCACCGCTCCATGAGAAAGTGTATGACGTTACCAACTAATGCTGTGACATCCTCGATCTGATCAACTACTTCAATTAAAAAAATTAAAAATAAACAGTAATTTATAATAGTTTAAAATAAAATTTACACTATAACAAACACTAGAAACTATTAACTGTATTAATCTATATTATTATTTACAGAAGAGTATTAACTTATAGTTTAACACTTTGCAAAAAATTTGATTACGATTTATTTTTGTAAATCTCCAAGTTTTGTTTCTTAATATCATTTCATAATATAACATAATGGAGCACTACATACGACAATGTTATCCTACTATATTTCTATGATTTTTTCAAGTATAGGTCATTCGTTATCTCGTGAAACCAAATGGTTGTGTGCGCCGTAGCATATAGTAAGAACCTTATGCTGGGGGTCAGCGAGCTCGCTAGCTACAAGTAGGAGCGTAGGGAAGGGAGAAGCTCCTCAGTTCACATTCTTCTTCCTCTGACGCGCAGGTTGGTTTTACCAGATACCGAATAGCCTATAATTAATTATTACTGGAATATAGTAATATTACTTGTCTATCCATTCCTTATTCCTTATAAAAACATTAATAATAATTTTAAAGGTGTTGTTAGCTATTCGCAGTCACAATAGAGTAAAAAAAAATTACATCCATTTCATGACAACTCATGGGGAACCAAGGCCTACAAGCAGACTGCTGACCTCACCTCCACATGCCTTAGTAGAAGTGAACGATCATTCATCTAGTACCGGGATAACGTGTGGTTAGCGCGATGATCCATCCAGCAGTTACACATAACCGGATTTCACTACTATTCTAGCACCACAGATTAACCACTACGCTGGGTGACGCCGGCCGAAATTTCATGAGAAGATTTCTTCTCCCATCAAGGCAGCGTTCGTTCCGTAATGTTAGTCTAAGACATGACGCCTTAGAATACGCAGCTAAGGTGCGACACAGCTATGCAATACTCAAAATAATTATAGCAATGTGGGTAATATTAATTCTTGTGATTGTTCAGTATTAGGAATAACAGTCAAGGAATGAGCCTATATTTATTTTAATGAGCAAATGTAATCAGTAGAAATGTAGATTGTACGTATATTAATTACTAGAATAATAAATTTTAAGTCCTATTTCGACTCAATATGCTTGACATATTTTAATTAGGTCTATACAGGGTGATTCACTAGGAGTTACCGCCACTTACGTAGCTTATTTCCGAAGACATTGTGAGCAAAAATTGTGATATAAACATGGATCCTATTCTCAATGTTTTCAAAGTTACACTAATTTGAAATTGCTTGAAAAATCCCTTTTTTCTTTAGTTTTAAGGGTAAAAGGATATTACAAATAGAGAATGTACTATTCAGAAGTAATTTTCCCTTAATTGGCAAAATTCTGAAGCTAAAATGTTTGTCAATTCCTTAGTCGCTTTGTACAGTTTTGTTTTTTTCAATTTTTAATGCTGGGTAACTTTCAGTGCTGGACGCGGACTCATTTCACCGGCATTATCACCTTCATCTCATTCAGACGCTAAATAACCAAAGATGTTATGTTTTATTTAACAACGCTCGCAACTGCAGAGGTTAAATCAGCGTCGCCGGATGTTAATTTTTCCCGCAGGAGTTCTTTTACATTTTAGTTTAAAACTTTTAACTGAAAATTACATTATTTCGCATTTATCAGCAACAGTTGTTAAATGCCATCGACCGGCCTGGCCTGGGATCTTTACCCGTTCAACCTAATGTAACTTAAAGATGTTGATAAAGCGTCGTAAAATAACCTACTAAAAATTTCAATTTTTAACTAAAAAAGTTACATTAATCTTACGCACTTGTCTTCAGAATTATTACAAATTAAATGGTACTTCTAGAATAGTTTATTTTTATTTCAACTTTTTTATCCTAATGTAAAGTCTTTCCCCGCTATGTAGAGACATTTCTCTAGCCCGCGCTACGAGCGTACTAAACTGGCACCGGCTATCGACTGATTATTTGGTCAGGATTCATATCATATCATATCACATATCATATCATATCATATCATATCATATCATATCATATCATATCATATCATGTCATGTCATGTCAGTCATGTCATATCATATATCATATCATGTCATATATCATATCATGTCATATATTATATCATATCATGTCATGTCATGTCATATCATGTCATGTCATGTCATAGCATATCATATCATATCATATCATATCATATCAGTCCGCAGCCAGCTGCTCTACCAACTATCATATCATATCATATCATATCATATATCATATCATAATCATATCATATCGCTATCATATCACGAAGATCATATCATATCATGGCTCATATCATACGGCCACATATCATATCATATGGACATATCATATCAGATCATGTCATATCATATCATATATCGTTAACACTGGTTTAGCTGGTTACGAAAAACGTTAGTTCGCTGATCACCCACGTAGCCCACGCTAAGAATGTCTGGGTGAATATGGCCCAAAGAGTCTACGGTAGAAAAATTGGTGAGAAAATGTTCATTTAACTATGAGGACAACAACACAATTTTAGCTTCAGAATACTAGTCCTATTAAAATGATACTTCTGAATAGTTCATTTTTATTTGGAATATTACTTTACCCTTAAAACTAAATAAAAAGGATATTTTACAAACAATTTCAAATTAATAAAACTCTGAAAATATTGATAATAGGACCCATTTTTATATTATACTTTTTGCTCAAAGTGTCTGCGAAAATAAACTCCGTAAGTGGCGGTACTCTCCGTGAATCACCCTGTATATTCTTTGAGCAAAGTTCATAAAAATGAAGAGTTTCACTGAATCTACAGGAACTTTTGTTGTGTAAAAATAAATTAGTGATTAAATATAATTAAATTAATGGGAAATAAATATAGAATTACACAATTATGGAAGTGTAAACATAAATAAAATCTTAAACGTTAATCAGAGATTAAGTAACTGCAAGATTCTACCCATCATTCGGAAACATCGGAAGTGAACTCTGTCACACGCTCTCTGCCAAACCTCGTTGCTCAGTGTTCTGTAGTTGAACGCTACGCACGATTCATTTTCCGTCTGATCACCCACGCATCCACGTGCTCCCCTTCGACCTCATCGAGTCTTCGACGTCCAGCACTGTAGCCTCTGTCGTGATCTTGCCCTCGATGTGCGTCGAAGTCAGTCATATAGTGACGCTTCACCAGTCTCGGCCCGCCTCTGCTGCCCAGTGCATTTTGTGTTTCTGAGCTCTCCTCTTCGGCGCTGCTAGTGAAGTCTTCATGCCGGTCATTATCCACAATCGCAGTCTCTGCGCTGTCATGCGTATAAATTTCCTGTTGAGGCGTAACGGGTCCATTGTCTCCGTGATTCGTGGCGCCTTGGAAGGGAATAGTCTGCCCGGAGCTTCTTTCTCGAGCCTCAATCTTTGCGCCCCAGTTTCTCACCACATCTCCTTCACTCGGATAATAATACGAAGCCGTGTCTTCAACACCGATGCCCTCAGTACGGTCACTTGTAGAGATCTGATCCACTGCCTTCAAGGATTTAGACTTTCTAACACCGTTCTGTTCCGGTTTGCTTTCGTTCACTTCCATACCGAAATTCATCGTGTCATTCTTAGCCTCCTCAGTAAGATCCGCTTTCTTCTCATCTTCAACAGTTGGATTCCAGAAGTCTTGATCCCCTAGCTGTCTCCCCCGTATGATGTAAGTCATCCTCTGATTGGCGTGTTGTGCTCCGCCACCCCCGTAATAAGCCCCCTGGTCGTGGTGACCATGTGACATCCCACCGTCTGCGCCGGAGAAAAGTTTCCTGAGTCCCACAATGCCGATAATAAGGAGAGCTGTTTTGCTGGCCATTAAGGCCATCGTGCCGATAAACGCTAGTTTGCTTAACACTATCGGAATCATGCTGCCAAATTTGAGTACAACTCCCATTAGCAAAGGCAACAGCATCTTCTTGTTCAGTTGGTAAGTTCCTGCAAAAAATAAAACATATAAATGAATGAAGAAAACCAATTGCATTAAGGGGGATGTTAGGTGAAATTTCTATTTTCTACAATTTTTAAGATGGAAATTTCATATTTTGTACACTTCATTCTCTTCCTATAAGTATTCTTACATATGAGCCGTTCAGAGCAGAAGTGGTGTAAGTCAAAATCGGGTAACGAAGTTTAAAGTAAACATTCTGTAAAATACAGCGAAAGTAGCAATCAATATGTCCTTCGTGCTATCCACTGACTACTAATAGTTCAAATAAATTGAATATTACCTGCTACTTTGCGGTGTTATGTTACAGAATGTTCACTTTAACCCTCATTACTCATTTTTGACTTACACCACTTCTGCTCTCAACTGCTCATATAATTTTCATTATGATCAGGTGGTTCTTCAAATATTTGAAATTAAAGAAAAATTGCATATATTCAAACTCTATCTCTAGTTACAAGGTTTTTAGTTTTATACATGATTCTTTTTTTTACAACATCTGTGATATGATTAGAAAGAATCTTAGGCCTAAATTTACATCTATATATGGAAGTACTTTTTTAATATATGCAACTTCAAAATTTAAATTTTAGTGTTCACTACATAAGATTACGTTTTATTTTTTTAATTTCGAAAGTATTTAGTTTATAAAATAGCTATTGAATTTTGTTAACAACAATATAGGCTATAGAACATTCAGTTCCCAGCATCAAAATTGTGAGAGATTTTACACTTTGAACATGATTAAATTTTCCGAAAAGAAAGTGTGAGAAAACAGATTGCAAAGTTTGCATGCCATTCAAATTCAAGAGTAGGCCTACAGCCATTTACGTGGCTAACGAGAAAGACAGGCTATTGCGCGACGTCACATTCTTAGTCCTACATGGCCAACATTGAACAAGTTTGTAAATGTACAGTAGTGGCAAAAAAACCGGACCCTTGTAGCAGAAACAAAAGAATCCTGTGTGGTAATTTCAATAGGGATAGTGAAGCCAGAGGTATGTACTGCTATTTAATGTAAAAATACGCAGTTATCTTTGCCGAATAGAGGTAGAAATGTGATATTGATGCAAGATGAAAATAAAACTCTCAAAGTTTTTTCTTCTGTAAGTTTGAGGTACTGAAGGAAACAAAAGACGGTAGGAATCGAACAAATACAATAAATTTCATTGTTACAATTAATTATACAAGATGGATGTGTTTTGTGACTAGCAAAATTTGAATCTGTGGCTCTGAAATCAGTTACAAGGGTCGGTCCGGTTTATTTTGCTTTTGCCACTACTGTACGTTTAACATGAGTTTGTTTTTTTTTTTTTTTTTTTTTTTTTTTTTTTAGAACTTTGAACATTTATTTATATTAGGCGACTGTCAAGATGGCCATGACTAGACAATGATAACCACGTGACTCAGAATCGTGCCGAAGCCTGTCTTTCTCGTTAGTCACGAGCCATTTAGATAATATGACGTAATTGTTGTATTTTCAAGCACCACAAGGCACTGGCATTTGCTAAACATATGAATAAGATATTGTCCAAACAATAAATACTTTCAATTTGCTTATACTGTATATAAAAATGCGGTAAACTATAGGGGAGAGTTGGGTAGTATCGGACATCGGGTAATATCGGACAATGAGTTTCTTTCATTTATCACCAGATGATAGTACCTGAATGAAATGGTTACGTTTCTGTAATGTCGCATACAGAAACGTAACCATGTCATTCAGGTACTACCATCTGGTGGTAGATGAAAAAAACGCACTGTCCGATATTACCCGATGTCCGATACTACCCAACTCTCCCCTAAAATATCCTTATTATCAGCAATTAATATTCTTAGGATCAAAAAGACTCCAGTTAAGTAATATGAAAGTCTAGAGCAGATAAGTTGCGAGGATTAACTTGTCTTTCATTTCATAATTAATTTCTACATCAAACCCTTACCATGGATGAATAGCCTATATAATAGGATGCGAAACTTACTGAGTTTCCCGTAACACATACTAGAGGCACTGTTGTAGAAATTGATCTTGCTGCCACCTGTTGAGGGAGGAGGGGCGTTATTACAGCTAGCAGCGCACCAAGTAACGAAAAGAGTAATTACTCCATGCATTTAGCAGCGCACCTGGTGACGAAAATGTTAAACTGTGCACAAAGTATTTCCTCCCACCCTCATCGATATTCAAAACTAACCCAATTTAAAATAAAACATTTACATTTTTATTCCTCATAGCATCTTCTACTGAAAATTCTTACCGGAGTCAACAGGAAGATAAAAGAGACGATCTATTTTGCACTACCCAATTAAAATATAATCAGACAGAGACAAAAAATAAAGCAAAAGGCTAGATAATTGGGATTGTATTCTTTGGGTATTTATTGTACAGCGCAATGGAAAAGTCTGCAAGAACTACTTAGATAGTTCAATTTATTATATTACTATTACTTTACAATACATTCAACAACACTATTTCTACAACGTCCATAAACGTCATTGTTTAACATACACTGCTTATATACACATATCACTTTATGTTCACTTATTAGCAAGTTTGTGTCTGTTTCTGTCTGTCATCTCGGCTCCTCGAGCAATATCTCGAACGGATAAATAGAGAACTCTGGGTAATGTACCCAACACGTAGTTCTAATGTTCACCACCTACGACGTTGGGCGCTGATCATCTTATTTCAGCCCCCAGTCGCCAGATGGTGCTGACCGCAGTTTCGCATCCTATTATATATTTATCAATGTCCTTACTATTCAACACGGATCCACTAACATAAAGCCCTGCGGATGTATCACCGACACAGCCTACCCCAATTCATTTTTATTCGATCCGAGTGGAAAGCTCCTTAGGTGACAAGGCTGCATCAATTCAGCAACTCTTGATACATTTCTGCTTTGGTGGCTTCAATTAAGTGCTACACGGATATGGTACTTGTCACCCAGTTAGGCTGCTCACAAAGCGTGTCTTCGCTCTCTTTAGCAGTCGTTATCTTCCTCAGGATTGCGTGAATTCTTCTTATTCGGAAAGAAAGCGAAACAACGGTCAAGGTTTTCTTCACGCACTTTATTACAAGATATAAAAAAATTATCATCTGCTTAGATAAGAGAAGTAACGACCGTGTGACCTAATTCACTTTCCAACGTGATGTTCTTTATATAGTAGGAAGCTGTGTACGTTACAGGAAACGGTGATTTATTTTGAAAATATAATTAGTCTGCAAATGCGCGGTGATGTCCGTAAAAATGGTGATTACGTACAACTTCATACTAAAGCATGAGTCAATGTACAATTTGTACACACATCAAAGAAGCGTGTATCACATAATAATTGTACCACGAAACAGAACATGATGTCAATAAAAAGCTGGTAATTTCACATGCCATCCAAAGGAAACATAATCTTACTTTACTTACTCATTTAGGCTTTTAAAGGCTTAGGTACGGCTTACAGCAGTAAAATTTTGAAAATGTTCAACGTCTTGTATCTTGTACAAAAATGAAAATTAGTGGGGTAAGGCTGAGGGTAAGGTTCCGTATATCGCACCACTTTAGCATTTATAATTTTTATTGAACAATACAATTTTTATTTTCTGCATTCCTTTACAGAAATACATTCCCAGAACATTTACCTTTCATTTAAAAAAGAATCCTTGAATTTGATTTAATATTTTAAAAGTAGAATTACATTTTCGAAACACTTGTCAATGGTGCCATTTAGGCAACTTAGTTACCTAAATAGCACCTGCCGTTTCTTAAATCGCACCTCTTCATCTGCAGGGAACAGGATGAAGGAAAGCTTTTAATATTGGACATATTGAACAGTATTTAATATGAATAATGTAATAAATGCAAATTACAAGTTTATTGAAATTAATGAAAGAGAGTAACGCATCTTCAAATGAAATTGAAAAAATAGAGCGTAAAATTAAACTTCCTGAATGCATTTTTTATTGTTACACATTTGCCATGTGCTTCACCAGGCAGTTCAAACTATAAACTGCGTCACCTTTTCTCCACGATTATCTCGAAGCCACCTAAGAACTGCTTCATGAAATGGTTTGAAGATAGAAACATCTAAAGGCTGGGCCTCTGAGTATTATGACGAGGAAGCTGAAATAGGAGCACATCATTTTCCCGAGATTATCTAGCTTCTAAATTTGTGGAAAGGTTCGTATAGGTGGACATACAGAAGCAGCACTTTTTTCTATGGCAGGTTTGAGTGGCAAATAAAATGTGTGAGCTATTCGACAAATAGTTCACTGTTGATGTAACCTGAATCAGAGCAAACAAATAACGATCCTGGAAGAATACCAGCTGATAATGTAAGATGCACTGTTTGACGTTTAAAAATTTTCATAAGTGGCACAAAATATCTGGTGCGCTTGTACAACACACACTTGTTGTATTAACGCCCTTTTCACCATTTGATATTGCACCCACCTGATGCATTCCTCGTTCAGTTAAAATTATTTTGCCTCCTTTTGTACGGTTAGAATTCCTACAATTGCTCATATCGCACCGGTGCGAATTAGACACCTACAAAGTGGTGCGAATTAAGAAACTACGTCATAAGTTATTATTTCCTTCATTTTAGCCTATATTATTTTTATTTTATTGGGTTATTTTACGACGCTGTATCAACATCTAGGTTATTTAGCGTCTGAATGATATGAAGGTGATAATGCCGGTGAAATGAGTCCGGGGTCCAGCACCGAAAGTTACCCAGCATTTGCTCGTATTTGGGTTGAGGGAAAACCCCGGAAAAAACCTCAACCAGGTAACTTGCCCCGACTGGAACTTGTCTGGTTTCGCGGCCAGACGCGATGACCGTTACTCCACAGGTGTGGACTCTAGCCTATAATCACCACATGTTCGAAAATCATACTAAGTTAAATGTTCTTTAATATTTCTTTTAATCAATAACATCTTAAGATTATGAATTCCTTCGCATACAAATCCGTTATTTAGTTACATAATGTTAGCTAAATATACATCCACCTGAGCGATTATATTAAATACTCTATCACCACGTTGGTAGCACAAAGAAGTGGCAGAAATCAAATGACATGGTGGAAGTTCATATGGTAGATTGTAACAATACCACTAGATGCTACACTACTACAGTAACTTGTTTTAAACTAGCAGTGGTGCCATTTAGGAAGCGGTGCGATTTATGCTACTCTACCCTATGTGTAAAACACAGTCCTTCTGCTATATAAAAAAATATTTTTATGATTTAAGAAAAAAAATATTTACATTTTTTTAAATTCAGTTCACTGTGCAGTGATGAAGCGTTTCCCACATAATTAAAAAACTACCATCTTTCTGTGATGAAATTGTTTGTGTGTATTTATGCATTTCATATTTGCAATATTATACAAGATCGCTACTCTACCTTTGATAGATTGTCTGATAAAAAATAAATTCATTTTAAAAAATGATCAAATATCAGTATTTCCTTCTAACACAAAATAAAAAAATATTGCTTATGAAGGAATGTAATTGAAAGAGCATGATATTGTAAACATGAGTTTCAGCACTAAAATAAAAGGGAGAAAACATGAAAAGTTAAAAAGTTTATGAGTTATGAGAGAAACGCTTCATCACTGCACAGTAAATTGGCATCATTTTGAATTTCTAAAAAAAAAAAATATATATATATTTTTTTTTAAATCGTAAAAATATTTTTTTCATATAATGGAAGAAAAGTGTTTTACACATACCAATTTTAATTATTGTACAAGATAAAGTAATGGAGCAAAAAAATATTAAATAATTCCAAAAACGTTACTGCTGTAAGCTATACCTAACACCTTAAGGAACCCGGAGTTCATTGCCACCCTCACATAAGCCCGCCATCGGTCCCTATCCTGAGTAAGATTAATCCAGTCTCTACAATCATATCGCACCTCCCTCAAATTCATTTTAATATTATCCTCCTATTTACGTCTCGGTTTTCCCTAAGATCTTTATCCCTCCGGCCTCCCAACTAACACTTTGTATGCATTTCTGGATACGCCAATAGGTGCTACATTCCCTGTTCATCTCAAAGTCTGGATTTAATGTTCCTAATTATGTGAGGTGAAGAATACAATGCTCGCGGGTCTGTGATGTGTAACTTTCTGCATTCTCCTGTAACTTGTTCCATATTAGCCCCAAATATTTTCCTAAGCACCTTATTCTCAAACCCCCTAACCTCTGTTCCTCTGTCAAAGTGAAATTCCAAGGGTTAACAACCCTTCACCGTAAGAAACAGTACGACAAAATACAACAGAAAACAAAAAAAAAAAAACAATCATCATCATAAAATGTATCGTTGTATACATAGCTATACATGCCTAAATTGGTGTTTTAATTAATGAAAGAAAATATTTTGGAATATTAAATGCTATTAGGCCTAGATATAGACCTACAGGCTCTCCCTGAAACACTTTACACATTATTCAAATAGGCAACCCAAATCACGCCAACAGGAATGGGGGAACATGCTGGTTTATCGACTTTTAATACTTAAAAGAAAATAAACCTTAATTGAATATAACTTCCATCACTCCTGGTTTTCCTTCAAAATACATCCAACTTTACGCTCGAGTGATGCGATTTTACTACAGTGTAACTTGAAGAATTCGGAACACGGTGTATATTTATTATTATTATTTTGTATAAAGTATATCTGATCAATTCATTGGGCAATGGTAAAATTAATTTATTAGCATATGCTGATGATATTGTCCTTCTAGGACAAACAGAAGATGATATCAAGAAATTTTTTAGACTCTTGTAGAAGGAACAAGAATAACAGGGTTAAAAATTAATTCTGATAAAACTAAACACATAAATATATGACGTACCTCAAGTAATAGAGGGTCACTTATAATGGATGATTGGGAGTTACAAAAAGTTACTGAATTTAAATACTTAGGAAGTATAATTAATGAAGCAGGTTTATTTGGGAAAGAAATTTAACATAGACTCGTTACGGCAAATAAGTGTTACTACTCCCTTCATAAATTGCTTAGTTCCAAACTACTTTCTAGATTATCAAAATTAAGATGCTATAAAACAATAAACCTACCAACTCTCCTATATTGCTGTGAAACTTGGATATTAAAAAAAAAAAAACAAAAAAAAAACAACAAAATCCCTTTTTACTTTTGAGAACAAAATCTTGAGGAAGATTTTTGGTCCTATTCAAGAAAATAACACATGGAGAATTTTGAACAACAGGGAACTAAGGGATATTTATAAAGATCCGGACATAATAGTCGAAGACTACGTTGGCTTGGACACGTCCTACGGCGTGATGAAGACTCTCTTCTACGAAAAGCTTTCGACTATTCTCCAAGATGTAAGTGGCCTCTTGGTAGACCTCGTCTCCGTTGGCAGGACCAAGTACCCATTTGATAATCTTTCTACAGTGGGAGGACGACAAGAAGATGCAGAGAACAGAGACGAATGGCGATATATCGTGAATGACTCTAAAAATCTCTTAGGTTTTGAAATGCCTTAAATTGATTGATTGATTGATTGATTGATTGATTGATTGATTGATTGATTGATTGATTGATTGATTGATTGATTGATTGATTGATTGATTGATTGATTGATTGATTGATATCTGATCAAACATCGAATTCAAATTTTTATTTTTTGTTATATTGTTGTCTAGTAAACTGTTCGAGGTCAAGTTTGAACTTCATGACACCAATAAGGCATCACTCATGAGGCAACTAAGTCAGGAGATAATAGGGTAGGGCAGCCAGTTCCTCTCCCTTTCATTGCATACATAGCTGATTAGTAACATACTACGCTAATCAGATTTCAGATGTATACAAACAATTGTTCTCCCTATGATACATAACGTCAAGTGATTTACTGCGTGATAATAGACGTACATTTCCTATCAGACAGAACCTCAATGAGAGGTTAATTTTTGTTATGTAAGTTTATATTATTTATGTATTTATTAATTAATTAGATTATTGAACAGCATTCTGTATTTTTTCTATATTTATTTATTTATTTATTCATTGATTTATTTACTTATTGGTTTATTTATTACCCTATCTCATTAAAAACACTTACATAATGTCCGGTTCTAAATTGTCTTAATTTGTGTTAAAAGTTTTATTTATTTCTGTATTTATTAACTAATTAAAATGATGAAGAGTATTCATATTATTTGAGAATTATGCATTTATTTATTTATTTATTTATTTATTTATTTATTTATTTATTACCCTATCTCATTAAACACACTTACCTAATGTCCGGTTCCAAATTGTCTTAATTTGTGTTAAAAGTTTTATTTATTTCTGTATTTATATTCTTTAATAATAATAATAATAATAATAATAATAATAATAATAATAATCATAATCCGTGACGCTACAGCCCGTGAAGGGCCTAGACCGACCAGCCGGCTGCTGGCCTCACGCCTATATGCCGAAGCAGAGGTGGACGATCATCCAACCAGAATGGAGGTATCGTGTGGTTAGCACGATGATCCCCCAGCCGTTATAGCTGGTATTCGCAGCCGGGTTTCGCTACCTATCGTAGCTCCCCAATTGTATCAAGATGCTGGGTGGGCACCGGTCCCATAAACTGGCCGAAATTTCATGAGAAAATTTCTTCCCCATGAGGACTCGAACCAGCGCGCATTCCGTAACGCGAGTCCTAGGCAGGATGCCTTAGACCACGACGCCACGGTGCGGTTCTGTATTTATTAACTAATTAAAATGTTGAAGAGTATTCATATTATTTAAGAATTATTTATTTATTTACTTATTTATTTATTTATTTACTTACTTATTCATTGATTTATTTACTTATTCATTGATTTATTTATTATCCTATCTCATTAAACACACTTACCTAATATCCGGTTCCAAATTGTCTTAATTTATGTTAAAAGTTTAATTTACTTCTGTATTTATTAACTACCGGTAATTAAAATGTTGAAGAGTATTCATATTATTTAAGAATTATGCATTTGTTTATTATATTTATTTAGTTAATCACTTCTTTTCTACATGCTCCTTACCACATTAGCTAGATATTGTCATATAGGCTGTTACTCACACCATTGAATGAACAACTCTACTCAGTGAAGCTTTTTATAAAATATTAAATAGATTACATTTTTCATCCTCTTAAGAAAGTTTTGTAAATTCTGGTTAGGAAACAATAAGTCATATTCATAGTTCTATAACCACCTATCAGTAAAATATAAGAGTAAATATGAGCTGAATTAAAGTGATAGTGACTTACATTTCAAAGTCAGGAACTTCTATTAAAAAAAGTACTTACGTCTTGCTGCAAGTTTTGCATCAGGCGTAGATAGGTTCAAATCGGGCACCATGTACTCCAGAGTCTTCCCAAGAAGTACGTCGTCCACCTTATCCTCCATCGTCGTTGTGTCAGATTTGTTTGGATTTCCTCTTGCAGTTCTGTTTTGTTCGTTGCTATTTACAAAGGACAATATTTTGTACCCCACACACGCCACTGTATCCATCTTAAGGCACTGGGAGTAAAGTTCTAAAGGAATTTTCGTGTCGTTAACATCTGATGATTTTCTGGAAGTTTCTTCCGGAATTGTGGCTGGTGCTACAGTAGAGATCAGAAGTAAGGAAGTCAAAATCTCGAAGCAGAGCTTTCCCATTTCTCTTCCTTTATCTGCAAAAAATAAAGAAGGAAATGGGGGGCTGGTTGAGCCGTTGTGTTTGACTAAAAGCAAAGTTGTTTGTTGTGCCGTGTGCGAGCGCTAAATGGAGGAGGCGGCCGTTCGCGCCGCGGCTTTATGAGCCTTGCATCTAAGGTTAGGTGACCATGAAGGACAGAGGCATGCAGCGGCGTAACAGATGCTTTGAAAACCTAATTATGATAAAAATCGTGCGAAGTGTTTTTCTTAAAATTAACGACACGCGGATGTTAACATTTTAAATTGTTTTTTCCTCTGGGATTGAAGATTTTTAGAGCTTGTCGGATCTGCAGTTGACTGCAAGAAATTTATGATGGATCGACGTGTGTGCTGTCATTCCCCACCTTGTCTGCACACTCCTTCCCCTCCCACGTGTGCAGAAACCTTTGTTCTGCTTAACAATTCCGGAACACATGTGAAATCTCTACGTCTCGAATCTTCTTCAGAATCTTGGTTTCATTGCTATACGTAGCGTGTAGGTTTAACTTAGTTTTGGGAAATATTGGCCTAATAATAATAATAATAATAATAACAAAAATAATGATAATCATAAAATATAGAGAAGAATCGGGAAAATATGAGCCGTCATACGAAATTAAATTACTATGTAATCAGTGGCATATCTTCATAATTATCATTAACTCACTGTAGGCCTTAGAGCCTCTTCCAGCTCCTCTGGTTTCGACGGCCAACATCTCTAACCTTCTGAGGAACAGAGAATTTGATATTTGGTGTCGTCATCCACAGAAAGGGAAAGGCGTAGTTTTATTTAAACAATATCCTAGTGCCAACAAATGGATTTGTAAACACGAAGGACTCTCCAACAGTAAATGGCGCGATGACATTAAAATGGTTGGAAATGTTGCTGCAGTACGTGCTGTGCCGGGAAGATCTCAGGACAACCGTTGTAGGCATTGCCAGAACGAGGTTGAAACTCTTGCACACGTCCTGGGATCCTGTCCGCACGGCGAAGGTCTGCGAAACGCTAGACACCACCAAGTTCGATCAATTACAGCCACTTCCCTTAAAGATGCCGATTACAACACCTTTGAAGAAGTCTCTCCGTCACTGGCAGTACAAGGATGTTTAGATATAATAGCTTTCAAGGGATCTACAAGATCTGAATTCATAATTGATCCCACTGTGCGTTTCGAAACGAATGAGGAACAGCCAGCAGAAGTGGATAAGGAAAAAAAGAATATCTACAATCCTACCATTCCATATTACCTCCAAAAGTACCAGCGAGAAGAGCTTGAAGTAATCGGACTTCTGGTTGGAGCAAGAGGTACCGCTACTCTCTTCATGAAAGATGTGTTTAAGAGGCTTGGAATACCTACATCTATTATTCCGATTGTAACTTTAGCTGCATTGAAAGGATCAATTGCTCTCCTGAAGCATCACCTATATTCGAAATGAAACAAAGTTCATTAGCATTCTTTACTTTTTTGTAACACTTGCCTCTCTAAAACTAGGTATATTTCCACCAATCACAAAATGTAGTTGCAGCTCTTTACTTGTAGGAGTTTCATTGTCAAAACAAAATTAATGGTTCACTGAACTTGTAAACATTTATATGGTTAAGTACTCTTTGTCCCTTGTGGCAGCTCACGAATAGTGAGAAGATTTCTCAATTTTCTACATTTCTGTCGTGTGTAGCTCAAAATATGCCTCCTTATTCTATTATGATTCATCGGAATATATAATTGTGCCAGTTATTTTATTAATATTAATTTTTCAATTTATATTAAATTGTCTTTAATTTCTTTACTATTCATTTCATCGAAGAGGGTAAGACCAACTTCTAAGAAATTTAATTTCATTTGTTGCAAGTTCTCTTCTATCATATCTATTCAAGGTCCAATTTTCCGACCCATACACCAGCCATTAGTTTATAAAACTTTAGCTATGTGAAGTGAAGAAGCTATAATGTATATTTTTAGCCGATCGTGTTTTTTAACAACCTTACCGATGTTGTTTGGTAGGCCTTGTAAGTTAAACTTACAACACACGTGCGGTAAGTAAATAAATCAAATCAACTCTTATTTATTTACTTAAAAGTAACGAACTATCAGTGTCGCGCATCACTATGCGCTATGAGGCAATAACTAAATGTCTTATTATACCTGTACTCTTTATAAATTAATTTATTGGAGTGGAGATTTGTAAGAAAACAGGAATTAATGTAGATAACACGTAAGTACGAAAACCATTTCTGACGACTTTCGGTTGTTGCTCTGAGCGCCACTCGTGGGATCGTTGCTGAACGCAAAAAAATCCATGGAGTAAAATACGTATTATTCAAGCATTAACCTTTACCGGTATACAATTAATTTACACTGATATAGTTAATGTGTCACCTACAAACATTTTCTATGTATTATTTTTTATATTGATGTATAATTAATGTGTCACCTACCTACTTCTTTGAAGACAATAACTAAACCTTCTATAATTTATTTTATGTTGTTGTTGTTTTATAATGCCAGGCGTTTCACAATAAAGTCATTTGACCTCTTGCACTCCAATATTTTTCAAAGATATTATCATGGTCAGCCACTGATTTTGAGGTGTTCTGAATCCATTTCTTGGTTTGAGTTGCACAATGGGCAGTTAGGGGACTGATATATTCCAATTCTATGCAGGTGTTTGGCCAAATAGTCATGGCCTGTTGCCAATCTAAATGCAGCTACAGACGATTTTTGTGGTAAATCGGGAATTAACTGTGGATTATGATGTAGAGAGTTCCATTTTCTCCCTTGAGATTGTATTATCAAATTTTGTTTGTTGAAGTCTAAGTATGTAGATTTAATAATTATTAATTAATTTTATTACAATATTTTCACAATCGCCGGCGAATAATAACAAATTAATAACACCTATCGACAAATAACGAATATTAACAAATGAATGACACCTATCGACAAATAAAAAACGGCGATCGCACATGAAAATGTCTTGTCTTCTCTCACTTTTCCTCGATTCTGTTATAATGCACTTACCACGCATGTATAGCAATATAATATTTCATACTCCAAACGGATTTAGTTTAATTCTGATTACAAATATGTTTATTTTTTAAAGTAAGGCTATAAGGAGGCGTGGCATTTAAAGAGGTATCAAAATTATTTTTTAATCAAAGAATTCTTTTTTACAGTTTCTGATTACAAATCTAGTAATTTTTTGTTCTAAAGTTGGCTTCCTGAAGTTACTCGATGAATGTAGCGGAGGAGAATTTTAATTTACATAAATATTCATTTTACTTTCAAACCCATTTTTCCGTAAGTTTATTTTTCTTGATTCAACACCAACTTTTTGATGCCAAATATTAATCAATCTGGATGAAAGTTTTACAAGTATTTATGAGGTAGCTGTATGTTTCTTTGCACTTATTTTGTGTATTTTATGAATATGTTTTAATGAATTACAGGAAAAATAACATTCTTTTAAATAAAAAAAATTGAAAGTGAATAAATGAGATATTTCATAAAATGAATATATAGAAATGTTTCTCTATGTCTTGTGAATGTAACCAAAAAAGCGAAGCTTAAAAATTGAAATCCTCTACTAAAATCTTGGGTTTTAAAATATTTATGAAAAGAATAGGAAAAAATAAAAATGAATAGCCAAAAACATCTTGCAGTTCAAAATTTGAATTTTTTTAGTCCTTGACATAGTAAACATGCTCTCAAAATTTAGTTAAAAGTTATTAGGATAAAGTTGTTATTTTTAGTGGAAATCCTTAATGAACTGGTATGGAAAAACAAATCTATGAGAAAAGAAGCAAAAGTAAGAATTTATAAAGCGGTGGTTAGACCTGTAATGACAAATGCATTAGAAACAAGAACCGAAACAACTCAAACAAGGAGGATGAGGAACACAAATGAAATGAAGAAGTTAAGAAAAATAAGTGGCGAAACATTATATGAGTCGCCTAGAATAAATCTGCACTTTCTCTAATTTATAAAATATGAGGTTAAGGTACGTTTCAGTGTAGAATTTTGCAGAGAATGTGATAAACTGAACGTTTGGAGTCAAATTACAATATTTATATGCCTTAACGTTAGTAGTAAAATCACCGTTTAGAGTTTAACTACAATAGTTTACCGTCTTTCCTGAAAAATAAGATTTTTGGATAAAGTACATTTTGATTCTAGGAAACTCAAATGACAGAATCAGAAATGAACAGATAAGAGAAATGTGTGGAGTTCAATCGGTAGCAGAATGGGTAGGAAGAAGGAGAATAGAATGGAATCTGCATGCGGATAGAATGGCAACGGAGAGAATAGTTAGGATTGCAAAAGATAAAGATCCAACTGGAAGGAAAGTCCAGTAAGACCAAAATAAAACAATGGAAAGACTTGACTCATGAAAAAAACAGGCGCTAACGCCTACTTGAAAAATAAGAAGAGAAAAAGAAGACCTGATGGCCTTAATTACACCAGAATAAATAAACAAATAAATCAATAAATAATCAATAAATGAAAGGATATGGATATTTATTAATAATGGTTCACAAAATGTACCCATACATAAACTTAATAAATTACAAATAACATATAGGTACACGAATAGCAATTATACGCAATAAATATACATTTAATGCCTCATTTTCCATCCTATATCTATTTCAATTTTTGTTGGCTTTAACTTGCACTACAATAAATGAATGAATAAATAAATAAATGGATAAATAAATAAGTAAATACATAAATAAATGATAAAAATAAATAAATAAATAAATACAGTGGAAGCTCTTAATTTTCTACAGAAATCAAGTTCGATATCCTATAGTTCAACTGCTTACGTAGGAGAATTAGACACGCCCCTATAAGGGCACTAAGAAATGGGTTTTCCATTTGAATGGGAATTGGTTCTGTGTGTTGTAGTGATACTTCTGTTAAAAGAAAACAGAATATTTTATTGATTAGGACATCCATATTGATCACTGATTTCAAATTAATGAACTCTTTTTTTTTTTCTATTTGAGAATTATGTCGTTTGTGAGACGGAACTGTCGAAACCCACTGTGGTACTAGAAGCGCATACACAAGTCTCGAAGGGGAGGGGCAGGAAATGCAAGTACAGTACTGTATTCGTTGATGGATAACCAGTAAGTATTTGTATTCATTTCACCTGCCATACTCACTACCCTTTGCGAAGATGTGTTGTGTATATACGGCAGTAAATCGCGTATATACACAACACATCTTCGCAAATCCACCGAACACAAACAACAGAACAACAATGGAGAAACTCCTCTACAATTACCACCAGTCTCAACCACCAAACTAAAACACACAAACAAAACCGCAAACACTGTTGGAAATTTGAATACTGTCTGAGAGGACACACAACAGCAACAGAGAGGCAGATCAATAAAATAAATCTACCCCATGAAAGTCTCCATAACCATTCAGACGCTTCTGCCACCGGAAGGGGAAACTTTAAAATCTCAACAAAAAAATATGTATGTACGTAAATATGTATGTATGCATGCACAGTGTTCTGCCAAAGAGCAGGTCTTTAACTGCAAACCCAGCATTTTCATTCTTCCCTCTTAATCTCCCCATATATATAAATTCTAAATTATAGACATCAGTTCAAAGAATTTGAGTGACCACAAGGGTCCTGAATACAATAAACATGTACAATATAATGTGATGTGATACAGTAAAGAAAAAAGAAAGTTAATTGTTTAAGGCAAATATAAGTGGATTAATTGAAATACAGTTGATGGTGTAATATTTGAAGAGAATCCTTGATAATATTTATAAGGACAGACATTACATAATCAAAGGAATGTGAAGTTCCTTAAGATAATTCCATGTGAATTTGGAAATAGAACCTCTACTGCCAAACAGCAAACCAATGACAGACCATTGTTTAAGAGGGGCGTTGTACATTAACTATGTCTATCAGGTGATATCTTTTACCCCTACTCTTCTCCCGTTCACCACTCCTGATATGTACCGTATGTATATTATATTAATATTAACTATTCCCCTACAAATTAACAAATTAGGCCTACACAAAATAAAAGGAATCAGTCACTGCATTCACACACCTACTGGCACTTATGCCAGAAATAGTTTCATATGTATAAATATATTTATATGTTATTTATGTACAATGATTGGAGAGGGCGTCCTGCGCGTATAGGACCCTAAATCGGCCTCTGGATCAAAGCCAGAAATGTCAATAAACAACAACCACTACCCTTATTGGACGGAACTTTCAATTATTCTGTTCAGTCGGACTTAGGAGAAACCAGTATAAATAAATAAATGAATGAATGAATGAATTGAATTGAATGAACGAATGAATGAATAAGTAAGTAAATAAGTAAATCAATAAATAAATAAATAAGTAAATAAATA
>JAJSOF020000001.1:36839520-36937020 GCA_025594305.2 Periplaneta americana
ATCTTTAGTAATCCACCAAAATTTATCACTAATAAAAATGTTAGGTGCCTACAGGTCACGTACATTTATCACTTTTCATTTTAACTAATATGCTCTTCCCCTGAAGTCAAAGATGTGTCTAGACTACGGAAAGGTATGCAATAGAAAAATTCAATGAAAACAGCCTTGAATAATCCACTATTATTTACCTATAATAAAAATGTCATAGATCACATAAATTTACGTGTTTTCATGTCAACTAATACACACTCCCCTGAAGTCAAAGATATGTCTAGACTTCGTAAAGTCGTGATCGAAGTATTTATAGTCAATAGAAAAATTCAATGAAAAGAGCTTTGATTAATCCACTAATATTTATCTATAATAAAAATTTTATAGATCACATAATTTTATCTGTTTTCATGTCAACTAATACACTCTCCCCCTGATATCAAATATATGTCTGGACTTCGCAAAGTCGTGATCGAAATATTTTAAAAGCAATAGAAAAATTCAATGAAAAAAGCCTTGAGTAATCCACCAATATTTATCTATAATAAAAATGTTATAGATCACATAAATTTCTCTGTTTTCTTGTTAACTAATATACTCTCCCCCTGATGTCAAAGATATGTCTTGACTTCAGAAAGTCGTGATCCAAACATTTTATAGGCAATAGAAAAATTCAAGGAAAAAACCTTGAGTAATCCACCAGTATTTATCTATATTAAGATGTTATAGATCACATAAATTTATCTGTTTTCTTGTTAACTAATATACTCTCCCCCTGAAGTCAAAGATGTATTTAGACTTCGTAAAGTCTTAATCGAAATATTTTACAGGCAATAGCAAAATTCAATGACAAATGCCTTAAGTAATCCACTAATATTTATCTATATTAAAAATGTTATAGATCACATAATTTTATCTGTTTTCATGTTAACTAATACTCTCTCTCTCTGAAGTCAAAAATGTATTAAAGACTTTGGGAAGTCTTAATTGAAATATTTTATAGACAATAGAAAAATTCAATGAAAGAAACCTTGAGTAATCCACTAATATTTATCTATAATATAAATGTTATAGATCACATAATTTTATCTGCCCTCATGTTAACTAATACTTTCCCCCTGAAGTCGAAGATATGTCTAGACTTCGAGTATTCGCGATCGAAACATTTTATAGGGAATAGAAAAATTCAATGAAAATCGTCCTAAGTAATTCACCAATATTTATCTATAAAAAGTTATAGATCACATAATTTTATCTGTTTTCATATTAACTAATATACTCTCTTATTTACTATGAGTGTCAGTACTTACATTACGATAGAGCCCTAAAGTTGAGTGGTGCTGCTGATCTAAAACGATTTTATGTAATGAAAGAACAGAATGAAAGTGCAGCTGTTTTCCATGATAGTAACGAAATGGCGACTGAGTTTGCAAGAGAACGCAGATATGCGTTCTTAGTCCAGTGCGATATGAATATTTGATTACATCGCAGAATCTCGCTCGGTATAATTAGATAGATCCAGACGATGTAACTTGTATTTAAATTTCTTTTGATAGAAACAGAACTTCTCCGTAATTAAAGGAGAAACACAGAAAAATAACATCTCGATTTCTGATTCGCCCCAGTTAAAGTCTCTGTTTTACGAGCGCTTAATGACACGTTTTCTTCCGAGGACTTCAATTTTAGACGTGTAATGTGGCTCATTCACCGGATTCGTGAGCAAAACGAGTTGAATCAAGGGTGAAAACTGCAAAGGACGTGTGTGCTCCAGTTGCCATCACGGTTAGGGGTGGCTGAGGTACGGAACCGAGAAGTTTGCTGTAACACATGTGCTTGCGTGATGCTGACATGCAGAGAGGGGATAGTTAGCAAAGCGTTCAGACTTGCTTCTCTAATGAGTCCGCGAAGGCACACATTTTTACCATGTGGAGGGAGTTTAGCTTTGCTACCCATGATCACAAGTGTGTGACAGGGAATAAAAGTCTTGGGAGGCTCCTCTCTGTACTTCATTCTTATTACTTCTTTGTGTTCGACAGGTGAAAATCTCATTTACACTCCCGCCTGTCGAAGGCTATTAAAATTCTTCGACTTTTGATCAAAAAATAAAATCTTGAAAGTCCGAAGAAAAACTGCAATATCGTGTGCGATTTGATATTCCTTCAAATACTTACACTTTTTGTATTTAAAGATTCGCTAATATCATGAGGTTTTTGCGTGTAAATTCAGTGGTAATACTCAACTTGGCAGTTATATTACTCGCAATCACAGAACTGTCTACAGCAAAGGATTTCCACAGTTCAAAATCCAAGCATGTCGTCAGTGCTGCGGAATCAAAAGAGCAGAATTTCGAGAACTGTTGGTCGGAAGCTAACTTCACCTGCATCAAGTCTATGATTTTGGATCCATTTAAGGACATCTGGAAGAAGAAGGAGATCAGACTGATGGATTCTGTTGTGATTGAGAAAATTGCCAACGTCTCGACGGATGATTACGAAATGACGAAAGTGAAGTCCAAGCAAGGGGAAGGAAGAGGTCAGAGCAGCGAAGGAGACCAGCTAGTGGAGAATGTCGGGAGGTTCCTCAAGTCTCACGCCCTCAGGGTTGACTTAGGAAGCTTCGCCACGATAAGAATGGAAAGGTCTCAGGAAAACCCCGACAACCTGGAAATCGTCTTTGATATGAACAGAGGAGAGTCCACTGATGGACAAGGTAAGCATAACAATAATTCTAGAAAAAATAATATTTTTACTTTTTTTTAAAATGAAATCTAAACGTGCTGTGTCAATTCATATAGGCTACACAGGCCTATATAAAGCATAAAAATTTATTGTAATTTATTTTTAACCAGAAATGTATAAAATTTATAATTTTTTATCTTAAATATATTGTTGTCACAAATCTAACTTCTTCCAATCTTAAAGTAGCTAATGATTAGTCAATAGGCCTATACGTATCTTTATTAACGGATAAAATTGATCATTAATTTCAATATTTCAGTCAATTAATTTTCCCTTTGACTATAACCTAATCTCTTATTGGTATTCCTATATTTTTATTCAATTAATTTATTTACATATATACAGGGTGTATCGAAATTAGTAAAACAGTTGAAAGTATATGATAATAGAAGCAAAAATTTCCAGTAAACTTGGGTCCGCAAACGAGCTGTTTGCGAAATAATTGCAAATATTTGGTTAGAAGCCGCCACTGACTTCATTCGTTGTAAAAATCATAATATGCTTTACTCGTTGTGCATGAGAAGCAGTCCGGAATGTTCTCTGAACATTGCCACTGACTTCATTATGAAATATCGCCGAGTTAGTACAAATTTATTTGAAATGTAGACTTTTCGTTTACTTCCCTATTTAATTTTACTCAAATTTCACTCACCTTACCTTAACAAGGAATACAATACTATTTCAGTACGTTACATGTTACAATTTACTGTACACTCTTATCTGTTAAAGGAGGTATTCCACCTCTCGGTATTGTTCAGTTCTGTAAACAAGAGCACATCGCGGACCGCTTCTTGTGCGTAATGAGTAAAGCGTATGATATTTACAACGAATGAAGTCAGTGGCGGCTTGGAACCAAATATTCGCAATTATCTCGCCGTTTGTGGACCCATGTTTACTGGAACTTTTTTGCTTCTCTTATCGTATACTTTCAATATATATTACATTTATTTATTCTGGCGGAGTTAAGGTCATCAGGCACTCTCTTACACTCAGTCAGAAAAAAAGAATACAGTAATGTATTACTACGACTATCACTACTACACTACTATTATTACTACCACTACTACTACTACTACTACTACTACTATTACTACTACTAATACTACTACTACTGCTGCTATTAATAATAATAATAATAATAATAATACTTACTTACAAATAGCTTTCAAGGAACCCGGAGGTTCATTGCCGCCCTCACATAAGCCCGTCATCGGTTCCTATCCTGTGCAAGATTAATCCAGTCTCTTTCATCATATCCCACCTCCCTCAAATCCATTTAATATTATCCTCCCATCTACGTCTCGGCCTCTCCAAAGATTTTTTTCCTCCGGCTCCCAACTAACATTCTGATGCAGTTCTGGTTTCACCCATACGTGCTACATGCCCTGCCCATCTCAAACGTCTGGATTTGATGTTCCTAATTATGTCAGGTGAAGAACACAATGCGTGCAGTTCTGCGTTGTGTAACTTTCTACTTTCTCCTGTAACTTCATCCCTCTTAGCCCCATATATTTTCCTACGCACCTTATTGTCAAATACCCTTAATCTCTGTTCCTCTCTCAAAGTGAGAGTCCAAGTTTCACAACCATACAGAACAACCAAAGTTTGAC
This sequence comes from Periplaneta americana, assembly GCA_025594305.2. Classification (NCBI taxonomy): domain Eukaryota; kingdom Metazoa; phylum Arthropoda; class Insecta; order Blattodea; family Blattidae; genus Periplaneta; species Periplaneta americana. Next base: position 36,843,860 of record JAJSOF020000001.1, read on the forward strand.
ACTTTCTTTGAATATCAGCATCATTTAGCCAGATATCAGACAGTGCTTAAATGAGTCCATGTTTTGTTGTAAGCCTCTTTTTGTTCACTTTCTTCTTCAGTATAGATCACAGATTTTCAATTTCGTTCATGACCGGCCTTCTTGCAGGCCATGGGAGAATATCTTCTGCAGTATGTAATTAAAACATTAGTAGTACCGACATAGCCAGAAAAAATACACTTAACCAATGGAAAAATATACCAGAAGATGTAAACAATCATATTTACAACAATAGAGAATCTGTGAATTATACTGATAGTTGATATGACGAATTATATTATGTTTCCAAGAAAAGTTTTAGTTCAATAATTTCTGCAGTGCTCGGGAAAAGTGACATAAGTCAGGTTCCACAAAAATTTTAAATTAATTTATTGACAACTTACGGAACATCTGCTCGCTTTGGAAAAGAGACGTAAGTATTTATCCCATTATAATAATTTATACAGAAGAAAATCAAATCGACATAAACCAGTATGAAGACAGTTTTTTTTTCCTTCTCCTGTAAAATTAACATTTTTGACTTGTGCCATTTTTCCCGAGCACTACAGATTTGTCCACGTCTGTAGAATAAAACAAAAACAGAAAATTAAATTTCCCAATTCCTAGGCATGGTCACAGTTGTAAACTTAGAATTTAACAACTTGTGACTTTTATGGTTCATGAATTAGGACCCAGGACTGCGGCTCTTGGTAAAGGATCTAGTAATAGGCCTGTATGACTTAAGGCTTTCCCGGCGTTTGATGTAGAATAACTCTTCTCGGGTTCTCAGCCAATCAGGACCAGCAGGTAGCTCCTGATTGGTTGCCTCTTCCACCAACCAGAATGCGCCAGGCGGTCGGGGCTAGGAACTAGCTCTTGATTGGCCCGCAGCGGGAAGCCCTACTTTTGCATACTGTATATACCGGTTAGACAAGGTCCCACATCACTTCATTCCCTGAAGAAGATGGCAGAGCTAGCCGTCGAAAGCTTGGAAGCTAATCTCCAACTCACCTGGCTGAGAACCCGAGAAGAGTTATTCTAGTTTAGGCCTATATATTCCCCGTTGTTTTCCTTCCGAAACATTGATTATTCCTGCAAAACCAAAACATTTTCATACAGCGTTGAATAGTGAGCTTCTTTTGTAAACTTCATATTTATTGAAATAAATTGTTTTTAGCAAAGGGAAACCGCATGTGGAAGATCATCGTGCCTCTGGTAATGGGATTCAAGACAACGGGGGCTCTGATTTTCGCCATCTCCGCCGTGAAGTTGTTCCTGCTGAAGGCACTGATGGTCAGCAAGCTCGCTCTCCTAGCCGCCGGCTTCCTGGTCATGAGGAGGGTGATGAGCTCCATGGGTGCCCAGCACCATCCCTACCTGTACGCCCATCAATCCATGCCCTATTTCCACGACCACGGAATGGACAGCGGCCTCTCTTCCGGATATGGCTACTCCAACTACATGGCTGCAGGAGGTCTAGGAGGTCACTACGCTACTCCCTCCGGTCATGGCGCCGCACAGGCTTATGGGGCATCAGCGGCAGGAGGAGAAGATCTTCAAGCACATTTCTCCAACAATGTGATAACCGCTATCCAAGCAGGCGCTGCCAACCAGACTACGGCGAGGAAAGATGGTAACAAATGGTTGAACAAATATATAACTAAGCTTCAATAGCTATATCAATAAATATTTATTTTCAAAACCTTACTAAATTTGTGGTCTGATAGACTTGCGTGGTTCCTGACAGCTTTGAACAGTTATATGTTTTGTACAGCTTTCGAGTAGATCTTAAAACCACGTTGGTCTTTTCTTTTATTACCAACTTTCTTACATTTTCTAAAAACATATTTTACTGTTCTTCCTGATTAAATCTAAATTTTAAAATGCTTTCCATCTCTTCTAATGCGACATAAAATATTTATTTTGTAGTTCTTGTTTTTCTGTCCAAGCTGTTTAAGGGGAGAGGATGGTATTTTTTTTAACTTTTTCATATTTTGTGTAAAATATAATTTTTTTGTAAATAGAGAGCTCATAGCTGTGGCAACTCAACCAAATAAAAATATTTTGAAAAAAAAAAAATTATTTGGGGGCCTAAATTTGAAAAACAAAATATACCCATTGCAGGATTGTAATAAAAACCGATATATCTAAACCGTTTTTCAACATAGATTCAAACAGTTTTTTGCAATGTATTTGCAAAAGCATGTTCTACAAACTGTCTATATCAGAATTTTGATATTAGTCCCTACGTTTGTAAAATAAACAATTAAAATTTAATAACAATTTCCTGATTTCCTTTCTTGCAAACAAACGGACGTATTTTTAAAATGAAATCAATTAACAAAATTCTGTTACAGAGAAACGTTTCCTAATAGTTTAAAGAATGTGTGTTCTAAATTTCATGCATGTGTCTTTAATAGTTCAGAAATTATATTCATTTGTGTCTGGCAATGTAGCAAAACAAATGAAGTTACTGGGAAGCGATAAAAGCGGGCGTGAAGTTTAAAAATGACGTCTCACCATCCGATAAGGGCACAAATATCCACAAAATGTTATGCAATGCATTCCACATATCAAAGGGTATTTTAAAGAAAAATTTTTTTTTTTTAATTTAATTTACCGGGAACAACAATAAAAGTGGGCGAGTGATTTAAAAATCCATAACGCATAAAGTTTAAAAATGGCGACTCAACATCCGGTAAGGGCACAAATACCCACAAAATGTTATGCTATGCATTCCACACATAACACAGAGTATTTTAAAGAATTTTTTTTGAAAATTTACTCATTTTTCACAAAAAAAAATACTATCCTCTCCCCTTAAGCAGTTACATGATTTATACAGCTTTCGACTAGATCTTAAAACCACGTAGGTCTTTTCTTTTATTACCAACTTTCTTACATTTTCTAAACACTTATTTTACTCTTCTTCCTGGTTAAATCTAAATTTTAAAATGCGACATAAAACTTTTATTTTGTCGTTCTTGTTTTTCCGTCTAAGCTGTTTAAAAGGAAATGGTTTATCTTATAATATTCAGACACCAAGAAATATCTAACTAGGCCTAATATTTTAAGGAAATATTTTTGTGATTAAATTTATACTCATGGCCTCAATTAAACAATGAACAGTTAAATGTAGGAATAAGTAATATTACTTGTGATATTTTACTGGCGTTCAACAATTATTATTGTCTTAATTTTTAGACGTATTTAGTAATGGAGTTTTTGTTAATACTTCATACTGGTATTATATGAATGTTGAAAAACCATTCCAAATAATTATTGGAATATACATTGCAATATTATATAGATATACTGAGAAAACAATGTGTTCAAAATGAACTTCACTTTGGCTGTCTTGCAGCCGAATAATAGTGACAAGACAAGCCTAATATTTCAGTGATAAAGATAAGTTTGAACTACAAACCCATGTTGAGACTAGATAGCTGCAACGTTTCAAAACTACCAACAGATTTCATCATCAATATTTCCCAAGATCTGAATGATTACGTACTCTCTTTTGTCTGTTATGTGTCACAGCTAAGATTTTATTAGCAGAAAATTGCACAGTAATCAGGAAAAAGAATTTTATAAACTACGTAATAAATTACATTCAGAATATGTATTATATATATTTCGTGTGTTAAATATTACAGTACCTTGTTAACTAGTTTCAGCCTGTTATGGGCCATCTTCAGAACTTGTTGGGGCTGGTCTTGGCGCGTTTTGTTTGTATTTCCTGTGGGGGTGTGTTTGTGTAGTGTTATGTGGAGCCAAAGAGTGTGTGTGTTCTGAAATTGAGTTGTGTGTTGAGAATTTCATTGGGATATGTTTTTGTGTATCTATATATTTCGTATTGTTCTAATGTGTTTAGTCTCTGGCTTTTTGGCTAAATAAACACACTAGAACAATATGATATAGACACACAAAAACACATCCAAATGAAATTCTCAACACACAACTCAATTTCAGAACACACATACTCTTTGACTCCACATTACACTGCACAAACACACCCCCGCAGGAAATACAAAAAGAAAAGGCGCCAAGACCAGCAACAAACAGTTCTGAAGAGATCCGTAACAGGCTGAAACTAGTTAACCAGGTACGTATATTTAACACGCGAAAGATATACCTAGAATACATATTCCGAAGTGATGTAGTGTTAAAAGTTATATAATCACATCTTCTATTGTGAAATAATTTCGTTAAAAAAAATCTTGTCAATCCGAATCTATCGTGTGCAACATCCATTTCATCGAATTTTCCAAAATTTCTCCTTTATCTCGAAATATATTAGCAATAGGAAGTATTCTTAGAGATGTTTATATATGAAGGGTTCAGAGCCATAGTGGGCCAAGCACCATTTATTAAAACCGGAGAAAGCAAGGGTTACACAAAAATGAATACCATAGTTTAATTAAGATTGACATATCATTTAGTTTTAATGTGTATAGGCCTACTTTATATTACTTGCTATATGTTTCCATTGAATTATGGCAATAACTTTATTTTAACCCTTGTTTCCTACGGTTTTAGTAAATGGCGCTTAGCCCACTATGCTTCTGAACCAAAAGTCTAAGTCGAGAAAATTGGAAAGGAAAGTGTTTGAATTTTGAAGAGATGACCGAAAAGTAACGTAGGCCTACAAAAGAGGAATACAATTTTTTGAGCTAACAAACCTAAGAGAGTAGGCCAATGTATTGATTATCAACTTTTTCAATAGAAATTTGGTCATTAATTGATAGGGTAATTTACGAAAACTTCAAAAATTTTAATTACTGTAAATAAACATTACCATGCACGGAATGAAAGTATTTCAAAGAAAACAATTGGAAAACACCCTTAGTTACAAGTAATTTTGGTGCAAATATTTTTATCAATGAGGATTTTCTTTCATTTGATTCATACAACATTTCCACTTTACCAGAAGGTTTTAATTTTGCTGTAGTTACAAATAGAACCCCCAGTGATGTTAAAAATTCTCATAAAAGTACTACTAAAAGCGATCTCTGAAGAAATTAACCTGGGAACTGTGTAAACATATATATATTTTTTTGGTATAGTCTAGCATCTACCATAATGATGATCCTCTTCATTGTTATGACCATGATGATGCAGACTGTCCCGAAACGTTGGAGATATCGAGTCTCAACAATAGTTGAAATCCCAAAATTCTTTCTCTGAACTCAGTAATCATGAAATCCCGAAATTCAGTCTTTTAGTAGTAATTTCCCAATTTCAAAAGATAATACTGATGTTGTTATGGTCACATTGTAATCTTTGCTAGTCATTTTTCACAATATAAAATAAGGCAACGTATTAATTGAAACAATTTCTTGATTATTCTGTCTTGTTGCATGACTTCAATTTCATTCTAATTTCATTCTAATTTAAAATGCATGTGCATTTTGAAAATTAGAAGACAAGAATAACGTTGTGCGTCCTTATCATTTTCAAGGTCTGCAACGTAGGCTGTTCAGTCTGGTGAAGAGCGACCTTAACCGGGTTCCGGTCTTGACGTACCGGAAGCTCGTGGATACGGGCAGAAGCTCTTGAGGGACTTCAGAACTGTTTTTACATTTTCTCTCTTCATTTCTCATAATTTTCAGAAAGGTGACCTGACAGTCATCTTCTCTTTGTGGCATCTTTCTGTCAACTCAATTCCTTGAGCCAGTTATGAAATATTATAGAAATATTTCGTACAATTATTTGCTATAGAATATTGTCATTTACTAGCACTTATATAATTTAAACTTGGTATTTATGTACCTATTTATTGTAATATTTATATTATTTATAATTTATTTATTTATTTATTTATATCCCTTAAATGCTGAACAAATTGGTTGTGCATAAGATTTATGTAATTATCGACTTCATAAGGAACTAAAATATCAACGATGATATATTTAAAGTGTGCATATACCAAATTTCACAATTAGAAGTAACACTGTTGATCTGTACAGTATTAATTAATGGAGTGTACTGCAGAATCTCTATAAGATAATGCATGTAGTTACTTCTACATGAATGTAAATATAAAATGTACATGGCTTGCATACTTGTGTACCAATTAGTGCTAAAATATATATTACAATGAAAATAATTATTTATGTAGCTCTTACAGAGCAACCCTAGCTTTGTCTTTTTTAAAATGATCTCATTTTCGAGATATTGCCTTCTGTTCTTATTAAATTTAACCTGTAGCTACTTACAATGTTTACAACTTCAAATCTATTGTGTTCTAAACTTCAATCTGTATTGTTGCTTGAATAAACGAAAATAAGAAAATAAATTTGTTCACTGTGTCATTTATCCAAGAATCCCCATCCATGCCAATTGAGAAAAGCAAAATACAAGTTTAACAAAGTTAATTACATGTATTGCGCTTTTCGCTTGTTATTATAACAGAAATACATTTTAATTATCTGCTGAAATCATAATTTAATTTAAACATTTTATCAATATAAATTATTACTGATATAACTTTCGAGTGAATATTACTTTTGTTACACAAATCACACAATTTATCCAATATTCTTTTTCAGAAGATTAACTCCAAATATGTAATATTAAATTCATAATACTACCCGATGAAAAATATTACAGAAGGGGGTCATCTGGATTCGGTTTTAGGCGTTGAATTAATCAACTATTGATCAGATATTATTTTGTATTCGATCAGATAATGGAGAAAAATGGGAGATACCAAAACTTTGCATCAGTTATTCATAGATTTAAAAAGGTAAAGATATAACTGTTAAGAGATGAATTTTATTGATATTTTATTGCATTTGGTATTCCCAAGAAACTAATGCTGCGCGTCTGGAAATGTGTCTTAGTGAAATGGAGCAGCAGAGTCAACTTATAGGTCAATTTCCCAAATGCGATTTTCCTCTAATTCAGCCGTGGCGAAAATGCGAAACGAGGAGATGGCCCTATCACCTTTACTTTTAACTTTGCCCTAGAGTATGCTCACTGAGGAAAGTCCAGTTCCATTTGTATTTGTCTTGAACTGGAGTTATCGTCAGCTGTCTTGTCTCGAAACCATGGCCTCTATAAAAACGAAAATCCACAAACGATTAGGAAAACACGAGAATTTTTTGCTGGCACTTGAAGCAAGGAAGGACGCATAAAGAGAAATCTAGGTTTGTTCAAATAAATTACTAGAAAAGGTTGTACAAAGTAAAACAGATTATAAGTTACCATGTTACTGGTGAAACATTAAAAGAATATTGTTATTAAATGGAAATATAAAAATTTATTATTTATCTTTATCAAGATCGTCAAATCATTTAAATCATCATCTGGGAGCAATCCTTTTTCAACAAATGTAAATAATGCGGTTAGATCTTCAATTAAACTTACAGAATAAATGATGTTAAATGAAAGCTTGATTATTCGGACTTGACAAATTTTTTCATCAAATCTTTGTCAAAAAATAAATATTTAGAATTTTTAAAACTTGCTCTATTAAGCCATTGTTCTACAACTGGTTTTGAAAAATTGGATTTGCAACAATGAAAATAGTAAAAATCAAATTTAGATCATGTTTGAGAAAATACCTTCGGAAAATATTTGGGGCTAAGAGGGATGAATTTATTTTGAAACTCTGGAGAATGGAGAAAGTTAATTTTACACAGAACTGCACCATTGTATTCTTATTCATTTCCTGACATAATTAAACATTATATCCAGACGTTTGAGATGGGCAGGGCATGAAAAACCGTTAATGGGTGAGACAGGAATGCATATTCGAGTCCGCCTTCCTCCAGTTGGGAAGCCGGAGAGAAAAAGTACCTTTGGGAAGACCGAGACGTAAGATAATAATAAAATGGATTTGAGGTGAGATGGTATGTTTACCATCCGACTGGACAAATCCTGGTGCTTCCAAAAGGATAGGGATGCCAATGGTCAGGATCTTTTAATGTATAATATAATGAATATAATATTATAATAAAATAATATAATATAATATAATATAGTTAGTAGAGCTGAAGAAAAGTATTGATATCAGGGTAGTAAATAATTTCTTTAAAGGCTACATTGTTTAGAAAATGCGTCTCGTTGCAGCGTGTCTCTACTGTCTGTAAGGAGCACAGAAACTGAACATCCGACTTTCCTCAATAGTAGACCTGCTTGAGTGACGTGAGGTTTCAGAATGCCGAAAAAAAAATTCAACAAAGAACAAATATTAGGACTGAATTCAGAACACGGGGAAATTGAGTTTGACTTAATTGATAATGATGTTTTTTGTAAATTTAATATTTGTTCCGTGTTAATTAAATTGAACCATAATTAATCCTGTAAATGTAAATTCTATTATGAGTTCATTCATACAGAAGCGGATTGTACAAGCAGCCGCTACAGTAACTAATCGCGCGTGCTCACAAGCATTTTGTAAACACAGCTCTACGTACGATGCAGCGTAACCTGTAACCAATACTTTTTTCAGCCCTAATAATTACAAATAACTTGCTTAATACATTAATTAAATGAACATTTGTTATGAAGGAGAGTCATTTTCTTTAGATACAATGGACATGGAATTAGAAGATGAAGATATAGATGCACTTTATTTAGTACAATGGATTCATGCTCATCGATTTACGGAGAAACAGTTGGCGACATTGACTAAACAAAAGAACGACCATGCGATAAATTGTTAGTGATAAATCGAGCTGCAAAAATTATCACGATGTATCAATGTGGTTGTCCCGCGCCGTGGCGTCGTGGTCGAAGACATCCTGCGTAGGACTCACGTTACGGAATGCGCGCTGGTTCGAGTCCTCATGGGGGAAGAAATTTTCTCATGAAATTTCAGCCAGTGTATGGGACCGGTGCCCACCCAGCATCGTGATGCGCTTGGGGAGCTACGATAGGTAGCGAAATCCGGTTGCGAATACCAGCTATAACGTGCTAACCACACGATACCTCCATTCTGGTTGGATGATCGTCCACCTCTGTTTCGGCATGTGAACGTGAGGCTAGCAGCTGGCTGGTCGGTCTAGGCCCTTCACGGGCTGTAGCGCCACGGATTATATTATCAATGTGGTTGGTTGGAATTCAAAATTTTATTACACTTCATTGGTCGAATATGGAATGACGTCATATAAACGAAATAGTCTATGTAATTTTATTTTCTGTTAAATCCCCCAGCACAAGATCACTCTCTTGCAGGGGAGTGCCAGAATTTCGTATATTAAAGTTACATTGTATATATTTCTAACAATAAATATATTATTATATTATTGTTGTAATAAATGTACAAGAAACACATCACTTGATGTGACAAGTTGTAGAATATTTCCTTTGCCTTCACTGAAAGCATGGACAATATTAAATTAAAGACATGTCAAGGGATTAAAGAAGAAGAAATAGGATATCCAGAAAATCTGTCATTAACTTTTTCGTAATAGTAGAAGTAGAAGTAAAATTTCATTTAATGGTGATATCAACTGCTGAGTTTATTTAGTTTCGAAATCTAATATGACTAAAAAGGCCTAGAAATTTTGCTTCGAGCCCTATATCTTGCAAAGGGCTCTTTCACGGAGCGTTTTTTCAGCCGGAACGGTCCGGATCGCGTTCCGGTAAACTTTGTGCCATCACAAATTCCAACGAGATATATCTTATAAGCGAAATTGAAAATTAAAATTGCCGCCACTGCCGAGTCCAAGAGTTTATATTTTCTCATTATTATCGTTGGTGCAAAAGTAACTCATGCAATCTAGTGCTGCCATCTTCCGTTATTGATCCTGAAACTATAGCTCGAAATCGCAAAATTTCCGTTATGCTTAAAATCGATGAGCTCCGTTTGGAACCGAGCCCCTACCACGCCGTAGCGGAGAAGTGAGAAATATGTTCCCAAATTGAAGCAGCAGAAAGCCGCCATTTGTTAGGTAGAAAACGCGTGGGATTTCGAAACCGCTATTTGAATACGTGTTGTATTGCATATCCGAAAGCTAAATGTTTTTGTTTAAAGGAACAATACTTCCTTTGCAATACTTTTAATACCGTGTTTCTGCTGTCAGCAGAGTTGCTAGGTTTTCTCCGAGGGAAGTCGGGATATCAGAAGCTAACCTAAGACATTAAACTTGTCAACAATTTAGGCTATCACAAGATTTATAGCAGTTTTCTGCACAGTGTTCACGTGCTTTTTAATGTAATAGGCCTATTCGCCTCCGTGAGAAACACTAAAATACGAAGGACACACAGTATAGTGAACACTATAATACTGTAATTTTTTCTTTTACTAACCGCGAATAGCCTATGTTTTAACAATTTGATAATAAATTAATTTTGGAACCGATACTGCAACAGTTTCACTATCTGACGATGAATCCATGTTTAAACATAGTTCACTAAACTATAAAACGCAGCAATTGTATGTCTCTGTTATTAGTGTAAAGTACGATATCAAAACGCTATCTTTCTTGCCACTCAACGCATTTAAAACACACAATGTTTACTAATTGCGAGAACAGCGACTAGGGACCGGAACGGAATAATCAACAATGCGGTAGAACTAGAAGAAGTATTATTTTGAGAGGTTAGTTACCTTACAGCAATCAGCTGGGCTACCTCATAGACTTACTAAATATTCGCGGATTATCTCTATGTTTACAATGTTACCATTTGAGTCAATATATAAATGAAAATATCGGATAATAGGAAATACAGACTAATTTGTTTAAATATGTTCAAGGCTAATATCTGTAAAATCGGGATTTTTGTCAATCCCGACTCCCTTTAATCGGGACTCAACCAGGAAATTTGGAGAATCCCGCCTAAATTGGGATACCCGACAACCCTGGGTGTCAGACATAGGTACCGGTAGCTACTGTGTTCAGACTTCCATCATTTTCATAGGAACTCTGAATGTGAACATTCATAACCACGGTTAATAAAAGAATTAATATGTCAACTTTTTAATTCAATCTGTAAGTTAAACTGCTGTAGGAAGTCAAAAAGTAGTAGCAGCAATAGCAGGAATAGTAGTAGTAGTAATAATAGCAGTAGCAGCAGCAATAGCATAAGAAAATGTTTCATTAATCCGTAACTAAGACAAGAATTACTTTCAATCAGTTATAATAAAAATATATACTGTATATTTTTATAATTTATGCAGTTTCTGTATGTTTAAGTTCGGTGAATAATTTTATTATTCACGTATGCTGTTTGAAGAAAATGAATGATATAGAGTGAGTGAAGGACAATAACAGTGTATAATAACGTAGTTTGAAAGGTAATTACTATCTTCGAAATGAGTTGAACACACTGAATGATTCAATGTAGGGTAGAAATTCTCTCTGCGGATTTCCCTTTCGGTTAAGGGAATCTTTACTCAGAGGAAACTTGAAGCATAAAGAGTCACATGGCAAGTACAATAGTTTGTCTTCTGTAACATAATATGGAAAAACAATCGTCGTAGAAATTAAGGATTAACTAACCAGTGAAATATAACATTCCTTCCTTCTTTATCGTTACATCCGTGTGCATTGCTGCAATAAAAAGCAGCACACGAAAGATCCATACTTATTCAGCTCTACCAAACAAATGGCCGCTCGTCGACTGTTCAATTTGGGAACATAACACTAGCGCCAGTGAGCGGTCTAGCGGTTATTTAGTAAGTCTATGTTTGGAACTTAATGTAATATAAGGTATGTAGGCCGAATATTTTAAACCTATGTTTTTGTTGTATAATGTGATCGAGTGATAGAGTTCCTGTAAACTTTTTCCAGAAAAAAGCACTGCCACGTGTCGTAAATCTATGATCCGGGACTGTTAGTATTTTTCTCCTAGAAGAAGCCGTGCTGCGGATTTTATCGTCCTTTAAGGGGAGAGGATGGTATTTTTCAAAACTTTTTTCCTATTTGGTGTAAATTATTAATTTTTTGTATGTAGAGAGCTCATAGCTGTGGCAACTCAACCAAATAAAATATTTGGAAAAAAAAAAAAATTGTTTGGGGGCCCAAATTTGAAAAAAATATACCCAATGCAGGATTGTTCTAAAACCGATATATCTAAACCGTTTTTAAAGATAGATTCAAACAATTTTTTAAATGTATTTGCAAAAGTATGTCCTACAAACTGTCTGTAACAGAATTTTGATATTAGTCCCTACGTTGGTAATATAAACAATTAAAATTTAATAACAATTTTCTGATTTCCTTTCTTGCAAACAAACGCACGTATTATTTAAATGAAATCAGTTAACAAAATTCTGTTACAGAGAAAAGTTTCCTAATAGTCTAAAGAATGTGTGTTCTAAATTTCATGCATCTATCTTCAATAGTTTAGAAATTATATTCATTTTGTCTGGCAATGTAGCAAACAAAATGAAGTTACTGGAAACCAATAAAAACGGGCGTGTGATTTAAAAATCCATAGCGCAGAAAGTTTAAAAATGACGTCTCAACATCCGATAAGGGCAAAAATACCCACAAAATGTTATGCAATGTATTCCACACATATCAAAGGGTATTTTAAAGAGAAAAACAATTTTTTGAAAATTTAATTTACCGGAAAACAACAATAAAAGTGGGCGAGTGATTTAAAAATCCATAATGCAGGAAGTTTAAAAATGGCGATCCACACATATCACAGAGTATTTTAAAGAATTTTTTTTTTTTTTGAAAATTTAGTAATTTTTCATCAAAAATACCATCCTCTCCCCTTAAAATTCATATTCTCGGCAAGATTTGAACCAGCGAACTCGAATCCAGAGGCCAGCGCGGTAATCGCAAGGTCACTGAGAACGACTCTTTTTTGCCCACAACAAATGTCATCCTTCGTTTACTAAAATTTTATCCTCGACCTTAAGTTGTCTCAATATTTATACCGCTAACGGAACGCTCCCGTTTCGCGATAGACACAAATTAAGCCGAAAATAAACTAAGCAGTATCTGGCTGTACTATCGACCTCCTCATAATGAACAACCGAGTTTGATTGGGTACACTAACGGGAGAACCCGATTGCAAGTGTATTTCCTCAGACCAGGTGCCAAGATCTGTTCCTCCTTTGAACTTGCCACACCTTCATTGTGTTGCAATACCACGGCAACCTGCTGACATAACTAGGAGCTACTGCCATCTTACTGGCATTTACAAAATTATTGGCAACAAGTCTGACGCATTCCGTTCTAAATACTTTTGCAATGACGTTTCACCATCAGCATCATTATTTATCATTACCATTATAATTATTGTCACAATCATCATGATCACAGCCACCGGTGTGGCTCAGTCGGTTAAGGCGCTTGCCTGCCGGTCTGAAATTGCGCTCGGGCGCGGGTTCGATCCCCGCTTTGGCTGATTACCTGGTTGGGTTTTTTCCGAGGTTTTCCCCAACCATAAGGTGAATGCCAGGCCTCATCTCGCCAAAATACTATCTTGCTATCACCATATCATCGACGCTAAATAACCTCGTAGTTGATACTGCGTCGTTAAATAACCAACTAAAAAAACCATGATCACAACCACACCCTGTTTGAGTGGCTTTTCTAAGACCGAATGCAGGTGGATTCATGTACTTAGGCCAAGATTGGCCCAAAGACGTAATTATATTGTGCCTTGACAGCATGAAAATGAAGCAAGAATTAAGCATTACTGTACAAGTCTTCTTAGGTCTTTACGCTATTCATTAACACAAAAATAAAAACCATAATCAATAGTAAAAACTAGTTCATCGTCATAATAATCATCATCATTTTCATTATCATTATTATTATCCCCAGCATCAGTAGCAGCAGACGCATCGTAATGTTCTCGTCCTATTACTAAGATTGAACAAAATACAATTTCCCCGAATGCCCAATATTACTTAGTCCTTCAGATGTATAATCATTTTCTTTGTTTGTGGTTTATCCTTTCCATTCTAATAATTTGTTCTCGATTTCGAGCAATTCAGTGACTATTTTGCTCAGTGTCCTTTTCATTATTCATTTACACTACTAACTTGTTCTGATGCCTATCTTTTAATTATTGCTGTACACAATGTACGTGGATATTTGTTCAACATAGAGTGAACTGTCTATATTTCTATTTACATTGTGCATAATATATGAATAAATACCATCTTTACACAATATACAAATAAGGATGGATGAATGCAGAGATGGATGGATGGATGGATGGATGGATGGATGGATGGATGGATGGATGGATGGATGGATGGATGGGACGGACGGACGGGGAGTTGGTGTTTGGATGGATGGGTGGACAGATTGGCTAGATGTATATGGGTAAATATGGATGGATATACATATATGAATTAATATGAATAGATGGATGGATGCATGAATGGATAATATGTATGGATGGTAGGATAGTTATATGTATGGATGGATGAATGATGGATGGATTGATGGATGGATGAATAGATGAATGGATTGACGAATGGATAAATGGATGGATGGATGGATTGATGGACGGACGGACGGATGGATGGACAGATGGATGGACGGAAGGATTGATGGATGGACCGACGGGTAGGTGGTCGGGCAGGTGGGTTGGTGGGTGGATGGATGGGTGGATTGGATAGATGTATATGGGTAAATAAGGATGGATATGAATTAATATGGATGGATATTCATCCATATGCATGAATGAATAATATGTATGGATGGTGGGATGGATGTATGTACGTATGGGTGGATGGATGGATGGATGGATGGATGGATGCATGGATGTACGTATGAATGGATGGATGGATGTACGGATGGACGGATGGACAGATGGATGGACGGAAGGATTGATGGATGGACCGACGGGTAGGTGGTCGGGCAGGTGGGTTGGTGGGTGGATGGATGGTTGGATTGGATTGGTCTATATGGGAAAATAAGGATGGATATGAATTAATATGGATGGATGAATGAATATGCATGAATGAATAATATGTATGGATGGTGGGATGGATGTATGTACGTATGGGTGGATGGATGGATGGATGGATGTACGTATAACGGATGTACGTATGGACGGATGAATGGATGGATGTACGGACGGATGGATGTACGTATATATGGATGGATGGATTGATGAATAGATGAATGAATTGACGAATGAATAGATGGATGGATGGATGGATGGATGGATGGGTGGATGGATGGATGGATGGATGGATGGATGGATGGATGGATGGATGGATGGATGGATATGGGCGAATGTATGGATATATTATTATGGCTTGGTTTTATAAATGCAAGTTTGCCTGGTTTGGAAAGGTTCGGTTCGTGGTCGGGGATACAAACATGCAGTCAGACAGATAAACAGGATGTTAAGCAAATAGGTTAATTGTAACATGATGTATTGTCACATTCATGACAGAATGAAGCATTTTTGGCGTGTCATCTGTTTGACAAACTAACTATCTTTTATATGACGTGTATGCAAGTTTTTTTTTCCCTGCGAACTATTAGGCGGCTTTTATTCGTATTAATTATTTACGAGTTAACTTGTCTGGTATTTTACCGTAATTCAAAGAAATATAGCGTGAAAAAATGTTTCAACTTCGTACAGTTTGTAGCCTCTTTTTCTGAGAATTTCGAGCTTCATGACACGCAGAAAAGATATGATTGCATTTTACTTGTAAACCTTCCAATTAGCCAAGTTGTTATCGCAGATTCTTCTTGACACCTGTGGCTTTGTTAACGTCGTCAATTAATTAAAAGAAACAACATCTTTTTTCATACTCCGCTTGAGAATCAGCCTCAGGTCAGCTTTTTTTCTTGGTTTTACAGTCTTGAAGTAGGCAGATGTAGAGAATTCTTGTAATGTCCTCCAGAGTGATCCTTGTCTCGTTTGAGAGATAATTCAACCCACGACAAGATTCAAGTCTAACATATGCACTTAACTTCCACACAACTTGAAAAATGATCATTATTCATTGCTTGTTGAACGGTATGTCACATCAAGAAATTAATAGAAAAATCAGTGACAACAAGAAGATAACATCCTCTGATTTTACGCTTCACTTGTTTGGCATTAATTTATATATCATGTACAGTAAAAATCATATTTATAATTTATTTCCTATAACTGTTATTGAAAATACATACATTATATAAGTTAAATAATTTATTGTGCTACCAAATATGGAGATAAATTCAGTTTTGTTCATTAAGCACACAAAAAGAAACGAATGTGTAGTCCCTGCGCGCAGCAAAGTGAAACTTTTTAAGCTGTAAAATATGTAGTATTTTTTTAAATGTTCGTGTAATGTGAAACGATAAATTAGGATTAAATGTATCACTTTTGTGCTCATCACTCTTCATAATTTAAAAATGAAACAATTGGTTTATTATATCTAAAATAAGATACGAAAAATGAAACATACAAAACCAAATTTGTTGTTTCTAAATTTCTTTTCAAATATTTGGTGGGTACGTTTATTATTTTAAAGTTTTTATGAGGTGAGATAAGATTTAATTTTTAATCCTGACACCGGTTGGATTAGGCATTGTACGTGTTGATTATTGGAGGTGTAGGAACATTCACTAAGTTAGATAAGACTAAATGGCAATATGCGAATAGAGGTTCATCAGCTATAACGCTGAGTACATGACAACACTTCGGAAGTAAGTACATATGTCTGCGAACTAATAAGTAGATAACAGAAAAAAATGGTAATCTATTGAGTTAACGATGTACCACTCCTAACGGACAGTGGCGATATGACCTCTCAGTTACAGCGACTATAAGTAATAAAAATAATATTCTGCACTGGATATTTCTTACCATTTGTTCATTCCTTGATCCTCAGTTAACAAGGTTTGGGAACTGACTTAACCTCGACGAAAAAAACTTGGTTCGTCCCAGGGTTCTGTAGAGTAACTTTTTGCGCATGTTGGCGGAGTTGATGGGCGGAGTCTATCTGTGCCAGAGTGTATTGCGGGCAGCATCAGTTTGAGACCGCTAAGGGGCAAGATGCTCGTGGTAGCAGATGGTATTAACAGGAAGCTTTTCGACCTGGCATTTTAACTGCAGTAGAGTTCAGGCAGAAATGTCTCAAACAAGTCCATTTTTAGCCAAAGTGAACTCATTGTGTTTTTGACATTAACACATGTATTTGCACGTCTGTCGGAGAAAGTAAACATGTCCGCCTTATTTTAAGTGGTGATGTGATGACAGAATTTCGCTGAAGAGAATGAAATCAAAAGATTTTATGAAGATATATTTTTCTGACTTAGTCGATGGCGCACCTGAGGACCTGTAGTGTGGAACTTCAATAAGATATCTGTGTTTTCACTTTAAAATTTACAGATTTTTTTTTTTTGTAATATAAAGGACAAAATATATTATCGACGGGCCAGTTCAAAAGGGAAACAACTCAAAATTCAAAGTTTTGAGATAACTGAATTTTAAAGTTTCATGTTGCTATGAAAAATCTAAGGATCATTGAAATTACTCCAAATTCTGTTAATTACGTATGTTTCTTATATATTATAAGTTCCAATTAGAATGATCTTAATTGCATTTTTGCTGCATTATGAAACTTTAAAATACAGTTATCTCAAAACGTTTTGTTTTTTGTGTTGTTTTCCTTTTGAACTTCGCCTTTGTTATGTGCTAAATTTGTATCTAAAAAGCTTTCATTCTCATTAATTTAGACACAAAATAAATATAAACTATTATAATTTTTACTAAAACATTTTGTGTATTTAAGAAACAACACATGTCCACGAACTTTAGGGCATCATGGCGCTCTCAAATAATAATAATAATAATAATAATAATAATAATAATAATAATAATAATAATAATAATAATAATAATAATCCTTTATTGCCAGAACAAAGATACATATTGACATTTTTTTAATAAGAACTCCATAGCACCCCTAGAAAGAGTAAGTTACATACTCGTGCTCAAATATTCACGTAAGTTAATGTTAAGACATTTTATTGAATAACAGAGTAAAAAGCAATAAAAGAAAAAAAAAGAAGAAAAAGCACATATCACAATAATTGAACTTTAAATTTTCTCTATAACAGCAATTTTTTAATAGATTTAAAATAATATAATAATGAAAAGTTTCTTTAAAATACCTAGAAGTATTCAGTTCATAAGAAAAATTAAATTTAAAAAGATAAGAAAGTACATCCAATATTCATAAACTGCAGAGAGTTTTTTTTTTTGCAATTTTTTTAAATTATAGCTAAGGACATGTGTGGTTTTCAAATAACCAGTTCAGCTCAATAAAAAAATTGTGACCTAAACATGATTCACGTCGTGATAATTTATTGACAGGTACATAGATAACTTATCTTTTACCTATACACAACCTCAAGATTAAAACAATTAACTTAATACAACTTAAAATAAATCTAATGAAGGAACTAAATAAAATCCTTAAAGAACTAAAAACTAAGAACTAAACAGAGGCATGAGGCTTCTCGCTTCCCAGTATCTGGCACATTCAGTCAGTGATTTTAGAGCTGGGCAGCGTTGGAGATGATCCCTATGATCCCGATCTCACGTCGTGATAAAGGAACTAAAATTTTTAGAAAAAAAATTCCAGGCTTATAATGGAAAAAATTGCTATCTCTGTACCTCTTGTTATTTGTATCTTGTGGCAAAATTCCACTGTCAGTACTCTCCTTAATTAAAAATTCACTCTCAAGTCTTTAACGTATAGAAAGAAATTGACATTGCAAACGCCAGGTGTACTAGTGATGTGATATGATATGGTGATACTCAGGTCATTACTAAATGTTTTTGACACACATTCTAGAGATCAGAGCCGTTACCTGGACCAACACGTTGTATCTTGACCTCCTGGTTGTTTCAATCCAGTCCACACCTCGTCTCTGCGTGGACCCTGTTTAAGAGATCGCACGGTGCGTACACGCCTCGGGGTGGTCTGACCAGTTTCATCTCGTGAACTGAATGCATATTATGTAGCAGAAGTTGTCGTTTTGTAAACAAATCCATTATACAACTCACCGCCCTTTTTCAGTTACTTGGGATGTTACGTAGCAGAACAGGCAGATTGGTGATGATGATTTTTAAAGTTTCCTTTCTGACATTCTTCGTGGTCTAGTGCTCTAATACTTACCGTTACTTGCCCTGCACCCACGTGTTGGGGGTTCAATGCCAGTCGAGGACAATTGATTTTTAGGAGAAAAAGTTATACTACAACGAAGTTAAAAATTAATCACGTCGAAATTCCCCTTTAAGAGACACTAGGGCTCAGTTTTGCAAAAAAAAAATATAATAAAATAATAATAATAATAATAATAATAATAATAATAATAATAATAATAATAATAATAATAATAATAAATGGTCAAATAATCAGTTTTCTTTTTTCTTTTGTACGAAAATGATTCTTGGGCACTTGTAAGTTGGTAGTAAGAATTTTTTTGCCTCTTCACCTTCCTTGAGGTCTAGGAGCGATTTTTATATAGGCCTACGCCTCCTCCGTACATGAATAGGCCTATTGTATCCCTTTTCACAAATTTGCCTTTTTATCGAAACTACATTTTTAGATATTCAAAGTGCTCCTAGCGCATGCAGTTTTTATCAACAGTAATCTCACTAGAGGTTTTGATTTATCTAGAGAAAATCAAAACTCGAGTGGGATTTAATTGACTATTACACGATTAGAAGAAAGTAGGCTATATAAAGATTAGAAGTAACAAAGTGTACAATAAAATATTGATTGGCTTACGAAAATACAACTGTCTTCAAATGTATTATTGTACCATCTCAACATTACGCTAGATGGCAATAGTGTTTTATAATGATGTTTTCTTGTTACCGGTATCAGTTGTGCCAACTATGGAATCATCATTGAACTCTGTGGACTGTTACTAGGCAAGAAGGGTTTGTTGATTCAGTTTCATTTTTATTAAAACATTTGCATACCATTTCAATCATCCGGATCCCAGTAATCAACGTCACTTGAGAGATGATTTTCAATAAATCTTAGTATTTAACAATCTCTGATACGTGACTATCCATAATATGTAGCAGAAGCTATAACAAACATAACCTAAATAATATAAACAAGTGTTAGAAAAGTTTTAATTAGGGATGATGAAATAAACAAGAAACGTTTTAATTAACGATGATGAAATAACAAAAAAAACATGGATAATTTTAAAAGAAACAATTATTGAAAGTACAATTTTCAAATTTGAATGTTTTAGTGGTTGGTGGTTCAGTTGATGTTATATTAGACGTGTGCGTAAAAGAAGTGAACTCGTTGGTGTACATGGTGTATCCCTCAACTCATTCAGGATTTCCGAATGGTGCTCTTCATATATGACCAGTGATCTTTATTAATTCTTGTTCTTGAATGCCAAAATGCGAGTCATATTTGAAAGTGATGTGCATCGACTGGAGTGGTTTGTAATTTTCTGTTTTTGACGGCCAGACCAGTGCAGTTTGAAATGTTGGCAAACAAAGAAACAAATGCTAGGGTAGTGATAAAAATAAACAAATGCTAGGGACGCGATAAAATTAAACAAATGCTAGGGACGCGATAAAATTGTGCTATGAGCAGCCATGATTGGTTGAAAGACGTCCTTTCGTGCCGTTTTATTGGTCGAAAGTAGTGTGACGTAGTAAAAGTGTAATAGTCAAATTAAATGAAAATATTCATACGTGTACATATATATATATATATATATATATATATATATATATATATAAAAGAACCGTAAATAATGTCATTAATTTCAGGGGTTATTCTTTAAGATATTTGAAATAAAAAGTTTAATACGATTTTCTACGTTTTTTTCTTCCTTCGAGATAAAAATTTTTGTATGAAACATTTCATATCGTATTTGGGAAAGCCATTGATTTAATTCCCAATATGCTCGATCAATTTCAGAGAGCAGTGTATTATGACTAGAGAGCGGAATTTAGGCAAAAACCTATTTTTTTCCTTGATACATACAGGCTAGAAATTTAATATTTACATTTTTCATGAAAATATAGGTATAAATAAAGGGGCTTTATAGTGCCTAAAAATGCCTATTTCGACGTTAGTGCCTATTTTTAAGTTCTTTTTATTTTTGCATCATTTTTGTAACTGTTTACTGTTTTTCTTAACATCCTGTACCGTTTACATTCCAAGACGGATAACAACTCCTTCCTAGCAGTGAACGACACGATAGAGAAGTACCTCCGGGCCACCCCTTCTCATTCTTACAATCTCTTAATCCTAAAATTCCAACTTTCAGTCGACCTGGGTAGCGTAGTCGGTATAGCGTTGGCCTTCTGTGCTCAAGGTTGCGAGTTCGATCCCGGACCAGGTTAGTGGCATTTAAGTGTGCTTAAGTGCGACAGGCTCGTGTCAGTAGATTTACTGGCATGATAAAGAACTCCTGCGAGACAGATTATTATTATTATTATTATTATTATTATTATTATTATTATTGTTATTATTGTCATTATATCGTCCTCTGTCTCTCAACAATTTATCACAAACTCGCTGGGTTGTACCGGAATAAGCATTCTCTTATATTCCAAGACAGATAACAACCCCTTCCTTTTTACTCACCATTTGTAAGTACAGGAGTGAGCGACATAATAGCCACAATAGGTGCTGATCATATGCTACGAAGCAAGCTATGAAAATGTGATTGGTGAATCAAAAACACTAACTTAATGTCTTCATTTTGTGTATGCATGTGTACCCTTGTAGTCCACACCTGTGGAGTAACGGTTAGCGCGTCTGACCGCGAAACCAGGTTCGATTCCCGGTTGGGTCAAGGTACCTGGTTGAGGTTTTTTCCGGGGTTTTCCCTCAACTCAATATGAACAAATGCTGGGTAACTTTCGGTGCTGGATCCCGGATTCATTTCACCAGCATTACCACCTTCATCTCATTCAGACGCTAAGTAACTTAAGATGTTGATAAAGCGTCATAAAGTAACCTACTGCAAATGTACCCTTTTAAAATGTGAAATGTGTGGAACTTTCCTTTAATCCTAGAATTTTGTGTTAACTAAATGTTGAATCTTATAATATTAGTGACATTCTTTAACAAAAATAAAGGATATATATTATTTTAATGTACCGATCGTATGATGACGCAGAATATCTGCATGGAAATATCATATGTAAAGGTACATTAAAATAATATATATGATATGCGTAAATCACTTCGTGATTTAAGACGGCGCTTATTCCGTCGGATCCCGGCCAACTAGTCACTCATATCGATTTCCTCAGCATGTGTGGACTTTGGTCCTGCGTTCATCATCTATGACGTAGTGCAGAGGGCGGCCATGAGGGAACCCAAGAGTTGGAGCTTAATCTGAGACGATTCTAACCGGCGTCAGAGTTGTATCCGGTGTGGCTTAGTGGCATCAGCACGTAGAGCTGAAAACCCGGGTTCAAATCCCGGCGCCGGAGAGAATTTTTCTCCGTTCCATTACTCTTTCATCGTATGATGACGCAGAATATCTGCATGGAAATATCATATGTGCTTCGGTACATTAAAATAATATATATGATATGCGTAAATTACTTTGTGATTTAAGACGGCGCTTATTCCGTCGGATCCCGGCCAACTAGTCACTCATATCGAGTGCACCTCAGCACATGTGTGGACTTCGGTCCTGCGTTCATAGACATCTATGACGTAGTGCAGAGGGTGGCCACTAGACGGAACCCAAGAGTTGGAGCTTAATCTGAGACGATTCTAACCGGCGTCGGAGTTGTATCCGGTGTGGCTTAGTGGATAAAGCATCAGCACGTAGAGCTGAAAACCCGGGTTCAAATCCCGGCGCCGGAGAGAATTTTTCTCCGTTCCATTACTCTTTCATCGTAAAAATAAAGGAGTATAAGAATCTATTTTAGGCGCCAAAAATTCAACTTTTTAGGGACTAAAATTCCGCTCTCTAATTATGGCAATGGATGATTGAAAGAATTTTAGTTTTTTCCTTTAAATGTGCAGAAATTTCATCCGAACAAATGAAACTTTTCGTTCTGCAAAATAATTTTACAATGTTAGATTCTCTTCCACCTCAGTGCACTTTCCGGTTCTTTGAAGAAAATATTGATGTGTGTACATAATATCACTTCTCTCTGAATATTCTCACAAGCATTTCGTATGCTCTCCTGCATATTTTCTGAAATCGTAGTACATCGATCAATTTTCTCGTTACAGTATTTTTTTTCTTTAATCCTCCTGATAAAATTTTAGACGATTATTATATGTATGAATTATTTTTATCAATTTTTACTTTACAAATATCTCTGAAACTACATGCTAATTTGCAAAAATTGTTTCTATAAGCGTTGTTGAGAATAAACGTCTTTTATATAGGCCCTATCAATAAACCTCACATTCCAGCCACTTGAAAGCTTCAGGAAGAGATAAATCAGTGTATTTCCAACTTACCACTTACCACTGAACACTCAGAAAATCTTCAAGCCAAGGACTTAACGATATGTGTTTCGTAATAACTCCTTCCAAAGTAAAGAAAAAAGGATTGTTTTCTATTCTCAATGGAAAAAGGACACTCTCCCTTTCCAACAAAAAGGATCTATACAGTAGTCGATGGACACAAACTAAGGTGGGTGCTGCTGTTATGGCCATGTTCTGATATGGCCACCCCTCTATTGTGAGTTAGTTAACCAAAAACTCCGCTAAATTGCAGCAGCATCCAGTGAAAGGGTATCCTGGTATGTCACTTGTTCGTTTTCCATCCAGTCAGGTTGAGCAATATGGCGTCAGTTGCCTGTTTTGCGGTTTTCATGTGACTTCTTCTTATTTTTCTCTGGTAAGTCTCCTTTGTTTTATGCATGTTTTTCAAAAACTTGTTTCATGAAAACCATCATACTCCATTCAGTTTTTAATGTTCTGTTGATTGGTGTTGTAGTTGATGGCGTTTCTTTTACGAGTTATTCATAATCAAACGATTTTCGTGAAAGCTTACCTGCTCCTGATATGGCCATATCAAATGTACCATGGCCATGTCAAATGCACCATGGCCATATCAAGTTCATTTTACTTTTATTTTTCACCTGACAAATTTACATGCCTTAAAGCTGGGATTACGCAAAAATTTTGTATTTTAAGAAAAACAACTTAATTTTTTATGGAAAAACCTGTTTTGACTACAATTTTGAATTATAAAAAGATTATTATGTATCATTTCTATTCATTTTACACCAAAATTATTTAATTTTAACACAACTGCGCTATCAAACTGAAAACAATCACGATTTGCAGAACATGGAACAAGGGTGGCCATATCATGTGCATATGTTCCTGATATGGCCACTAGGTAGACTTTTGGAATTTGGGACTTTTTGGAAAATTAAAGCTATTTTTATGGGGAAAGGAAATTGTTTTAAGAAAGTCCATTAGACTGAGAACGAGTAAGAAAAAAAATGGCGGCTAGAAAAAGTGGTTTATATCAGGGACACCTACCTTTTTCAAAATGGCTAAGTTTTATAGTTGTACTAGAAAAATTCTCAAACCTTAGCATGGCCATATCAGGGACACCTACCTTATTAAGATTTTGCTAAGTTTTATAGTTGTACTGATGGAATTATACAGTTTTGTCAAAAATTTACACTTATTAAACAACTTTTTTAGCTCATTGATTTTGCTATGTTTTATAGTTGTACTGATGGAATTATACATTTTCGTCAAAAATTTACACTTATTAAACAACTTTTTTAGCTCATTGATTTTGCTATGTTTTATAGTTGTACTGATGGAATTATACATTTTCGTCAAAAATTTACACTTATTAAACAACTTTTTTAGCTCATTGATTTTGCAATGTTTTATAGTTGTACTGATGGAATTATACATTTTCGTCAAAAATGTACACTTATTAAACAACTTTTTTTTTTAGCTCATTGATTTTGCTAAGTTTTATAGTTGTACTGATGGAATTATACATTTTCGTCAAAAATTTACACTTATTAAACAACTTTTTTAGCTCATTGATTTTGCTAAGTTTTATAGTTGTACTGATGGAATTATACATTTTCGTCAAAAATTTACACTTATTAAACAACTTTTTTAGCTCATTGATTTTGCTATGTTTTATAGTTGTACTGATGGAATTATACATTTTCGTCAAAAACACTTTAAACAACTTTTTTAGCTCATTAATTTTGCTATTTTTAAACAACTTTTAAACAACTTTTTTAGCTCATTGATTTTGCTATGTTTTATAATTTGATATACATTTTTGTTTTATATTAAACAACTTTTTTAGCTTGTATTTTATAGATGGAATTATACATTTTCGTCAAAAATTTACACTCATTAAACAACTTTTTTAGCTCATTGATTTTGCTAAGTTTTATAGTTGTACTGATGGAATTATACATTTTCGTCAAAAATTTACACTTATTAAACAACTTTTTTAGCTCATTGATTTTGATATGTTTTATAGTTGTATTGATGGAATTATACATTTTTGTCAAACATTTATGCTTATTAAGAAACTTTTTTAGCTCACTGATTTTGCTAAGTTTTATAGTTGTACTGAAGGAATTATACATTTTCGTCAGAAATGTATGCTTATTAAACAACTTATTTAGCTCACTGATTTTGCTACATTTTATAGTTGTGCTAATTAAATCACTCACATCTTATCTTGATCGGTCGGTAAATTACTGTACTTTCTGATCAAGTAGTCAACCTTGCCCACTGGTGCTTCAAATTTACAAATAAAGTAACGTGGTAGGCCTAATGCAATTAAATTAATTTAGATATTTTTTTGGAAATAATCGTTCCAATATTCCTGATAACGAACACGTGATTTCGAATATTCCATCTCTCCTATCCAGCCGTCTGTCTACCCGTGTAAAACAGAGGAGGGCATTCGCGCGTGATTAGTTCTGAAGATTGCCTAGCTTCTAGGCGCTCTTAGTCTAGTTAAAGTCAGTAATTTATTCGCAGAGATTACAGCACTTAGAAAGTGAACTAAACTACGTTTAAACAAAGTTTTCGCGCGTCTGTTAAAATATGATTAGCACAAGTGATATTAAATAACGCTCAGAATCCCAATTGAATTCTCTGTGAGAAGTAGGGTTAATTATTTATTTTCGTATGTAGGAAATGGGGTATAGTATTTATTTAGCTTGTGAAAAAGTAAACATCACCATTAGAAAATTTAATTTAAAGCGTCATTATAAAACACACAACAATTTGAAGCACTGGGGAAAGTTCTTGACCCGAAAGTACAAGAAAGATCTTCTAGCAGCCAGAAGGCGTATTCCACAACTGAAAATCTGTGAAAACAAACTTCATTTGTGAAGTACAAGGGGTTATTAATTTCTTCTGTCATGAGGGAGAAGAAAAAGAGAGGGGGAGATTTACTAACTTTTAATTTCAAACCAAGTAAACTAGGTGAATTAGAAAGGCTGTATAATGCTCACCGCAAAAACTTTCTGGGGAGAAATATCGTGATTTGAAGGACCCTGTAATACTCTATGAAGAGGAAGGCTTCCAGGAATTCTATCGTCAAATTCTTTCTGAATTTGAAGCTGTTGGTCAACAAGAAGATCCAGAACATGATGAGTCTGATAGTGATTTCTAAACGGTTGGTGAGAGTATTGTCCAGGTCTTTACTCTCCCGTCTCTTACGTCCAGTCTACCTTGCTATCATATCACCGAAGTCAATTGACTGGGATTAATCATTTCTCCCCCTTTTCAGGTGGAAGCATTTCTATGGAAATGATATCTTGAAGTAGGAAAGTTGACTTAAGCAAAATGTAGCCTATTTTATGAAAAAAAATTAGGGGAAAATCGCAATATAGCGAACGTAGAAGCTCCGC
The DNA here is from genome assembly GCA_025594305.2 of Periplaneta americana. Taxonomy (NCBI): domain Eukaryota; kingdom Metazoa; phylum Arthropoda; class Insecta; order Blattodea; family Blattidae; genus Periplaneta; species Periplaneta americana. The sequence continues at coordinate 36,870,644 of JAJSOF020000001.1, forward strand.
CCACGACCACTTCCACTTTCCCTACTAGCTCACCAGACACTCTACGTGATAGGCGAGTGTTGTGTCGAATGCACATTTCATGTGGGTGGGGATAACTTCCCCTACTTGCGTTCGTTATATTGCTTTATCCAAAATTAGGAATTTTGATATACTGCAATAAAATACTGTACATTAATCATATCTTTAACTGATAACATAGCAGTAGTTCATTAAAAATGTTGAGGAATTTTATAGAGTATGTATGTAACAATTTTTTGTGTACTGACAAACTAACTATATTTAGAATAATTTCGAGGGAAAAATTGTTCCGGGGCCGGTATCGAACCCGGGACCTTTGGTTTAACGTACCAACGCACCGGCCCCGGAACAATTTTTCCCTCGAAATTATTCAAATCAACTTTACAGGGAGTTATACCTGAAATCTTAATTTGCATAATACACGTCACTGTTCGTTAACAGAAAACCACAATTAAAGTCACACGGAGTTAGTGTGCAGTCGAAGTTGGTTGCTTGACGGTTGTCAGCCCACTTTGAGATATGTGGATATAAAATGGATCGGTGTCGGGTAGAGTTCCCGGGTTCAGTTGGTAGAGCGTTGGTACGTTAAACCAAAGGTCCCGAGTTCGATACCCGGCCCCGGAACAATTTTTTGTCGAAATTATTCAAATCAACTTTACAGGAGTTATACAAATCTTGATTTGCATAACTATATTTAATACTGTAGGACTAATTAAGAGTAACAAAACGTTTGTTTGAAAGTCACGAAATCATTCACCAATAAAAGAATTTTCGTATACAGGGAAAAAACAAACAGAGTCCAATTAAAAGTTACATAATTAATTAAGAACACTGGAAGCTACTAGTGTCTTGAAATCATTTTACCAGATGTGATTGGTGATAATATAAGGGATTTTTTTAAATATTAATCGCCTATAATTAACTCTTGCATTAAAGATATGAGTATGTTCTTTTTAAAATTAAGTTCCTGAAAAGTTTGTATAAATGGACTCTGTTGGTTTTTTCCCTGTACCCTTCAAATATCGCCTCGTATGCTTCATTTAAAATTTTTATTAACAATATATTTGATTCACAATACATTGCGGAATGAAACAGAACAATATGCAACAATATGCAAAAAAATAACGTAAATATTTCTTAAGATTTTATAAATAAAACCAACAAAATATATTTTATTCATCATTACAACAGCACAACAAAATATTTACAATATATTATAGCAAAATAAATAACGTCTAATCCCCCTGAGTTTTATGGTTATTTAATAGGCCTATGTGCATTGTACAGCTATGTCAGATCGTCGGGGAATGCGGTATATCACAGTCTATTCGCGTCATATGCTCTCGAAAGTCCTGATGTGAATACTTCCAGTATTATAGTTATTCAGTCAAATTATCTCCTTGTTGAGGCTCATCTATTAATTCGGCTCACCGTCTTCTCTTGTTACTAGTCTTCATTTGAAGTATCTTTTCTGCATTAGTAAAAATGTTAACCTCTTAAATTGATAAGTACAGTATATAAAATAGGCGTTACGTTAAAGTAATGCAAATGTCTGTTAATTTAAATATATACATCAATAAATAATAATATTTATACTCAAGCACAGAATAACTATGGGTCTTTGGTCAAAGCTTGAACTTATGTTACTAGAAATCAGTCAGACAGAACCGTTTTGTCATCTCTTCGATTGTCAGCAGTCAAGTTTCTTCGTAATTTTCCCGTGCTTGAAGAACTTAACACTAACTGATACATAATTCAATAATTCTTGTATATAAATTATTCCAAGTGCTTATCAGCTATTTTATAACTAGAATGGAGTTAGGGAGAAGCGCTGTTGTTAGCACCATCACTGTAGCAAGAGCGATAACGATGAACTATGCTGTGAGAGATCTTGAAAATGTTGAATAATTAGTTATGTGTTGGGTTTTGATGCAAGTATGTATTGGGGTATCAAATAATGTGACTATTTCTAAACCTTTGGATTGGTAATTTGACTATTGTTAACTTCTATCTTCTAATACTTTGGATTGCGTAATCTGACTCCATTTTGTTAGCTTCTATCGTTTCTTTATGCTGCGTTGATGACCCACGCTGTTACACTTCTCTCATACAAATTGCTGATCAACTGAGATCAACACACTCCAGTACATATTCACAACACGTTGTGAGCTTTGATTTATCTGTTGTAACACGTGACATGCAGTTTCAGCGAGACGCGGTTATTGTCGTCTACCTGAAAAAGAAAAAAATAACATATCTTAAAACACAAAACTTCTCTGTTTTCTTCTCCTTCTTAAGAGGAACGCGTTGTTAATCCATATCGAAGTTGTGCAAATATAACTATATTTTACTTTGTTATTGCTTAGGTTCTGATATTCACAACTACATTTTATTTATTTTACTTATTATATCCTATTTTTACCCTTTGAATATGTGCTAGGAATTCTGGTACATTGCTTTAATTCTTGAAAAAAAAAGTAAGTTTTCATGAACAGTAGATGCACAATGGAGAAAGTTACATAACGCAGAACTGCACGCATTGTATTCTTCACCTGACATTATTAGGAACATTAAATCCAGACGTTTGAGATGGGCAGGGCATATAGCACGTATGGGCGAATCCGGAAATGCATATAGAGTGTTAGTTGGGAAGCCGGAGGGAATAATACCTTTGGGGAGGCCGAGACGTAGATGGGATAATATTAAAATGGATTTGAGGGAGGTGGGATATGATGGTAGAGACTGGATCAACCTTGCTCAGGATAGGGACCGATGGCGGGCTTATGTGAGGGCGGCAATGAACCTCCGGGTTCCTTAAAAGCCATAAGTAAGTAAGTAAGTAAGTAAGTAGATGCACATGCTTGGGTACAATTTTCTCGTTTCCTACATTTCAGATGTCAAAGAAATTTTAAGCACTTAGACTAGACGTTAAATCCCGAAAAGACAAAATATATTATTATGTCTCAAGATCAGAAAATAGTACAAAATGGAAGTATAAAATTGGAAATTTATCCTTTAAAGAGGTGGAAAAATTCAAATATCTTGGAGCAACAGTAACAAATGTAGGCTAAATGACACTCGGGAGGAAATTAAACGCAGAATAAATACGGGAAATGACTGTTGTTATTCGGTTGAGAAGCTTTTGTCATCTAGTCTGCTCTTAAAAAAGCTGAAAGTTAGAATTTATAAAACAGTCCGGTTGTTTTGTATGATTGTGAAGCTTGGACTCTCACTTTGAGAGAGGAACAGAGGTTAAGGGTGTTTGAAAATAAGGTGCTTAGGAAAATATTTGGGACTAAGAGGGATGAAGTTACAGGAGAATGGAGAAAGTTATACAACATTGTATTCTTCACCTCACATAATGAGGAACATTAAATCCAGACATTTGAGATGGGCATGTAGCACGTATGGGCGAACCCAGAAATGTATATATAGAGTGTTAGTTAGAACGCCGGAGGGAAAAGACCTTTGGTGAGGCCGAAATATAAAAGGGAGGATAATATTAAAATGGATTTGAGGAAGGTGGGATATGATGGTAGAGACTGGATTAATCTTGCTCAGAATAGGGAGCAATGGCGAGCTTATGTGAGAGCAGCAATGAACCTCCTGGTTTTCTAAATGCCATTTGTGAATCAGTAAGTAGACTAGAAGTAGTAGAAAACGCTCTTGCTAGTTCATTCATTCATTCATTCATTCATTCATTCATTCATTCATTCATTCATTATTTTTCCTTCATAACTTCATTCCTTTCTTAAGTCATTCACTCTTTTCTTCATTCATTCCTTCTTTCCTTCCTTTCTTCATAACTTCCTTCCTTTATTCCTTTCTTAATTTATTCCTTCATTCATTCCTTTTCCCTTCCTTCCTTCATTCCTTCTTTGATTCATTCATTCCTTCATTCATTTCTTTTTTCTTTCCTTTCTTCCTTCATGACTTCATACCTTCCTTAATTCATTCCTTCCTTAATTCCCTCATTCATTCCTTCATTCATTTCTTCCTTCCTTAATTCATTCCTTCCTTCATTCCTTATTTGATTCATTCCTTCCTTCATTCATTCCATCTTTTCTTCCCTCATAACCTAATTCCTTCATTCCTTCCTTCATTCATTCATTCTTCCTTAATTCAATCCTTCCTTCCTTCATTCCTTCATTCATTCCTAGCTTCATTCATTCCTTCCTTCATTGGCTCCATCTTTTCTTCCCTCCTTCCTTCATAACCTCATTCCTTCATTCCTTCCTTCTTTATTCCTTTTCTTCTTTCCTTCATTCCTTTCTTAATTCATTCTTTCCTTTATTCATTCTTTCTTTCCTTCCTTTCTTCCTTCATAACTTAATTCCTTCATTCCTTCCTTCATTTCTTAATTCCTTCATTCCTTCCTTCATTTCTTAATTCATTCATTCATTTTTCCTTTCTTTCATTATTTATTTACTTATTTATTTATTATATTTTATATATTCTAGAAAATAAAATTAATTAATTCATTAACGTTGTATCAGATTCATTTTTAAATGAATTAACAACTCTTAAATACCCATTCCCGTATGATCGATTTTTTTTACTGTCCATAATATTCCTTCACTTTCAAGCTCTGTCTACCTAAACATATACTTGCCGATTGCAGGGGACTTACTTCGCGCGTTATATCTAAGTGGATAAACATTGGCTTCCCACTATATCGACGGAGCAGTGTAACTCTGAATCAGGTCAGTCATTTATATGGCGGTAGGTACTATAGTACTGACCTCAGTGGGACGCGGCCTCGGGGGCGTAGGCGCTGTATGCAAGCTGATGGGCTGCCGTCGCCGCCGCGGCCGTCTGGATATCGGAGCTCCTGCCCCAGCCAGAGCTGTACGAGTCGTGGTGGTCGCCACTCGAGTGCGAGTGGTGCGGGTGTGCCACCACCTCGTACGTCACGTGCTTCTGGTGGGAGAACAGCTTCTTGAGCCACAGGATGCCGGCCAGCAGCAAAGCTATCTTGCTCACGAGTAACGCCTTGCCCACCAGCAAGGCCAAACCCTTCAGGGCCAACCCTCCGAGCAGGGCGAACTTCATGGCGGCCGCCGCCATCAGGGGCCCCATCTGCTTCATCTTACCGCGACCTGAAAATAAAAATATATGTTATCCCATCTGAAATAAAATTTAGGGGGCAAATCGCAATATAGCAAACGTAGAAGCTCCGCCCACGACCCCTTCCACTTTTCCCCTACTAGCTCACCAGACACTCTACGTGATAGGCGAGTGTTGTGTCGAATACACATTTCATGTGGGTGGGGATAACTTCCCCTACTGGCGTTCGCTATATTGCGATTTATCCAATTTAGGTTTCATCAAAGAAGAGGGACAAATATTAATTGAATTCCTAGATCATTATCGCTTTCCACAAGAACGTATCAAATTATTAGGTAAGGATTATATGGACAAATTACAAGTAAACAATGTACAGTAATTAATCATACAGAATGACATTGAAACTAATAAAATTAACACGTAAAATAGGGCATAAGAAACTCTGAAAGAGTGTCTACTTTTGTTACGGTACTTTATGGTAGAAGAAGCAGTGGAAGACCAGTGGTAACCGATTGTGTCTTTTCTAAGCTTGTGACGAAGTGATAGTTCCCGATGTATTAATTAATGTTTAAAAACCTTTCAACGCTCTTCCATATACATTTAACCAGCACAGGTCATCCAGAATTAACTAGATTGTCTCGCCATGTTTTGGCCTAAAATATCTCAACGGAAACAACACTGATTATCCGATTTTTCAGCTCGACATGCCTGCTCTTCAATACCAGCGAAGAAATGAGTCATAGCAGGGAATGTTTAATATACAAACATTTTACATTGTCGATCTTGGCTTAAAGACGTTCATATTCTGACTCTTATAGTTATGGTCAGTTCTGTAGGTCGCTCACCGCTTACTGAAAAGTATCAAATTACCTAAATTGAGCCATGTAACAATGGGGTAATTTGGATCCATGTATTAAAATCAAGAAAAGAGCATCATTATTTGACAAAGAGAATCCCTTGGGACAAAAAAATTATTCGACCAGAAAGATATGTCCGACTTTCGTCAAGTTTTACAAGCATCTCACGTGACCGGAAGCTGTTGATTTTGGGGCCGTTGTACTCTCGTGACGAAGATTACAGTTCCCTGTCCCTGTAGCGATTACGGGAATGCGTTTTAAGCTTGCGTGATTCCACGCTTACAAAATTGTCTATGGATTCGTTCCAAAATGCAGGCAGCATGTAGAGTAAATAAAATACAATTTTATTGTCCGACATAGAGAAAAGCGTCGCCTGTAATGCATATCAAATGCGTAAGAATATTAATAAATCTGTAACTGAAATATCTTAGAAAATACATTATCTGCATAACAACTGACAAAACGTGTTACATCATCAGAGACGTTCAGAATAAATAAAAGATTGATTGTAGTTAATAAACTTATTTAAATAGCATGTATGTCATGCAAAGAAACTTAAAGAATTTGAGCATAGCATGAATATTTATTAATTAAATGTAGTTACAAGTGGCCCATTTTTAAACGCCTCTGATCGAGGTGGAGCTAGAGTTGTGATTTACTTCCACTGTACATTTATATAACAGCATCTTGACATGTGGCTTATTCACAGGGTTAGTTTAGCAGCAACTGAATATTGTTCTTAATGTGTCTGTTTGCCTATCTGTCTAAATATGCTGTACTATCTAATCTATCTATTCTATCTGTCTTTCTATTTGTCTGTCTGCCTATCAGTCTGTTTGCTCTCTATCTGCCAATTCTTTTCAATCTAATCTATCTATTCTATCTATCTTTCTATTTGCCTCTCTGTCTATCAGTCTATTTCCTGTCTATCTGCCAATTCTTTTCAATCTAATCTACCTATTCTATCTATCTTTCTATTTGTATGTCTGCCTATCAGTCTGCTTGCTGTCTATCTGCCAATTCTTTTCAATCTAATCTACCTATTCTATCTATCTTTCTATTTGTCTGTCTGTCTATCAGTCTGTTTGCTGTCTGTCTGTCAATTCTATTCAATCTAATCTACCTATTCTATCTATCTTTCTATTTGTCTGTCTGCCTATCAGTCTGTTTGCTATCTGTCAATTCTATTCAATCCAATCTGCCTATTCCATCTATCTTTCTATTTGTCTGTCTGCCTATCAATCTGTTTGCTGTCTATCTGTCAATTATATTCAATCTAATCTACCTATTCTATCTATCTTTCTATTTGTATGTCTGCCTATCAGTCTGTTTTCTGTCTATCTGCCAATTCTTTTCAATCCTACCTATTCTATCTATCTTTCTATTTCATCAGTCTGTTTCCTGTCTGTATGTCAATTCTATTCAATCTAATCTACCTATTCTATCTATCTTTCTATTTGTCTGTCTGCCTATCAGTCTGTTTGCTTTCTATCTGCCAATTCTTTTCAATCTAATCTACTTATTCTATCTATCTTTCTATTTGTTTGTCTGCCTATCAGTCTGTTTGCTGTCTATCTGCCAATTCTTTTCAATCTAATCTACCTATTCTATCTATCTTTCTATTTGTCTGTCTGCCTATCAGTCTGTTTGCTGTCTATCTGCCAATTCTTTTCAATCTAATCTACCTATTCTATCTTTCTATTTGTCTATCTGCCTATCAGTCTGTTTGCTGTCTATCTGCCAATTCTCTTCAATCTAATCTACAATTTGTCTGTCTGCCTATCAGTCTGTTTGATTTCTATCTGTCAATTCTATTCAATGTAATCTACCTATTCTATCTTTCTATTTGTATGTCTGCCTATCAGTCTGCTGTCTATCTGCCAATTCTATTCAATCTAATCTACCTATTCTATCCTTCTATTTGTCTATCTGCCTATCAGTCTGTTTGCTATCTGCCAATTCTATTCAATCTAATCTACCTATTCTATCTTTCTATTTGTCTGTCTGCCTATGAGTCTTTGCTTTCTATCTGCCAATTCTATTCAATCTAATCTACCTATTCTATCTTTCTATTTGTATGTCTGCCTATCAGTCTGTTTGCTGTCTGTCTGTCAATTCTATTCAATATAATCTACCTATTCTATCTATCTTTCTATTTGTCTGTCTACCTATCAATCAGTTTGCTGTCTATCTGTCAATTCTATTAAATCTAATCTACCTATTCTATCTATCGTTATATTTGTATGTCTGTCTATCAGTCTGTTTGCTGTCTGAACAATCTAATCTACCTATTCTATCTATCTTTCTATTTGTCTGTCTGAGATGGACTCATCTGAGATGATTCAATCAATAATTCAATCTTTCTATTTGTCTGTCTGTTTGGTCTGTCTGTCAATTCTATTCAATCTAATCTACCTATTCTATCTATCTTTCTATTTGTCTGTCTGCCTATCAATCTGTTTGCTGTCTATCTGTCAATTCTATTCAATCTAATCTACCTATTCTATCTATCTTTTTATTTGCCTGTCTGTCTATCAGTCTGTTTGCTGTCTATCTGCCAATTCTGTTCAATCTTATCTACCTATTCTATCTATCTTTCTATTTGTCTGTCTGTCTTTAAGTCTGTTTCCTGTCTATCTGTCAATTCTTTTCAATTAATCTAGCTATTCAATATATCTTTCTATTTGTCTGTCTGCCTATCATCTGTTTGTATCTGTCAATTCTATTAAATCTAATCTACCTTTCTATCTATGTTTCTATTTGTCTGTCTGTCTATCAGTCTATTTGCTGTCTATGTGTCAATGCTATTCAATCTAATCTACTTATTCTATCTATCTTTCTATTTATATGTTAACCTATCAGTCTGTTTGCCTGTCTGTCTGTCACCAGAGCTTCTATTCTATTTCTAATCTATATATTCTATCTGGTTGTGTATTCTATTCTATCTCTCTGTATGTCTATTTCTCTGTTTGCCTGTACATCTGTCTATTATATGTACAATATCTAATTCTATCTCTCTGTTTGTCTGTCTGATGACTAATTTTATCTACCTAAAATTCTATCTAGTTACCATTACAGTTTGTTTGAAAGAATGATTCTATTCTATTCTGTTCTATTGTATTCTATTCTATTCTATTAAGATATTCCTATTATTTATCTGTGTCGTTTAATCTAACGCTATGTATTCTATCTGTAGGTCTATCTGCCTGTCTATTCTATTTAAGTCTAATCTATTAATTCTATGCGATGGCAAGGTTTATCAGTCTGCCTGTTCTATTATACAGTATCAAGATTCACTATGCAAGTTTGTCTGTCTAACCCGACTGTCGTTTTGTCTGTCTGTGTTTTCGTCTTCGAACCTATGGGTTACTATTTTTCGATTTTGCAAATACTGTATTTTGACGAAAATCCAAACATTACCTCTTAGATTTAATGCTGAAATATAAAAAGCCTCATTAAGTAAAATAACTGTCTAGAACGAGGATGCCGCTAATATTATATTTCATCGATTTCAATTGTGATTAAAGAATTTTACTCATATATTTAATGATGTTTTTTCACATAATATGAAATAGACCCTTCTTAACATCAGACTCATGTTTCAAAACGTAATGTCGTGTTAGTAAATATTACACAACTATACAGTAATGTAACATTGAAATGCACATGGAAATTGGAAATGACGTACTACATAAACTGTAGGCCTACAGGAAATGAGAAACACGTGTAAGATAAGGCACCCATCCTCTTGTTTACAATAGAACAATGGACCACGCTGCGTGAGATGGACTCACGAGATGAAACAATAACAACTGCTCTGTGGACGACTTACTGTAAGTGGGATCTAGAACAACATCTCCATCCATTTCACTTAACGCGATTAATTACAAAGTAACCAACTGATCTTTGTTATGAAAATGTGTTGATTTAACTTAGCTTGTCACTTCTCTTAATTCAGCTACAACATGTTTCAGGTTCTTCATAATTCCCTTTGTAATTTCTTTTTCATCATTAGTGCACAATACTGTTTTGTCTCGTACCAGAGCATATTTCTATCTACATCAGAATCACAGAATTGTACACACTAACAGTGGGATGACAACACACAAAAATTAGTTACCATTACAGTTTGTTTGAAAGAATGATACGGTAGAAAGAAGAATTCTTTTAATCTGTCGTTTAACAACGCTGTATCAACTACGTGATTATGTAGAGGCGATGGCAAGGTAGTAGTTTGACGGTATCAAGATTCACTATGCAAGTTTCTAACATTCGTTTTACAGTTGGTAAAACCTTGGGACATTTTATTGCGTATTTTGGAAAATCCATCGATTTAATTCCAAATATACTCAATTTAAGAGAACGAGGGTATTTTGATTTCAAATGATTGAAAGAATTTTAGTTTTGTCCTTTAAAAGTTTAGACATTTGATTCGAACAAACCTAACACTTGAAAATTCCTTTTCATAACGAAAAATTACATTTGTTCCGATCAAATTTCTACACATTTAAAGGGCAAAACTAACATTCTTTTAATCATTCCTTATCATAATACACTCCTCTCTTAAATTGACTGAGTGTATTGGGAATTGATTCAATACCTTTCCCAAAATACGCTATAAAATGTTTCACGTAACATAATTTTTTTCTAGAAAAGAAAGTAAAAACGAGCGAAATTGTATTAAACTTTTTTGTTTGAAATATCTCAAAGAATAATCCCTTGAAATTAATTATATTACTTACGGTACAGCCTGTATATTAATAGCTATCTTTAATTAACTATTTTGTGATATCTTTAGTTCCAATATAATTGAGACAGGGAAATCAAAAACTCCCTTACTTACTTACAAATGGCTTTTAAGGAACCCGAAGGTTCATTGCCGCCCTCACATAAGCCCGCCATCGGTCCCTATCCTGTGCAAGATTAATCCAGTCTCTATCACACCCCACCTCCCTCAAATCCATTTTAATATTATCCTCCCATCTACGTCTCGGCCTCCCTAAAGGTCTTTTTCCCTCCAGTTTCCCAACTAACACTCTATATGCATTTCTGGATTCTCCCATACGTGCTACATGCCCTGCCCATCTCAAACGTCTGGATTTTAAGTTCCTAATTATGTTAGGTGAAGAATACAATGCGTGCAGTTCTGTGTTGTGTAACTTTCTCCATTCTCCTGTAACTTCATCCCGCTTAGCCCCAAATATTTTCCTAAGCACCTTATTCTCAAACACCCTTAACCTATGTTCCTCTCTCAGAGTGAGAGTCCAAGTTTCACAACCATACATAAGAACCGGTAATATAACTGTTTTATAAATTCTAACTTTCAGATTTTTGGACAGCAGACTGGATGATAAGAGTTTCTCAACCGAATAATAACACGCATTTCCCATATTTATTCTGCGTTTAATTTCCTCCCGAGTGTCATCACCACGGCATGGCGCGTCCTCAGGTTGCGGATAGAGGAGACGGCCTCCAGATATGGAGGGTAGCTGCGAATATATTGAATAAGCAGTCGTGGACAGCCGATAAGGGATGGTCCTCCAGCTTGGGGGTTGGGAGAAGGGCTAACAATCCATCACCGTAAAAAAACAGCTTGTTACGAATCCCTACAATAAGCCTCGGAATAGAAAAATTGAAGCAAGTAAAGCGATCAGTTTGGAAGTAAATCCCGAAAAGACAAAGAATATGATTATGTCTCGTGACCAGAATTTTGTACGAAATGGAAATATAAAAATTGGAGATTTATCCTTCGCAGAGGTGGAAAAATTCAAATATCTTGGAGCAACAGTAACAAATCAAAAACTCCCTAACTCCAATAAACCAAATTTTACAGAAGAGAGAAAAAAACTTATTGTTTCTCTTACTAACTTTAAATATTATACATTTACCTATTAATATTGTGTAAAATTACATTCTCTATCAATTAAATACTTCAAAACCTAAATTTTTACATTATATTACGCTACAATTTGAAACAAACACTGCTGGAGTTAGTGGTTTTCTGACTTCCACAGTGTATGAATTAAGAAAAGTGAATAAATATGACCCATGTGAAGAAAAAAAAAGATAAGTATATCATAAATCCCCTTTGAAACATCGGAATATACGAGAAAATTGAAGTTTATTATTAAGATTAACATTGCTACTTTTTTTTTTAATTTCAAATATCTGAGACAGAAAATCAAAAATTACCATAAAGCACATCAAAATACACAAATAAAACCACAAACAATATTAAAATGTTAACACAGACTCATTCATGTCACAGATTCTGTTTTTTTTCTCTCACGCTCGTGTTCTTCCTGTGCATCTAGATTCTTGATCGTTACTGTCCGCAAACAGAGTTTGGTAATTCATCCTACTTTCCTCAGAAATAAACTGCACTAAATTTTGCAAGTCCTTTTGCTTTCTTCTTTCAATGGCAATGCTGAATTGTACTTTAGTTGACTGGGGAATGATGCATCTGTATTGGGTTTCTGGAAGTTAATCGACTCGATATTGTGCCTTTAATAGTCTTACTTGCATGAATTTCATAGATTTTTGTGACATTCTGAATACCGTATCGTATCACTGTACTCGGCTGGTTGAGCGATAGTGTTGCCACCTACCGGGAAATTAAGCTTGGAATGCAAAAACTCTCTTATTCCATGGAGTAAGTGGAATTTTGACTTCCACGAGTTTTAAAACAGCCCCCAGAATGCAGATGAATGTTGATATTAGTGTATTCTTGCCTTCCACGCATGCGGGACAAACTAAAAAGCATCATCCAGCCCATAACTCAATTTTGTCAAAAACTGGAGTTAGTGGGTTTTTGATCTCCCTGACTCAATTAGTCTATGCCTCCAACAACTTTCAACTGTCTTCCCTTGTTTTCAGTTTATACTTATCTTAATTTTAGTTGTTTTTACTTTATGTTCATATAGTAATGTTGGACGTGAGATAACGTTATAAAATTTATTTTTTGTCTTGTTTTTGTTTTTGAGGTTTGTTAAAATCAACTCGAAATACAGTTATTTTTCGTATAAGTAAAATTAGTGATTAAATGTTTAGTTGAGAGACAATTATAGATTTATTTCCTGTTTAATTCTGTTGTTTAAAATATATACAACACTACTTCTTAAATGCTCGTAAAGAGAGCTTTATATAGGCCATAAATAAGGAACACGTTGACAACTAGTTAGTCTGTGAGGCAAAATTTTATGAGGGTACTCATAAAATTTATTACATACACAGTTAATGTAAAATTTAAAACCATTCGTTATAGTGGTGAATAACACACTTGTATGACGTGGGTAATTTAATACAGTAGTCTTCAACTCGCGGTCCTTTGAAGTTATTTTTTGGCCCTTCAGAATATTTGATGTAATACATAATACATAATACCTTCTTGACAAATTACCCTCTTAGGTGAATGACTATGTAAATAGGAAATTAGCACTAATAGTAGTGGTGTTTTATTTAACTACAGAGGTTATTCAACATCGAAATTCAAGATGGGCGAGAAATGGAGGGCAAGTTTCGCCTGGAGCTGACCTCGTATCTTTACTTCATCTCAGAGGAAGCCATGCTGAAGACTTTGTCGCCCATAAAATTTCGCCGTTTTCGGTCGGATAGTCCTACTTTGACTTTAGAAATGCCAATTTTAATAATCCACAATAATTTTATGAATATAGGCCTACACACAAATATACACATCACCCACTTTGAGGATATATTTAAACAGCAACTGTGAGCTATTGTTGCCAAATGCCAAATAACAATATAAAATAACTACATACAGCTCCTTCTCTCTCTCTCTGTTACAAATAAAATTACTGTGCAACAATCTAGAAAAAAAAAACAAAAACAAAAAATGGCAGAGAATTCATGTGTGCTAAATAAGAATTAGAATGTTTAATCTCAAAGAACTTTTGCTTAATTAGTTTCGAATAATCGTAATGCTTGATGGCAATTAGGGTAAAGATTGGTAATACTGTGATACGAGTAATATTGTGATAGTTCTTTTTGAGAACTTATTACAATTTTACTGAGCGAAATAAGGACCTGTTTTGTGCTACAACTTGTCCAGGAACATTCCCGTAATACGTTGACGCAAAAAAAAAAAACGATCTTCCTCTCGCTCAATAAAATTTTAATAGATTCTCAAAAAGAACTATCACAGTACTACAACCTTTAACCTATATTAGCATAATCATAAAACAAAGAACTTGAACATTTAATGAATATTGTAACAGTACAAGAAAATAAATTCGCAATCGCTGCTAGAGCCACTATAATACGCTACATATAGGATTATATTCAAACTTATTTAATTTTCCAATAATGATATCTTGCGAGTCGAATCGGCCCTCTGACACTAAGGAAAATAAGTTACGGGTTGCATCGACGCGCTCCCGCTAAGAGCGCAAGCGGCGCTTAGAGTGTTACAGAAATGGTAACGGAAATTTTCCCTGGGTACCACTTGAACGTTCCACGCTAAAAAACTAAACAACATTTTCACATGCGTCCGATTCTTTGACCTTACAACAGAGAATTGGTTAGTTGGAACTGTCTTCCGTTCATCCTTAGCGATAACTGTCAGTAATAGTACGTCAAGGGCTTCCATCGCTTGATTCTCCAGCGTTAGGTCAAAAAGTTTCAATCCTGGATTCAGAGTAGAATAAGTTTTTATAAAACGCATGACATAACCTTGAAAACGACTGGATTGAATAACATTTCTTTGCGTTTTTCAAATTCCGAATTCTATATAGTAACATATTCATGAGATTGTAATTGAAAACATGTTAAGTTATTTTTAATTATTGTGATAATTTAAAATAGTTTGTCCCGCGCCGTAGCTTCATGGTCTAAGGCATCCGGCCTAGGACTCGTATTACGGAATGCGCGCTGGTTCGAATCCTCATGAAGGAAGAAATTTTCTCGTGAAATTTCGGCCGATGTATGGGACTGGTGCCCACCAAGCTTCGTGATGCGCTTGGGGAGCTACGATAGGTAGCGAAATCTGGTTACGAATGGATGGGAGGATCATCGTGCTCATCACACGATATCTCCATTCTGTTGAATGTCCACCTCTCCTTCGGCATGTGGAAGTGAGGGCAACAACCGGCTGATCGGCCTGGGTCTTTAAAGGGCTGCAGCGTCTCGGGTTAAGATAGTTTGCTTAAATAGTATTTACTGTATAATTTTTTTAATATGAAACGATTTTTAACTAGTTTCCAGTGCTAAATTATTCTTGATAATTGTACAGCTGTTGTAGTGCTTACATCTATATTTCCTTGAGATTGATTCTAACTTTTGTGAGGTTCACTTCTGAGCAATGGGTTCAATTCTTAAGTGTCGTTTTCTCATAAATCCACTTAGCATCGCTTCCGAGTAGCGCTGCTACGTTGCTCAAACGGGCCGCCAATTAGCATTGTTCATTAGTTTCTTTAAACGCTTTGTGTGAACAGATTCAATTTTTTTTACCAGAAACTTGTGCTACTGCTTTGCTGATAGTGTCGAGTTTCGCCTATCGACCGCCACGTGGCTCGGTTACTTTCTATTTTAAACTAGAATCTTATAAGCGGTTGTGATGACGAAAAGCCCCATTTAGGGGCGGCATTTTAAGAAGCTTTAAAGTATGAGAAATGGTGTGAGTTTCTAATTTGTAATATTGTGTTATTTTTCTCTTCATTTTAATAATGAGTCAGTTCTTGATATAGTCTATCGATGTTTAATTTACTTCCTTCTGTATAAATTCTTCTTACGTCAGAAAAGCAATCTCTGTTGACCTTTAATACTTTCTTGTATAGGCATACATTTAAGTCGCTGTATTCCTTCAGAAGCATTTCACTCTTACCTTCTTTGGATGGTACTGCAATTTACAGTGCTTGTTATGTTTATTTTTCTTGATTTTATCGTGTTGTGTACGAGAATAAACTCGAGGACCACAAACTGCTTGCACATTATAGCGCTTTGTGGTATTCCTAATTAACCGTAATTCAAAACATAATAGAGGTTGAGTATCTTTACATTGTGTAGTACAATCTCTTCACAATGTACTTGTCTCTAAGTATCTTAACATCCCCTCAGCGGAGTTTGTAAACATCACGAAGTTCTGTCGAGTTACACGAAGGTCATGACCTTCTTTGTATTTACATTAATTGATTGTCTACTTGCATTATCAGAACGTCTTTAAAGTCAGTATTGTTTTAACTATTGGAAGTAGGGTTATTATTTTATTTATTTTAGGAATAAGAGTAGCCTATATTTAGAAAAAGATTAGCATTATTATAATCATCCATCAATCATTAGTAAGGAGCGGATTCCTATGTAATTAAATATTCTTTTTGCCTGTGATAAAATACAATTAACAAAGTGAAAAATTCCGAACATGAAGTTTCAAGTTTAAAACCAGAATTTTATTTCACATAAAAACACATATTTTCACAAAAAAAAAATTATGTAAATACATATTTTAAGGAAATCTATTATAAACACATAAATCTTGGAGTTTTTTTACATAAATAATTTTTTACAAGAAATTTTAGACATTTTAAAACTAAATCAATTATATCACTCAGAAGTACATTATCTTTTTAAGAATTCTTGGTTGCTTCGTGTTTCTAAGCGCTGTGTGGTGTAGTCGTGATCCATTTTTGTAATAGTATCAAATTCTGAGAACTGCTAGGCAGCATATCAGTGTTAATATTAGAGAATAAATTAACATGGACAAGAAGGAGAGATCTTGTAACTCATAATTAGGAATGTTTATTGTTATTGAAGATGATTTCATTCTACGCTTTGTTTGTCAAACACAACAGATAAGAGCTCGGGTATGAACATTATTTAATTTAAACAAATCTCTCGCCTCTCGCTCATGTCTATCAAGTAAGACAATATATCTTGTGATTCCCTGTTATCGGGCTTCGTCAATCGATATCCTTCAAGATATACTGAAAGATGGTTGTTTAAAAAACGATTTGGCTTTCCTATTAGCAAATTTAAGATTTTTTTGTGACACCATAAAAAAAACTCGAAACATCCAAAAACCTGTTGTCTGAAACAGGGAGTTGCGTGCCGTGGAAATTAAACTACACTCGCTACCAGGTTCAGAAGCACAATTACTAAGGGACAAATTCCAGAATGTGTTTGGGAAAAACAGTGAATATAAAAAAATGTGTAAAGTTGCTCAAGTATTGGAGGGTGTGCCTGTAGGTGAAATTGACGGTGTTTGTGTTTGTGACATTCCTCTCTTTAAATATGCACGTCTGACGTCCTGTGATGCGGAAAGATCATTTTCACAGCATAAGTCGTTGTTCATAGATAATCGGCATGCATTTGTGATGGAGAATTTGGAGATGACCTTTATTCTTTACTGCAATTCTCGGTCAACTACTAGCACTAAAGTGTGGTTGGTGAGTACCTAGTAACATTTTTTTTTCCAAGCTAAGTAAGGTACTTTTGTCATATTTAAAAATATATATATATTTTTTTATTTTAGCAAATATTTTCGCACTTTTTAGCACATAAAAAATAAATATATTTAAATTTTTTAGCACATAAAAATCCGCTCCCTAATCATTAGACATTTTCGCCTGTAACGTCTACATGTAGCCCATTTAATAGCCTCTAGGTCATCATCAGGCAAAGTTAAGATTTAGAAGAATCTAATTCTTAGATCTGTAATTGCTCGCCCAACAAATAGAGAGGATCGGTGAGAATTTTAACAACAAGTTCCCTCCCTTTCATCTATCCTCCATTCCATGATGACAGCTTAAGTCAACTTCCTTCACTTTTGTATATCACCAGAATTTATATAAACTTGAACAGACTCATTACCGCTCGCCAAAAAGTGAGAGAGTTCTACTAAGGATTTTGGGTGGTTTGAGACACCGGAGCGAGTGTTACGAACAGGTTATGGAAAACAAAAGAGAGAAGATAGCTGAGTAGAAGGAGATTGTAAATTAAAGGTGTCAGTGCTACTGTAAGACTCAAGACGTCTGAACGGAATATGCTAAGAACTGTTCTCCAGGACTTTGGTAGTAGGTCCAAGTGATAGCGTCCCCTTCCCTTGTCTTGTCTTGTCTTGTCTTGTCTTGTCTTGTCTATTAATTGAGCTGATATATATCTCTAAACCTTAAAATTTCTTCATGTATGTCATAAATTTTTGTTGATTAGCATCATCTTGTTTTCCAATGCTTATGCAATTTATGGATATCAAATAAAACCTCTCTCAACTCTAGTTCTAGCAGCGTTAAGGGCGATTTAAACTTGGATTTACCAACTAAAAACCATAAATATAAAAGAAAACAAATCAGAATTTGAATTAAATATTAATAAAAATATTTATAATGTTGTCTAGAGTTTAATATTGACGAATGTGATTAGCTGCCAGTAAATTTTTGATCGGAGTCTTTCCCTCAATATAGAAGGTCGTTTTACCTGCCATATAGTATTTGCGACGTAGAATCACTATCTTAAATTCATTTCCGAAGAAACGCCTACCACTATTTTCACCATCTTTGGAAGTTCATAATCCTCAGGTATGAATTTAGGAATTTCGGATGTCGAGCAGCTACCAGATGGTGTTAACAAAAAGATGTAACTCCCTGAGATTTATTGCTGGGAAACAGAATAATGTTCACTGGCATAAAACCTGCAGACCTACTCTTGGATTACCGCACTGAGGCGCGTTGGAATTCTCTACCAAGCCTGTCGTTAATCGTCTGTGTTAAGTGAAGCTGGAGTACCAGTTTTTTTCTGTTATCTGATGGTCACAGATAATTTACCACGAGGCGGTTTAAATATTTGAGGTTATATTAAATGCTTCCTTCAAAGTGTGTCTTGTTTACGAAAATATGACCTAACATTTCTTTTACAGTTCATGTAAGCATTTTCTAGTTCATCTGGTGAAGTTATTGTGTCAGTAATAGGATCTTGTGGAATTTTCGCATAATACTGTTGTACAAAAATATGTCAATTAATATGACCTGGCATTTTAATATTGCAAAACGTTTACCGTAGGTTACTTTTTTCTTTTTTAAGTCTGTAATGCTTAGGTATTTTTATGGAAGTGTAGTCTTCTAGTTTTTATTCGATAAAAATACAAACTTTCCACTACACTGAAGATGGATGATCAAAACGACAAACACTTAAAAGCATAATTAACAGAAATGTTACTGTACTGGAGGACATTTCTATATCAATTTATACTATACTAGTGGCTTGTGCAGCAAATGCTGCAAACTAAGTTCATTAGACGTTCAAATAAACATTTTTCAGATTTATTTTCAATGAAGAATACCAGACATTCGGAAAGTTATTTGCTTCCGTAATAATGAAAGATACTCTCTCTCTAGTCAATACTGAAGAGAACCACGCATATAAATATCTACACCACACCGCCATTAAATATATGAAAAATACCCAACCCCACTTGATTAATAATTATAAAAATATTTGATTTTTAATAATATTATTATCTTACGTAAGTTTTATAGCATTCAGTAACATATACTATATATACTATATAGCCGCCACTCAGTAAAATATAGAAATCAAAATCTAATTTAAGATATTCTCTACATCTACTTATATAACCCCAAAACGTTTCACTTTCATATCATCAATATAGCATTAATATGTATAATTAATGAAAAATAGTCACATCATGGCATTCACTACAATAATATTTCATTTCTAATGGTAATAATGTCATCAAACCACCTCAAGTTTTGTAGTTTTTAATATCCAGTACACAGCTGTACCCAGAAAATTACACATCACAGAATCGAACCTGTAAATTATTTTTAGTAAGTTAAGTTTTTAATAACCAATTTAATTTGAGCTCTAAATATGTCAGCATTCTTGCAGATCATGGCCTTCGTGCAATATTGTTTACTGTAGCATGTGTTTTGTTTTATTCTGAAATGCAACACGGCCGACTTGATGCTCGCTTCGCTTCTCCTTTACAAAAAGCTTAGGGAATATCAAGTCGGCCGTGTATGCTATTAGCTAGTTCTCAAAACTGACGACAGATGGATTTTGGAAAATAGGAAAATTATGTTTAAAAATTGACATTTCACTGAAAACTACTATTTTTCCGAAAAACTTTGAGTTCCAAGCTTCAAAATGAGGGGTCATTTATTAAAATCCGTCCAGCTGTTTTCCCTAATTTCCATTACCAGTTCAAATTATATATATATATATACATAAAAATAAATAAACCAGATTCCGTAATACATGATAATAACGCAATATTTGCTATATCACTAAAAGGTAAATATAAATGAACCAAACATCAAAATATATGGCAATAACATCAAGACTTAATAGACTACTGATAGGTAAATAGAAAGGAATGAACCAGACATTAATAGATGAATGAATGAAGTGCATTTATTGATACACAATTATACAAACTCATGTACACAAGATCCTTCGCACGAGCCCGTACGGCCATTCGTGCTATAACTATGCCATAAGCTATAAATTAGAATCTTCTTCATGAAATACATGTATTGGTGCTTAATTCAAATGTGTTTTTTTTTCAATAATTTTCTTGTGGTATTCCACAGAGCTCGCGGTATTCAAGCAAGGGTTTAATTTATATAATAATTAACTCATAAGCAACTTTTCTTCGCCAGAACGCGATACTTTCTATGATTCTTGGCCCCATAATATTTTCGAATTCCATTGGTTAATTCCTTCAAAGTATTTCCAAGTCTCTGATCATTTTAGAACATGTCAGTATTTACCTGCAAGACCATCAAAAATTTTTAAAGTATTGTAAGTGATTTGACAATAAAACGTGTAAAGTACTGGCAAATCTTGAACAGAAAAAGTGTGCTTTGTCCAAGAATCAGTCTTAGACACGTAAAGTCTTAGAAAAAAGTTTTGTCGCACATCTACTTCATAAGTCCCAGAAAGGAGACAGTGCGCGTGATCAGACATGCAACGAAACAAAACTAATTTTATTACCTCAACTAGTCGTTCTCATGTGAACCAAGTCGCTCGTTCTGTGATCATGCGCACTACCTCTTTTCTGCGACTGTGCGACAAAACTTTTTCTAGGACTGTACATCATGACCATGCGCATTTGTTGATACGTACTTTATCCTTACATTGGAAAAATTATATGAACGCTAATATCACTCGAAACATAATAAAGTCACTGAAATATTGCGAATTTGGAAAATTTAATTAGAGAGTACAGAGAAGCTGACACTATTATATGAGACTCTAATGTTACTATGGAGAAATACAGGAGAAGGACGACTTATACTTAAAGAAAACTGACAAGAGTTGCGGCTGACCTAGAAGATTATTATTTCGAAGACACAAATGCGAATAAAATAACATCAGGCTTAAGTAATAACTATGCATAACCTGCATTTTTAAGAAGAGTAAACATTTAATATATTGAAACTTAATGAACCAATGCCGACAAACCGGTTTATGGTAGAACAGGTTGTATTGTAATAATTGGTAAAAGACCTGCCTGTCGTTTAAGAAGATGCATCTTTAACATCCCGGACAAAGGCTGCTTTGAACCTGATTGATTTACACACGTTTTTATAGTCTGCAGGAGAGAATGCCTGAAGTAAGGAACCTTCTTCTTGGAAATAATATAAGTGTAACGACTTGTTAATTATCTCTGCAGGTGAAAATTAATATTATCGAGTGTTATTTTAGGTAACACGGTTATTCTAAAAAAACGTATGAACCCACATTTCCCAAGGTAATAGAGATGGAATGAATATAATGGTATCTTTGTTACAAATAGTGCATGATAATAATGATTATGCTAACAATTATGGAAAAATATAATCATAGTAATTTCAAAGTACGAGATAGCGATGTTATAATTTCAGTTTCATTTTTGGAATTGAAACAGTGGTGATGTTTTATTCAAACCAAAAAATTTCCAATTTTAAGGTAGTACAATATACTACACATAAACGCAGAATATTTGTGGAAATGTAACTTATTTTGACTAATAATCACATATCATTATTCCAATTATCATTAGGGGAGAGTTGGATAGTATCGGACATCGGGTAATATCGAACAGTGCATTTCTTTCATCTACCACCATATGGTAGTACCTGAATGACATGGTTACGTTTCTCTATGCGATATCACAGAAACGTAACCATGTCAATCAGGTACTATCATCGTGTGGTAGATGAAAGAAACTCACTGTCCGATATTACCCGATGTCCGATACTACCCAACTCTCCCCTAACAGTAATTTTTCCCAGTATTCTACAACTTCTAAACATGTATTTCACCGATCTGTTGTAGTCTATCACGTACAGAATTTCAGTTTCATTATTTGTTTATCGATCTTCATCTTTTTTCTTCTTCCGATCATCCCCTTGCATTATATTCTCCAATTTCTCATTTCTTTCTCATGCTTATACCATTTTGATCTTTCCCTATATAGCATAGTCGTTGAACTTAGGAAACCTCCTATGTGGCAGAACAAAACATAATTTTTTAGGAGGAAGAAAACATTAATTGAAAATCAATGAGCCTACATAAAAATAAGAAGTAATTCTGTAGAAAACGTTGGTGAATATGGTGAACATAAATAACATCATCGAGGATCAGGGTGGGCCTATTGATAATTATTTTTTTCTTCCGCCTGAAAAATTATTTTCTGTACTGTCACGTAGGAGGTTTCACAAAATCAACGACGATGTCTTACTTACTTAGGCCTACTTACTTACTTACGGCTTTTAAGGAACCCGGAGGTTCATTCCCGCCCTCACATAGGCCCTAAGCCCGCCATCGGTCCCTATCCTGAGCAAGATTAATTCACTCCCTACCATCACATCTCGCCTCCCTCAAATCCATTTTTATATTATCCTCCCATGTACATCTCGGCCTTCCCAAAGGTCTTTTTCACTCCGGCATCTAAAACCAGTCCACACCTGCGGAGTAACGGTTAGCGCGTCTGGCCGCGAAACCAGGTGGCCCGGGTTCGATTCCCGGTCGGGGCAAGTTACCTGGTTGAGATTTTTCCGGGGTTTTCCCAATGTGTGCAAATGCTGGGTAACTTTCGGTGCTGGACCCCAGACTCATTTCACTGGCATTATCACCACCTCATTCAGACGCTAAATAACCTAAACTGTTGATAAAGCGTCGTAAAATAACCTACTAAAATAAAAAATAAATCTAAAATTAATACTCTACATGCATTTCTGGATTCAAACATACGTGTTACATGCCCTGGATTTGATATTCCTAATTATGTCAGGTGAAGAATACAACGCGTGCAGTTCTGCGTTCTGTAACTTCCTTCATTCCTCTGTAGCTTCATGGTCAATTCTGTCCATTATAATGGTAATTCAGTAAAATTTAAATTTCCATTGTTTGTTTGTGAGAATACCAGTTTTATTTGCTGTCTCCTGACTTCATTAAAAGTCTTTAGAAATGCATGAAAAAGTATTCAGTACCCGTACTTACTTACTTACATACTTACTGGCTTTTAAGGAACCCGGAGGTTCATTGCCGCCCTCACATTAGCCCGCCATTGGTCCCTATCCTGAGCAAGATTAATCCATTCTCTATCATCATATCCCACCTCCCTCAAATCCATTTTAATATTATCTTCCCATCTATGTCTTGGGCTCCCTAAAGGTCTTTTTCCCTCCAGCCTCCCAACTAACACTCTATATGCATTTCTAGATTCGCCCATACGTGCTACATGCCCTGCCCATCTCAAACGTCTGGATTTAATATTCGTAATTATGTCAGGTGAAGAATACAATGCGTGCAGTTCTGTGTTGTGTAACTTCCTCTATTCTCCTGTAACTTCATCCCTCGTAACCCCAAATATTTTCCTAAGCACCTTATTCTCAAACACTCTTAACCTGTATTCCTCTCTCAAAGTGAGAGTCCAAGTTTCACAACCATAAAGAACAACCGGTAATATAAACAAAGTATTCAGTTTAATTTAAAATTAATTAAATGCTTTTTTTTTTTTTTATTGCTAGCGAAACGCAGAGATCGTAATATTTCGAAAATTATATTACCTATCTTCGCGTTCATATACAAAAGATAATGGGAAACTGGTGGTCTACTCACTGGGACAGTTAAAAGTAGCTAAATCCACTTGACTGACTAAGAACAGAAGAGTGGGTGTCTTGTGCCTCATGGTTTTTTACGAGTAAGCAAACAAAATCTTCATGAATGGCACTCTTGTCTGTTTGTACACGACATGGGCAACGCCCACTCCACCTTATTCAGTAAGTAGTCGGTCTGTCAAGTGGATTTGGCTATTTGTAATGACCCAGAAGAGGAGAATTAAGAGAAATGTGTTTGTTTTAACAGTAAAGGTTATTTTAGAACGGAAATTTCTCTCCATAATAAATTTAGGACAAGTCAAGTTTCAATTATTTGGGGCGCAATATTGCATTTGATGGCACCATTTACTTAGAAAACAAGCTGTATATATTATGTCAACAACTATTAGGTACGAGAAAACAAAGCTTGCTAAAAGGAGTAAGGAGTGACATAGTTTTAAAATATTAAGTTATAGGGTTTTGAGGCTCCCCACTAGAGATGAGCAAAACTAACTACCGCTCTCGCTCGCTGTGTTCGTTGCATTTGTCTTTCGAGTCTCGTCTCGTAACTCTCGTGTGCTTCGAGTCTCGCTCATCATTTTCGAAATAGCATTTGGTCGCCGTGGAAAGGTTTCGTAACTTTGAATAATATACATCATTGAAATAAATAACATTATAAATGTTTAATTGAGACAAAAAGACAAAACAAAACAGTATCTTAGTTAAAAAAATTTCTGGTTCTATTATATATTACCTATGGTTATATAAATAGAAAAAAATTCTCAAATAAATTTGCATTTATAAGAAAGATAACGCTAAATAAAGCGTTAATATTTTTTTACTTGAGATTGTACACTTGATCTCAAACATACGAAAAAAATTCCTAGCCTTTTAATAAGGGCCTAGCAATTAAACAAAGATTCGGGAACGGATTTTTATACACTGAAAGGTAGATATGATGTATCAAATAAGCTACGTGATTATACATACACGGTCTTACTAATAAAAACTCTATATACAGACATTTAACTGTCTTATACTTATACAAAGAGTAGCTCGTTTATAAGGCATGTGTAAATTCCTTACTAATAACCACTACATACGTCGTGTATAACAGTTTAACTGTTGACACAGCTACGTCATAGTTTCGTCATTAATTCGTTACGAAAGGTAATAGAATATCTGAGGTTCTCTATTGCATCCGGTAGAGCGCTCTAGTGTGCTGTGTTAAAGTATCGATAGTAGAACTGGCTCTGATCGATTACAACACTATATTTTGGTCAAAGAGTACAAGCTAAAGCAATATTATTCTACTTATTCTGTGCTCTTTGGTTTGTTCTTCTGTGGTTACAAGGCATCCATCATCATAAAATGACAGTCGATACGAACAGCTGTTAGAGAGGCGGCCATTTTTTCTCTATATACAACGCTTAAACAAGGGGTTTCACGTATATAACAACTGCAAAGCAATTCCCATTGTATAGTTACAGACTGTTTATACATCCATCGCTTATGCATGGTTTATTAGTAAAATTTTCTGTCTCAACGCTGCATAAGTCTCGTATAAAAACTATACACGGTTTATTAGTAAGACCGACAGTATATAATAGTTGCCAAAGTAGGTAAAAGTTCAGTCTGGTATAAACAACTGTGGCGATTCAAGGCTGCTTGATCACTCCCGAAGTCCCGATGTCTTGAAACACTCACAAGCAGTCTTTACGTCAATTACGCGACGTAGACAACATTGTCGTGCGGGTTTTCGGCTTTGCTGGCGCTGTTAGTCTTGCTTTCTCGATAGTTATTCAACTCTATTCCCCACGCTTATTACTTCATGGTTTTGAAACGTGGATATTGACATCCCGACGAGAACAACGCATAGAGAGAGGGAGATGAAATTATTGAGACCTCTATCGAAATCTACACGACACGACCATAAACGTACTCAAGTAATCTGGCAAGATCTCAAATGAAACATATTTAAAATAAATTAAATATTTATTCAGTCAAATTTAACTAAATTACTTGGCCTAATATTTGACGAACATTTGAATTGGAAATTACATTGTTCACATATTATAATTCAGTAACTGAATTTTGTTTGATACCAAATTATAAATCTGAGATTTTGTCTTTGTCATAGAATCATTCAGTCCTCCTATTATAGAATCGTGATTATCATTTTGGCATATGCTTCTGGAGGTAAAGTCAGAAGATGAGTGATGTTTTTGTTGCTCAGAAGCATGTTGTGAGATGCATGGCAGGTGTTGACAATCGTACATCATGTATGGAATATTTTAAAGAGTTTTAATATTTTAACAGTTTATGCTTTAAATATTTTTAAGCTTATGGAATTAATACATTCTAATAAGAACCACTTTTATCGAAATAGTGATTTCCATTATTACAGTACTCTTTTTAAGGATAATTTTAATTTCCAGAACATTGTTTAACAAGTTTCAACAAAACGTATATGGTTTACAGCTTAAACGTATTATAATGGTTCTCATAATCAAATAAGAACATATGAATAATTTGAGATGTTTTAAAAGATTACATCAAAAGAATTTTAACATACATCTGTCCCTGCAATTTAGATTAAATATGTATAGGTTTACAGTGGTGTTAATTAATTGTAATTTTATCAGTTTTAATTATTATTTTCTGTTTTAATTACCGTTTTTATTTATTTCTCTGACAAGTTGTATAGTTTTAACTTTTTTATTGACAAATGAGGAAATAAATCAATAAAAACAAATAAATGGATTAGAACAGGTAAATACACTTTGCAGTATCACAAACAGAATGAAGGCATCCTCAAAGAACAAGAAACTGAACCTATATTGGAAGAAATAGAAAAATGGAGAAGTAACTGGACTTGAGATGCCCGAAGAATGGACAGGGACATTATTTAGGCCTACAGTAAATTCTCAAATATAATCATAGTGTAAAATATACCAAGGACTTTTCTGAAGAGACTTCTAGGTGATAGGATGAAACGGTTCATATGAACAAAATGGTAATAATGATGATGATGCACAACAATAATTGGCCCCAATAAACAGAACAAGTCAATGAAAGTCCTTATCCGTGAAGTTATTATCGGTAATGGTGATGGTGGTGGTGGTGGGGGCGGTGGTAGTGGTTAGAATAAAATTTCTCTTTTAATTTTCTTTTGCTAAAGTAGATTCAACCTTAGAAACGCTGCGATCTCTAATTATAGTTTACCATTGAAATGTACATATGTAAACCTACAATACTTTGAACATTCGGTCATTGATTCTACCCTAAAACCTGTAGAATAATGTAACAGATTCAAGGTTCACCCATAAATACCGTAATTTTTTTCATACGAATAACATACAGGAATACTGCAAAACGTTTTATTTGTTTTCTCACTTCTTGCATATCGAAAGTTCGCATTAATAGTACATCTCTCATGATTTCAGTACGAAATATGAATGTCTATTGCATACTTTTCTGTTTTGTATCTCAATTATGACGTTACGTTTACAAAGAAATTTTGAACTGATCTCAACTTTTGCTGGAGGGAGGAATGTAGAGAAAATATGACACTGTTGTACAAAAAAAATGTATTTTTTTCCTGTAAATGATTTCTATTACCCAATTCTACATGTTTGTGCAAAGTTTCCAAGTATGGCGATTGGAAACCCTTCTAAGGTCTTGAAGTGTCAACTTTAAGTTCATTTTTCTCTGCTATAATATTTTGTGCATTTCTCTTCATCCAAATCACTTAGGTTTCTACAAATTTGTAGCTAAAAGCTGAAATTTTTCTGCATGTTTACTATATCATGGTAAACAATTTTGTTTAATATGTTATTTTAACCCCCCAACTTAAAAAAAATATATATATGTGACAGAAACAAGAGAATTGAAAAATGTTGTGGTTGTTTTACAATTTTTTTCTCTGTAATCTAGCATATTTCTTCCTAACATATGAGTGGTATTGTAAAAAAACATTCACACTGATTGAATGAAATTTGTGAGAGGAATAATTTTTTTTTTAATTTGTTCCTTTTCAAAAAATTTAATTACTGAAAAAATAAATGTATGATGAAATTCAAGCAACTAATTCTGTTAGGTACTTAGATACATACTTTTCCATTATACGTTTTGCACTTATCGGTACAATTTCCTGTTTTCTTTCTTACGTGAAAACAAAGATAAATAATTCTTTATTTTATTACGAATGACATTAATTATCCTTAACGTTTCTTTTCTTAAACTATAAGAATATCATTAAAAAGACATCAAATATACATATGTGAAACTATTTATGCTCCCAAGTAAGAAAATAAAACAGCTAAGTCGTAGCTAAGATGGTACCGAGTTGGATTCAAGATCTGAGGCTAAGTGGAATGTCGGATTATTTTCCATAGTGAAACCTGCTATCATATTGCATATGTCATTGCTGTTTATGATTTATTTTTAAAATATAATGAATAATTATTATATATAGGCCTAAGTGGAGACGTTTGCTTATGCACTCAAATATGAAAATACAGTCTCGTTTTGTGAACTGTGTCCAAAAACACATTCTTTACAATCCTAAAAAGTAAGGTACGCCTATATACCCTCATATGTAAATTATGTGGTTGACGTAAGTAGGTATACAAAATTAGTTTCTTTAAATTCATATGAAAGAGATTTGATATATTTTATTAATTTATAATTTTATTTTTATATTTTCCTGAATCGGTTTTTAAATGTACCGGTAACATTTTTTAAGAATACTAAATATAATGCTTCATAATTAAATTATGTCTATATTAATTTCTATATTGAAGTAATCATCGTTGTGTTCTTAATTTAAAAGAAGAGTCCACTAATGTTTTACTAAAAATCTTATAGGCCTATATTACACGTGTATAATTCTCGGATAAATTGTCTTACAGATGCTGAATATAATGAACAAGTTTCTTTCAGTAATTTCAGGGAAATAATTATACACGTTTTTGCTTCCTTTTGGACATATTTTTTATGAAACATTTCATAGCGGGTTTGGGAAAGCCATTGATTTAATTTCCAATATGCTCAGTTAATTTAAGTGAGCGATTTATTATTTAAGTGAGCATTTTACTTTTTTTTTCCTTTAAATGTGCAAAAATATTATCCGAACAATTTAATTTTTAGTTCTGAAAAGGAATTTTATAATGTTACATTTGTTCGGTTCAAATTTCTGCACATTTAAAGGACAAAATTAAAGTTCTTTCAATCATTTATTACCATAATACACTGCTCTCCTGAATTGACTGAACATATTTGGCATTAAATCAGTGACTTTCTCAAAACACGCTATGAAATGTTTTTTGTAAAACATTTTTTTTTTCGAAAAGGAAGCGAAAACGAGCAAAATTGTATTTAAAATAATAACCTCTTGAAAATAATGACATTACTTATGGTTCACACTATATAGGGAAAACTCTTTTTTATAACGTGTATTTCCATAAATGTATCAAAATCGATATTTTTGGAGAACTTCTTAAAGTTATATCTTTACACTTCGTATAATGAGAAAGCAAACATTTAGCTTTAGAATCGCTGGTACTCACCCTTCTCCAGAGCCTTCCCCGTACGAATGGACATGCCGACGTTGAGCGTCCCTTGCTCGTCGGGGCTGGTAGACATGACGACGTCAGCGTCGGGCAGGACGCTCCACCTGAGGGAGCGCGTCCTCACGAACGTCCACACCTTGTCAGCAAGCAGCTGACTCACCAGGGTCTCCTCATCTTCCTCCTCGTCGCCGAGGGCGCGGGGATGGTCCAGGGGTGGCGTCTCTTCCTCGACCTGAACTTCCGACGTCGTCTGCGTAATGTGAAGACCCTCAAGCACTTCGATGTTGGATTTCTTGAGCAGGCGATTCATGTAACTCACCAACTTCAACATAACGCAAGACGACACATCTCGCTTGCTGCATTTGCTATTCAACTTCTGCAACAATGTGTTCTCTTGATCTGCTTGTTGACCGTTACCGACGATCTCATTCGCTTGATTACCAGCGTCGAAATTCCTAGCCTCTCGTGAAGGCGTCGTCTCTGGCACGGCGTCGGGTTTATCAGGCGTCGCCGGCTTAACATCTACCGCTGCCTCGTCTTTGACGGGTTCCGACGCCTCTTCTTTGCTCCCAGATTCCGTCAGCATTTCTTTCACGTCCTGATCCTGGGTGGTCGACGCCACGACGTCAGGCGTCGCTACGCTATCGTCCTTGGCTATGGGATTCGCCCAAACACACGCCAAGACGCACAAAAGCAACACAATCGCAGACGCTCGCCCCATGTTTGTGGCTCACGGAATCGCACAGGCTTTATCGCAGAAGTTAGTGAATCTTCTAGAAAATCAGAGGGGAGAGTCCAGTTGCACCGCCTGCTAGAACATTTCCGAATGAGATGATTTTTGTTCCCGTGTGTTGTCAGCCGTAATAATGGTGAGAATCTGCTAGTGACCCGCCGCTTATATCGTATTGGGGGGGACCTCCTCCGGATGGCAACGGCGGCGGCCAGAGGGGTGTTGCTCGCTCAGGACTTCGCAAACCGGTACCCACGAGAAAACTTGCTCCGCGGCTCTCTGGGTGATGCTACGCTATGCGTACGCGTGTGTATGTGTGTTTCCTACACCGCTTTTACACTCAATATCCCCGTCTTCGCAACAATTTGTTATTACTGAATGCAGATGCAGGTGCGTCCAATTCGGGCTCTAAGCTGTGATGGAGAAAACGTATAAGAGAAAATGTAATGCTTCTAAATTGTGTCGCGCTATAACAATACTCCTTTACAGGTGGTACAAGAACGTCATTTCCGTTCTAGTCGATTAAATTATCTCCGATAGTTCTATTTTGTACATACAGGATGTAGGAAGGCTTTGGTCGCGGGCTCAATGAATATTTGTTCTTTTCAGTGTGGTTTTCTTGTTGTCTCAGATATATTATTTTGAAGTATATTGTATGTTGTATATTATTTTATACTTAATGTTGAGTTGGTACTTATTAGGCTATAAATAATAATAATAATAATAATAATTAATAATAATAATAATAATAATAATAATAATGAAATTTAATGGTTTGTTTCCAAAACCTGTCATTTGAGCGGTTTCAGTCTATGGTACGTATCCCACTTACTACGTATGTAAAAATGCTAATAATAAAATAATAATAACATTTATTTTAATAATAATAATAATAATAATAATAATAATAATGTATTTATTTACACTGCAAGTGGGCATGCACCCGTGGCAGTGGTATACATATTTACACAATAAAGAAATGATAAGCAATACAAACTAAATTTACAATACACAATACAATTATACAATACACAATAGGCCTAAAATTTTATAACAATACAATAAGAATACACAATATAATTTAACACAATTAATAAAACATAAATAAAATACCTAATTTTATTTACAACCTACATTATTATGTACAGGCCCTACATCTTTCAATCATCTCACTCACTGTAGTGGCACTATGACGTCACTGACATTTATTTAAGACTATAGAAACATTTCATTGACGCTATAAATTATCACTGATCGGAACTATTCACTGCACTGTAAAACCATAACTTCACTGACTCACCTCGCTTCACTGATACAACAGTTCAAATAAGTCAAATAATTACACCCTTATGCATACTGTACTTATAAACAGAACTACATTTAAACTAAACATTTCTAGTCTAAGACCCTCTTACACGCTATTTTTAAATAATTTACAATTCAAACCAAGGAAGTAACTCGTCAGGCATGTCACCTTAAAAATTAAATGTTAAATGTCGCCTTAATTTTAATTTGCACTTCATACACAACTTTTTAAATTATTCTTGAATCTCCTTAAGGAAGGACAGCCTCAAAGACCGCTGCAGGTAGGTCATTCCAATCATTTATAGTTCTATTTAAAAATGAGAATTTACCTACATCCGTTTTCTGTTTCCTACAATTGATTTTAAAATCATGATCGTTCCTACCATAGTACATTGGCTTTTCTAACCGAGCCGTTTTGTCTACCCGTGCTTTCTGACCTAGATGTGCTCTATACAATGATTTTATTCTAGTTTTCCTACGTCTGTTTTCCAAAGTTTCCCATTTAAGTTCTTTTATCGTATCGTTTCCATCTTCTCTTTTACCTTTAACAAATTTAGCTGCCCTATAATAATAATAATAATAATAATAATAATAATAATAATAATAATAATAACAATAATTTATTTTGCATACAACATCAATCATAGTCTTCGGTTCCCTCCTCATAATTCAAAGAAAAAGTAAAAATATCGGATAGGTACAGTCTTAGAAAAAAGTTTTGTAACATAGATACTTTGTAGTCCCAGAAAGGAGACAGTGCGCATGATCACAAGGGATAGACTAATTGAGGTAATAAAATTAGTTTTGTTTCGTCGTATGTCTGATCATGCGTACTGCCCCCTTTCTGGGACTTAATGAAGTGTCTGTGCGACAAAACTTTTTTCTAAACTGTACGTAAGACATATAAGCCAAGAGAAATCCCTCACCCGAACTCATTCTTGTTAAACTGGGTCTCGGAAAAGCTTCATATATACAGAAAAAATATTCAGTAAGCTGATAAAATTCAGAGAACTTGCGCCGTTTACCCAAGCGACCCATTCTAGCTGTGAAGCTCTCAAAATATCATTAAAAGAAAGGAATTCGTGTCCTCAAAGACAAAACCATTAATTATAAAAACAAATGTGCGAAAATAAAGCAAAGGCAAGAAGAAGTAGAATTGCTTTGATCCATTGCATTTAGAAATAAACGCTTCTAAGGCAACCAATTTTTCTTTTTTAATTCATAACTATCAAGTATCTTTTCAGTGCTTTCTGGTTCTGGTTATTGATGACGCTATTTTGTTAACAATGTGACGTTGAAACATGTTCAGGTTTTTGTCTAGCGACAATCCTGATATATTAAATGTTTTTATTTGCAGATTAGTTAATTAATAATCCGGGACATTCGCATTCATAAACACATTTTCGGACTCTAGACGCCCAGGGAACTCTTTCTCTTCAAGGAATATTCCCCGAGAGCGACTAGAAGTCAGTATGTTGACCGCCAGACTATGGAGGTATCCAAACAATTTATTTATCAAAATTGTTATCGTGGTTCTAAACCCTGTTCTTTCAGGAATGCAAAAATAGAAGTGGTTTCACAATTTTGGATACTTATACGTACAATCATTTCGTATGAACGTAACAGCTGATGTTTTCAAGTGTAAATGCATCTTTCTATTCAATTGTGTCTGTTGTTAATGTCTCTATTTAAATTAGTACTTTCATTTAACGACTCCTTCAATTTCAGATGGTATTCAATAATGAAATTCAACGTAGGAAACCATGTTGAAGATTTTACACCTCACTCACTTTAAAATACATCGTGTTTATTCTAGGCTACAACGGATAGCTTAGTTACATCGAGAACGAATCTATATTAAAATGCTGATATGCGAAGTTTTGTGCAATAAATGTAATTACTAAATAAATTGAAGTCTACATTTTGCTTTAACGTTTAACTCTTCTTCACAGGAACGACTATCGGGTTTTTCCCGGGGATAAAAGAAGGGCAAAGTGTTGTATCGACTATGTCCTCTCCTAGAACCAAGGTCAAAAAAGCGTGGGAACTCCCTCTATTTTCTTCCTGGCGTATTTACGAGTACAAAGAACTCTGTTTTTAGATTTTACTAATAGTTTACGATTATCTTTTTGCATAATTATGATTGACTATTGTATGTTAAAACACGAAGAAGAACTAACATTTAAGTGGAGCTAAATTCAGAAATTAAATTTCTATTGCCTCTAAAAGTAAGGAAAATCAATTTGCATCAACAATGCAATGGAATTTTTTAAATATAATCGAGGTTAAGGAAGTTGAGATTTTCTCAATGACTCCTTTTATTTCTAGTTAAATGTTTTGATCACGAGATACTATATCACGTTTTGGATTTCACTGCATTGTGAATTACTTGTGTAGCTATACTTTATGAAAAGGTTGTTAATCGTATGTTTAAAAATTAAGTACCAGAGAGATATGTGGGACACATCTCCTATTGAAACGCCATTTTAAGTTTTTGGACTAGATTTTTATTCATACGTGGAACACTTAATTAAAAGTTAATTACAGAAGTATCCATGGATATTATTTATGGTTTAATTCTAGGTAGTGAAATGATTTCTATTCATCTATCCCTTAAATATAGATGACGTATCAGGTTTTTTCATGTTGTAATTGTCATATAATTTACATTAGACACAGAAAAGAAGAGACAAATTAATTCGTGAAGAGAATGAACAAGAAAATTATATGATAATGACCACGACAGACTTTATCGTGCACTCTGTTTTTTTATTTCAAATATTAATTTCGCTATATCGTTTTCTATATATTTTAAAATGACTATTATACTTTTACTACTTCGTACTACTTTTTACCAATAAAATGGTAAGGAATGACATGTTTAAACCAATCACGGCTGCTTATTCCTACAATTTTTATCTACCCCTAGCATTTTTATCACTTCCCTAGCATTTGTTTGTTTTATCACCTCCCTAGCATCTGTTTCTTTGTTTACCATCATTTCAAACTGCAGATTCTTTACGGTACTATAAAACACGCTTTGCGATCGCCATTTGTTTCCCACATAGTCAACTGAAAATGGCGGCTCCGTTCAAACGTTTTGGTGAAGCCCTTTGACATGTCGATATTAATTATCACACTAAATTGCTAAATGTATGAAATTGCTGTCCAGAGCGACATATTAACTGACTGAAAGAGTCTGGATTTAATGTTTCTGCCCCATATAGTGCCACACTCCATACAAAGTACTTCACTAGTCTCTGCTTTAGTCATTTTTCCAGAGGTCCGCAGAAGATGCTCCTTTCCATATTGAAAACTTACTTTGCTATTGCTATCTTCCTTTTGACTTCCTGGCAGCAGCTCATGTTACTGTTCATAGTACACCCTAAGTATCTGAAGTTGCCTAATTGCTGTACTCCCTTATTTAGAATTCTCAGGGTTATCTTCTTTATATTTCTTCCGATAACCATGGTTTTCATCTTGTTTGAATTTATATTCATCCCATACAGCTCACAGCTATCATTTAGCTCCAATAGCATAGTATCTCTATGTATCGCCTCTTCTGCTAGCAACGCCATATCATCAGCAAATCATATGCAGTTTATTCTTCTTCCTCCTACTATCACCCCTCCAATGTTCTGAAAACAGTCCTTCACTAAATTCTTCTAGTAGATATTGAACAGGGTAGGTGATAAAGGGCATCTTTGTCGTACTCCTCTCCCTATTTCGTTTCCTTCTGACATTTCTTCTTGTATCCTGATTTGACTCGCTTTTTCATATAAAGGTTACTGAACAACCTCCTATCTTTCCAATGCACACTAATTTTCTTCAGGATCTCCATTAGTTTATTCCAATCCACTCTGTCAAAAGCCTTTTCTAAATCCACAAATACTACATACACTTCTTTATTCTTCTCTAGGTATATTTTGCCGATTGTTCGCAGTAGTCCAATTACATTTCTCGTACCTTTTCCGTTCCTGAAGCCAAGATTATACATATGTATATGTAATAATTATTTGGTATAATTTCCATTATGGTAAATTCCCTTTATTTCGAGTAACATGCCCTATTTACTATTTCTCCCTTAGTGATGTTGAGATATATTTGCTCAGTGAGAACAGTTGTGTTTGCGTTTACAAAAATTATATCCGTCTTGTTTGTTTATACTTGACCATCACGCTCAAGAGAACACGCCTGAGAAAGTAATAAGGGGAAGTAAAGACACTCACGTGAGAAGGATGTGGAAGGCTATTACGGCTGCCCTACAAATAATTTGCCATAAACTACAGAAAGCACTTGCATAATGCACAAAGACAGTAACCTGGAGAAACTTTTCAGAACATATGGTCAACTCCAAAAAAATCCGGCTAGTTGCTACTAAAAATACTGCCATATTTGTCAACAAAATGGTTTGAGTTTTAAATCAAATTACATAATAATCTTCCGTGTCCAATTTGGTGAAAATGCTGGAACTTGTAGAAGTATTCTTGTAGTGCTGCCGATTTTATTTAGATTTGTAGCTGAAAATGCATAATCCCAATATTTCTCGTATCTCCTAAGATCTTCCCCTGCCTTAATTACGAAGATGACATTACCCATATCAGTTTTCAACCTATGTTTGATGTGAAGCTTCAACGATGTTCAGCTGCAAAGAAATTTTACAATGTTACATTTTATTCGGTTCAAATTTCTGCATATTTAAAGGATAATACAGAAATTCTTTCAGTCATTTATTATCATAATACACTGCTCTCTTAAATTGACTGAGCATATTGGAATTAAACCAATGGCTTTGCCAAAACAGGATATGAAATATTTCATATAAAACAATTTTTATCTCGGAAAGGAAGCAAAAACGGACAAAATTGTATTAAATTTTTTTTGTTTGAAATATCTAAAAAAAAAATAGTCCCTGAAATTAATGATATTACTTACGGTTCATTCCATACATAGGAGTATATATATATATATATATACTTACTTACTTACTTACTGGCTTTTAAGGAACCCGGAGGTTCATTGCCGCCCTCACATAAGCCTACCATTGGTCCCTATCCTGAGCAAGATTAATCCAGTCTCTACCATCATATCCCACATCCCTCAAACACATTTCAATATTATCTTCCCATCTACGTCTCGGCCTCCTCAAAGGTCTTTTTCCCTCCGGCCTCCCAACTAACACTCCATATGCATTTCTGGATTCGCCCATACGTGCTACATGCCCGCCCATCTCAAACGTCTGGATTTAATGTTCCTAATTATGTCAGGTGAAGAATACAATGCGTGCAGTTCTGTGTTGTGTAACTTTCTTCATTCTCCTGTAAGTTCATCCTTCTTAGCCCCAAATATTTTCCTAAGCACCTTATTCTCAAACACTCTTAACCAATGTTCCTCTCTCAAAGTGAGAGTCCAAGTTTCACAACCATAAAGAACAATCGGTAATATAACTGTTTTATAAATTCAAACTTCAGATTTTTTGACAGCAGACTGGATGATAAAAACTTCTCAATCGAATAACAACAGGCATTTTCCATATTTATTCTGTGTTTAATTTCCTCAAGAGTATCATTTAAATTTGTTACTGTTGCTATCAGGTGTTTGAATTTTTACACCTCTTCAAAGGATACATTTCAATTTTTTTTTTCATTGCGTACAATATTCTGGTCACGAAACATAATCATACACTTTGTCTTTTCGAGATTTACTTCCAAACCTATCTCTTTACTTGCTTCAAGTAAAATTCCCGTATGTTCCCTCATCGTTTGTGGATTTTCTCCTAACATATTCACATCATCCGCATAGACAAGCAGCTGATGTAACCCGTTCAATTCGAAACCCTCTCTGTTATCCTGGACTTTCCTAATGGCATACTCTAGACTTCTAGAGCAAAGTTAAAAAGTAAAGGTGATAGTGCATCTCCTTGCTTTAGCACATAGTGAATTGGAAACGCATCTGACAGAAACTGACCCATACGGACTCTGTTGTACGTTTCACTGAGGCAAATTTTAATTAATCGAACTAGTTTCTTGGGAATACCAAATTCAATAAGAATATCATATACATATATATAAACAAAATGATCTTGAAGGATGTGCATGTGAATTTATTGTCTGGGAACCAGGTCATCTACAGATTTCAGTTCTACCCCCTTCATATCTAACAAGAAGGAATAGAAATCTCAACAATACATTACTTTTACTTCTGTTGTTTGTGACCTTCCAAATGTCTTCTCCGCCATCTAGTTATGGATAGCCGCTAACCACGAATGCAGCGGAGTTAAAGCTCACCACAATAATCAAGTAGAAACACGCAGTCCAAGTTAGCGGTTTATGGTTTGGGAAGCCACGGCTACCTTATCAATTTATAACTAGAACAACCATTACACAGACAGACGTTCTCAATTCGTCTTCAATGTCAGGTGTAACAGGAAGTCATCTGACTGCATGTAAACTTAACACGTTGTTAATTCTTTCTGCAGAGAAGTTTATTGACTTGCTTCACTTAATAAAATAACTATTGATATACGTGGTTCCATATTCTTGTGGCTTTATCAGAAGCATTTTGTTGTCTGTAATATTCATCTATGTAAAGTTACTTTCTCATTGACTTCCTTTTGGCTTAGGGTTGCTATATTTAGCAAGAAAAATACAGAACACTCAATCAAATTCGAATTCTTTTAAATTTCCTTTATATACTCACTCGTATATTGATTTTAAGGAGAGTTGTTTGTTAAGCAATGCGAAAGATTTGAAAATATAAACTAGATTTTATTTTGTCACAGCTTAGGTTCTAGCGTCCCGCGCCGTGGCGTCGTGGTTTAAGACATCCTGTCTAGGACTCGCGTTACGGAATGCGCGTTGGTTCGAGTCCTCATGGAGGAAGAAATATTCTCATGAAATTTCGGCCAGTGTATGGGACCGGTGCCTACTCAACATCGTGATGCACTTGCGAGAGAAAAATGTAAACAGAGTGAAAAATTGTAATTTTTTTTTTTTAGGTTTGCTTGTAATAAAGAGCGTTATTTTCGGAACTATTTTATGTATAATTTCTACACATTCCTAAAATATTTACACCGAATAAATGTGCATATTCAAATCATAACGTCGTAATAACTAATAATACCCTTTTATCAATAACTGGTCTTCATTTCACCGTCCTTTGTAACCTAAAGAATGGCTTTGTTCACAACAGTGAATTAATCTATATATATATATATATATATATATATATATATATATATATATATATATATATATATAATTTGAACTGGTAATGGAAATTACGAGAAAACGGCTGGACGGATTTTAATAAATGACCCGTCATTTTGAAGCTTGGAACTCAAAGTTTTCGGAAAAATAGTAGTTTTCAGTGAAACATAAATTTTTAAACATAATTTTCATATTTTCCAAAATCCATCTGTCGTCAGTTTTGAGAACTAGCTAATAGCATACACGGCCGACTTGATATTCCCTTCGCTTTTTTGTAAAGGAGAAGCGAAGCGAGCATCAAGTCGGCCGTGTTGTATTTCAGAATAAAACAAAACACATACTACAGTAAACAATATTACACGAAGACCATGATCTGCAAGAATGCTGACATATTTAGAGCTCAAATTAAATTGGTTATTAAAAACTTAACTTACTAAAAATAATTTACAGGTTCGATTCTGTGGTGTGTAATTTTCTGGGTACAGCTGTGTATTGGATATTAAAAACTACAAAACTTGAGGTGGTTTGATGACATTATTATCATTAGAAATGAAATATTATTGTAGTTAATGCCATGATGTGATTATTTTTCATTAATTATACATATTAATCCTATATTGATGATATGAAAGTGAAACGTTTTGGGGTTATATAAGTAGATGTAGAGAATAACTTAAATTAGATTTTGATTTCTATATTTTACTCAGTGGCGGCTATACAGTATATATAATATATGTTACTGAAAGCTATAAAACTTATGTAAGATAATAATATTATTAAAAATCAAATATTTTTTAATTATTAATCAAGTGGGGTTGGGTATTTTTAATGGCGGTGTGGTGTAGATATTTATATGCGTGGTTCTCTTCAGTATTGGCTCGAGAGAGAGTATCTTTCATTGTTATGGAAGCAAAGAACTTTCCGAATGTCTGGTATTCTTCAGTGAAAATAAATCTGAAAAATGTTTATTTCAACGTCTAATGAACTTAGTTCGCAGCATTTGCTGCACAAGCCACTAGTACTTTTTAATTCATAGCAGAGAATTAAATCTTTATCTCCATGACATCCAACTCTCCTTAAAGGACAGTAGCCTATTACTAGTGATATGGCCACACTAAACATCAGTCATTGTTTATCTTAAAATACGAATTATAAATACCGGCGTCTACTTTACATAGGGGAGACTCGGCTAATTCCGCAACATTAAGAAGTAAATCTATCATATTTTTATCATAATGTTTATTAAAAATTATTATCAAGTTATGTAGACAAGGACGAAACCTTTCATTACCAATGAGATAAAGAGACCTATTAAAATGCAAATATATTTATTTGTACATACATTACGGTTGAAAAGAACAACTCGGGTAATTCCGCAACAATGCGGATAAATCCGCAATAGGACTTGGCTAATTCCGCAGTCGTAAATAATTATGAAATACATTATGAAAGTCACATAAAAGGAACAATTCATATGTAACAATGCTCACTTTCTTCACAGCTGTGTAGCAAAACACGAAAAACAGCCAACTTTCGATGTTTCACTGTATTGCCGACAGAGGTGTCGATCAATATCCTTGATTTTTTTTTCTATAGCACTGCAAAGGACATGCCTTCTGTTGACAGCCTCTCAAAACTTACGTTCACGCTATTTTAAAGGCGCAGTAAAATCGTATATGCACTACTGCGGAATTAGCCGAGTTTCCCTACATTATTAAAGTATATTTCTCAGGATATTTGTTTTTAAAATGCTGTCCATTACAAAATTTGTTTAATTTACTCAAGAAAAAATATAAATACACGACGTTTCAGACGTCCTGACTAAACCAAGACAAAATAATTAAATAAAGAACATCTCCTGTATTATACAGAACACGTGGTAAACGTACTTTGGCAGATATTACACATTCAAACTTCAATGCCAATTATTTTCAAGGGATCTGTCTGCTTACTCATCAGTCATCATTCTTTGTCCAGTTAGGCTTTCGTCCTCGCCGAAGGTTCCAATTCATAACCACTTCAATATGTAACGAGATAATCAGAAGCTAGTACCTAACAAGAATTCCATTAGCACTGTCACTCACTCATGTATGTGGGCCGCTTGAAGAATCATAGTCTAACTGCTAGTAAAACGAAATAAAAACAAAAGCATTAATATCCGTCAAAATGTATGAGAACATGTTTATTTACATTATTACAGTTGTTAGCAATTCGCCTTGCTTGTGTGGCTAGCGTACGAGCTTACCATTCAAGTGGTCCTTGGTTGCATTCCCATTGTGTGCAATGTAAGAGAGATATGAAGGGTTCAGAGCCATAGTGGGCCAAGCGCCATTTATTAAAAACGGAGAAAGCAAGGGTTAAAGTTAAGTGAATATCATAGTTTAATGAAGATAGACATATCATTTAGTTTTATTGTGTATACTTTATATTACTTGCTATATGTTTCCATTGAATTATGGTAATAACTACATTTTAACTCTTGTTTTCTACGGTTTTAGTAAGTGGCGCTTGGCCCACTATGGTTCTGAACCCTTTATGTATTCCCTCCCCGAGACTGAATGTTTGTTCCTGGTTGTGTGTTGTCCTGTAATGTCTCAGAGACGGCTCTGTGCCGTGTTCACCACACTACGAGGGAGGCTTGCAATGTGTGGCTGTCAAGTATTACTCAAAATATACATTGTGGAAGGGAACCTTTTACTTTAAATCACAGAGTTATGAGTATACAAGTTTTGCCAAATAACTTTTTTTCATACGTTCAATAGTTTTGATAATACGAAACGATACGTGTTGCAACGCTGCACTGAGTACCAGTGCTCCTTGAGGTCATTGCTCCGCAGTGGAGATGAGTGTAACTCCACCTCGCAAGAATTGCGAGAGGAGAATGTAAACAAAAACGTATCATTCCGATCAAATTACTGCACGACGTAAAACTTAACACATTACTGTAAATTTAATTTATTTTCTAAATTAATTTATTTTTAATTTCATGAAATATATAATAACTTAAATGGAGATTCAGTTATAGAATGTGTATTCGTAACAATATTATTTAGAGTTTACATCAAGTGTAAAGGAATCCGTATTATGTGTCTTAAGTGTTATGTTATCTTGTTAACAAGTTTCGGCCTGCTGTTGGCCATCATCAGAACTGGTTGTTGCTGGTCTTGGCGCCTTTTGTTTTGTTTCCTGTGGGTGTGTGTTTGTGTAGTGTAATGTGGAGTCAAACAGTGTGTGTGTTCTGAAATTGAGTTGTGTGTTGGTTTTCATTTGGATGTGTTTTTGTGCGTTTGTATATTTCGTATTGTTCTAGTGTGTTTAATTTCTGGCATTTTGGTTGGATGTGTACAATTTCCATGTCTGTGTTGATGTCTCTGTATGTGTGGTTAGCATTTGTGATGTGTTCTGCATATGTGGAAGTGTTTTGTAATTTTGTTATGGCTGTGATGTGTTCTTTGTAACGTGTTTGAAATGGTCTGCCTCTCTGTCCTATGTAGAAGTTATTGCAGGTGTTACATTTGTGTTTGTATACGCCTGTGTGATTGTACTACTACTACTCCTACTCCTACTACTACTCCTACTCCTACTACTACTACTACTACTACTACTACTACTACTACTACTAATACTACTTACTTATTTACTTACTTATTTACTTGTTTGTTTCTTTGTTTGTTCCTTTGTTTGGTTCTTTGTTTGTTTGTTTCTTTCTTTCTTTCCTTCTTTCTTTCTTTCTTTCTTTCTTTCCTTCTTTCTTTCTTTCTTTCTTTCTTTCTTTCTTTTTTCTTTCTTTCGTTGCTTGCTTTTTCTTGCTTTGCTTGCTTGTGAGTACAAATTAAAATTATAAAACAAAAATGTTTCTAGCCACTACCGTAAGAGCCAGGCTCGTGTACCTTATGGTCTTAGCCAATAATATAACATAAAATTTACAAGGACAGTTAACTAAATACAGTAAGTAACTTAATTCAAACCGATAAATAACACACAGGAGCAAAGAAGAAGAAGAAGAAGAAGGAAGAGAAAAAGAAAGAAAAAAAAACATTTAATATAAATTGACAGAAGCCAGTGATATTCAATAAAAACATGAATATCGTCGACAGAAATAAAAGATAAAAAATACACACATTTGTTAATATTATCTATCATGAATCATTTTATAAATTCCCTTTTTAAAAGCTTC
This sequence comes from Periplaneta americana, assembly GCA_025594305.2. NCBI lineage: Eukaryota > Metazoa > Arthropoda > Insecta > Blattodea > Blattidae > Periplaneta > Periplaneta americana. Next base: position 36,913,632 of record JAJSOF020000001.1, read on the forward strand.
AATTTTAAAATATTTCAAATTTGGAAAATGGTTTGTAATTTTATTGTAAAGTCTTGGGCCGAAACTAGCACCATGTTTAAGTGCTGAACTTGTATGACATATAGGATGTTATTCATAGACATTTCGCTAGCCCGCTCTACGAGCGTGCTAAAATAGCCCCGGCTATCGACTACTTGTACAGGATTCATATCATATCATATATCGCTACCACTGGTTTATGAATACGAAAAACGTTAGTTCGCTGATCATCCACCGGAAGCCCGCGCTAAGAATGTTTATGAATACGGTCCACAGACTCTGTTAATGGGGAGTATACTTTTGCCTTCGAGCACGATATTCATGTCGATTAGAGTTATGTTTTATTTGATTTCTTTGGTATTAAGTTACTAAACTAAATTTATAAAATTTTTCAATAGTTAATACTTTAAAATCTGTATAAATTAAATTTGTTGGGTAATCCATATTTTTGGTTAGACAAATTTTTATTAATCTTCTGTGTAATAAAATTAATGGATTAAGTACAGATGATGCTAATCCAACCTCAATTTATTATACCATATTGTATTAATGATAGTACTAATTAGGTTTCATAAAACAAATATATTCTTAAACCTTAAAGAAAACCTGGTATTATTTTAATAACTGTTGTCTCCTACAAAAATTAGATCAGTTTTTATAACATATGATTTCTCCTTTGACATTTTTCTTAAATGCTTCTTAGTGACATGAAGAGAATTAATGCGCTTTAAAATGAACTTCTTACAAATACATGACAGCTTATGAGTACAGATGGAAACAGTAATCATTATTTACGTAAATTATATGGGTCTAGTGTTCAGAACACGTTGCTCAATCGGTTGCACGATTTTGGCAGGCCGTTACATGTACTGTAGGACCATGATGAATGTCTTGTTTGGAAGAACGAGAATACAGGTTAATATTTTTAAGACCACTCGCTGTTACTTTACATAACAGGTGGAAGTAATCAAAACTTGTTCGGTGTTCAAGCTATATCCTGTTTTGTAGAAAACCTGTTCTAACTTTAAAATGCTTTTATTTTCATTGGGAAAATGCGTAAAAACTTGATCTTCCGATGTAATAACACCGTCGATACTTTTAAAAACAATTCCGATATCGGATAAAAATACATGGGTGCAAAAGGAAGTTACAACAATGAAAGACCGTAAATTAAGTCCTTATATTTTCTTTATTTGTATTGACTACAATGTCTGACTTATTATGGAGTGGTCAAAAATTTTGCAGAATGTTTACTTGTCAGTATATTCGGAAAAAAAAAATATGATTTTATGAACAATGTATAAGGTACACTTTTAAGCTGAGAATAACAAAATAAATACATCAGAAATACGAGTACATGTCACTCAAAGGTAGTATGTAGAGGGAAAATAGAGGAGTAACTTGAGAAAAAATAGAGGGACAATAATGTAAAAGCAGAGGAAAAATAGAGGGACAATAGAGTAAAAAAGAGGAAAATAGAGGAGAAAATAGACGGAAAATAGAGTCGAAAGTGGAAGAGAAATCAGAGGAAATTGAAGAGACCATAGAGGAGAAATTAGAAGAGAAAATAGATGGAAAATAGAGGAGAATGAAGAGAAAAAATAGAGGAGAATACAAAAGGAAAATAGAGGAGAAAATAAAAGAAAAACTGAGAAGAAAATGGAGGAGAAAATGGAGGAAAAATAGATAAAAAATAGAGGGGAAAATGGAGGTAAAATTGAGCTGAAAGTAGAGGGGAAACTTAAAGAGAAATTAGAGATAAATTAGAAGACAAATTAGAGAGAAAATAGAGGAGGAAAATAGAGATAAAATTGAGGAGAAATAGGGGGAAAATTGAGGAAAAATAGAGGTAAAGTAGTGGAGAAAATAGAGGGAGGAAAACCAGAGAAGAAAATATAGTTGAAAATAGAGGAGAAAATATACAGGAAAACAGAGGAGAAAATAGAGAAAAAATAGAGCAGAAAGTAGATGAGAAATAGAGAAAAAATAAATTAACAATAGAAGAGAAAATGGAGCAGAAAATAAAGGAAATTAGAGGCGAAATAAAAAGAAAATAGAGGAGAAACTTAAGGAAAAATAGAGGAGAATATAGAAAGAAAATAAAGGGGAAAATAGAGGAAAAATAGAGGGAGTATAGAGGAGAAAATAAAGCAGAATTATACGAAAAATGGAGGAAAAAATTGATGGAAGATAAGAGGAGAAAAGTACAGCGGAAACAGATAAGAAAATAGAGGTAAATACAAGAGAAAATATAGGTAAATAGAGGAGAAAAGGAGGGAAAATAGATCAGTAATTAAACCTAAATTAGAGAACAAAATAGAGAGAAAACAGAGAGAAAGTATATAAAATAGATTAGAAAAGTGAGAAGAAACTAGAGAAAAAGTAGAGTAAAAGAATAGAGGAGAAAATAGGCAAGAACATAGAGGGAGAATAGAGGGAAAATAGGGGTTAAATTGAGAAGAAAGTAGAGGAAATTAGATGGAAAATATAGAGAAAATATACCAGAAAATAGAGGAGAAAATAGAGAGGAAAATAAATATGAAATAGAGGAAAAATATACAAGGAAGTAGAGGAGAAAATAGAGGAAAAATAGGTGGAAATAGAGGAGAAGATAGAGAAAAATATATAGAAAGAAAAATATGGTAGAGCTTCTAAGAAAAACAAAGTAGGAGGAAGTAGAGGAAAAATGGTGGGGAAGTAGAGGAAAATATAAATGGAAAATAGAGCAGAAAATGAACGAAAAATAGAGGACAAAACAGAGGACAAATAGACGAGGAAAATACAGCGAAATTAGATCAAAGAACAGTGGAGAAGTGGTCGAGAAAATAGAGGCAAAAGTGGAGGAAAAAATAGAAGGAAAATTGGTCAGAAATGAATGGTAAAGTAGAGGAAAAATTAGAGAATTAATGAATGGAAAACAGAGAGATAATATATGAGAAAATTGAAGAGAAATAGAGGGAAATTAGAGGAAAAAAGTTCAGGAGAAAAAGAGCGAAAATAGAGATAAAATTGAGGAGAAAATAGAAGAGAATATAGGGGAAAAATTAAAAGTAAAATAGACGAGAAACAGAGGAAAATATAGAGGAAAAATAGACGAGAATGTAGAGGAGAAATTAGAGGCAAAATAAAGGAAAAATAGATAGGAAAGAAGAGGAAAGCAGAGGAGGAAATATGGTGAAATTAGTGGAGAAAATAGAGGAAAAATAGATCAGAAAAGAGAGAGGAGCAAAAAGAGGCGATAGAGAAGGAGTTAGAGGGGAAAGTATAAGAGAAAGGAAAGAGAGAATAGAGGGGAAAATTGAGAAGAAAATAGGGTAAGAATGGAGGAGAAATAAATAGGAGCTAGAGGAGAAGCTGGAGGGGAAAATATGAGAGAAAAGGGAGAGAAAATAGAGGGGAAAATTGACGATATAATAGATGAAAAATAGAGCAGAGTATAGAGGGAAAATAAAAGTGAAAATATAGTGAAAATAGATAGAAAATAGAGGAGAAAATAGAGGGAAAATGGAGAGAAAATTGAGGAAAATAATGGAGGAAGTAAGAAGAAAATAGAGGAGAAAATGTATGGCAAGTAGAGAGAAAATAAATAAAAATTTGAGGAGTATATGGATGGAAAATTGAGGAGAAAAGGAAGAAAATAGAGGTTTAAAATAGAGAGAGAATAGAGGAGAAAATGGAGAGAAAATGGATCAGAAATAGAGATATTGCTTATTCATAATGATGACTTGCTTTTTATTTAATTCCTGATTAATTCTTTCACTTTCTTTCTTTTTGAAGTTTGTTTTAAGTCTCTGATTATTTAATACCAACACAAATTCGTATAAAAAGAAAGATGACATGCTAAAGAAATAAAATACGACATTTTTTCAACTTATTAATAATAATAATAATTAATTAATCTTTATATTTCTAGCCACCTCTCATCCAAAATCATAACATATATTAATTTTTACTGAGCAATAAAAATATAGAATGGATATACTGTACGTAACTTTTCGTCATGAGAAGTACGAAAGGTCGGGTCATCATACCCAGTCCTCTTACCACATTCCTGATGTCTTTCGAAATCGGGTAACTAAACCACGAATACACAAGCAGCGGTCTGCCAGGTTGTGACGCAGTATTAAGGTCGAGAAGGGTCTGTTGAGTAAACAGCACTCGTGTAATCCCCGCGCAGTGAACTTCTTAGGAGTGGTCCAGCATACTTACCTCTCCAGTGATACGGCAACTCTTGCTAATGGATGTAACAGACCGTCGTAAAAGATTATGAATGGCATACGGTACTCGTTAGTTTTAGGTCTGTTTATATGCATATTGTGTCCTCCGCCGAGGTTCAAATAGACCGTGTCCAACGCACCTACTTCGAAGCCCAGTTCCGAAGTCAGCATTTATTTTCCTTCCGCAGAGGCTGCGTTTGTATCCTGTATTGCTATTTGTCTTTGGGTCACGCCGATCACGTGATAGATTAATCCTGCTGTATATGAAGATCTAAATTTCGTTCAAAATGGTCAAATGAACGAGAATAGCACTGGACTAAAATTCAGTTCTTTAAGTATGTGAAGATAATACTGGATAAAGTCGGAATTCTTTTTTAAATTGCAGTATTTTGCTTTTTATCTATAAGTGTAACACTCGCAGTTCTTTCAGAATTTGCTATTCTCAGTGACGTAATTGAAATTTAACTTAACAATAATTTCATATAAAGATATCCCCCGATATGTCATAAAGACGCATGGTAGACATGAAGACAAAGCTTTAACCTACTGATGCGGAGCTGTGTTCGGATTTTGGTTCGATTCCCGCTTAGATTATCTGATTGGGTTTTGACACACATACGTTTTACTCATCATTAGGTATGAAGGGGTAACTTAAGAATTGTTCATCACAAAAATGCAACACCATCTCACCGCTACAAGGGGAATACAAGAGAAACAGGGAGAAGAAGGGGAACACCAGGATAATAAAAAGTAGGCCTATACAGGGAACAAGGAGAATACAAGAATGAAAAGTGGAATACAAAGAGAACAAGGGAAATATAAGGATATTATGGGGAATGCAAGAATGAAAAGGGGACTGCAAAGATAAAAGGGGAATACAAGGAGAACAAGAGGAATAGAAAGAGTACAAGGGGAATACATAAAGTACAAGGTGTACAACGGAAATATATGGACTACAAGTAGAACTCGGGGAAGACAAGGAGAAGAAGTGGAATAAAAAGAGAACAAGGGAAAGACAAGAATAACAAACGGAATATAAGGAGAACAATGGGAATACAATAAGATAAAGGAGAATTATGAGGAAGAAAAGGTAAAGCAAGGAGGTTAAGGGGAAGAAAAGGAGGTCAAGGAAAAGTGACGAATAACAAGGGGAATACAAGGAGAACAAGAAGAATAGAAAAGGAAGAAGGGAAGACAAAGAGGACAGGAGAAAGACAAGGAGAAGGGGAAAATAAGGACAAAAAACGAGAATAAAAGGAGGACAAGGGGAATGCAAATAGGACTAGGAAACAGAAGGAGAGGAATTCAAGAACAAAGGAAGGCCATAGAGAAAAGGGGAAGACAAGGCGAACAAGTTGAATACAAGGATGAGAAAAATACAAGGAGAATAAGAGGAATACAAGAGAAGAAGGGGAATAAAAGAGAATAAGAGAAAGAAAAGAATAACAAATAGAATATAAGAAAAAATGGGAATATAAGGAGAAATTGAGAATTATGGAGAAGAAAAGGGGAAGGCAAAGAGGTTAAGGGAACAAAAGGAGGTCAAGGAAAAGTGACGAATAACAAGGGGAATACAAGGAGAGCAAGAGGAATGCAAGGAGAACAGGAAGAATACAGGGAGAACAAGAGGAATACAAGGAGAACAAGAAGAATACAAGGAGAACAAGAAGATTACAGAAAGAACAAGAAGAATACAAGGAGAACAAGAGGAATACAAGGAGAACAAGAAGAATACAGGGAGAACAAGAAGAATACAAGGAGAACAAGAGGAATACAAGAAGAGAAGAGGAATACAAGAAAACAAGAGGAATACAAGGAGAACAAGAGGAATACAAGGAGAACAAGAAGAATACAAGGAGAACAAGAAGAATACAAGAAGAACAAGAAGATTACAGAAAGAACAAGAAGAATACAAGGAGAACAAGAAGAATACAAGGAGAACAAGAAGAATACAAGAAGAACAAGAGGAATACAGAAGAGCAAGAGGAATACAAGGAAAACAAGAGGAATACAAGGAGAACAAGAGGAATACAAGGAGAACAAGAAGAATACAAGGAGAACAAGAAGAATACAAGGAGAACAAGAAGAATACAAGGAGAACAAGAGGAATACAAGGAGAACAAGAAGAATACAAGGAGAACAAGAGGAATACAATGAGAACAAAAGGAATACAAGGAGAACAAGAGGAATACAAGGAGAACAAAAAGAATACAAGGAGAACAAAAGAATACAAGGAGAACAAAAAGAATACAAGAAGAGGAATACAAGGAAAACAAGAGGAATACAAGGAGGACAAGAGGAATACAAGGAGAACAAGAGGAATACAAGGAGAACAAGAGGAATACAAGGAAAACAAGAAAAATACAAAGAGAACAAGAAGAATACAAGGAGAACAAGAAGAATACAAGGAGAACAAGAGGAATACAAGAAGAGCAAGAGGAATACAAGGAAAGCAAGAGGAATACAAGGAGAACAAGAAGAATATAAGGAGAACAAGAGGAATATAAGAAGAGCAAGAGGAATACAAGGAGAACAAGAGGAATACAAGGAGAACAAGAAGAATACAAGGAGAACAAGAAGATACAAGAAGAACAAGAAGGAATACAAGAAGAGCAAGAGGAATACAAGGAAAGCAAGAGGAATACAAGGAGAACAAGAAGAATACAAGGAGAACAAGAGGAATAGAAGGAAAACAAGAAGAATACAAGGATAACAAGAATACAAGGAGAACAAGAAGAATACAAGGAGAAAAAGAGGAATACAAGTAGAACAAGAGGAATACAAGGAGAACAAGAGGAATACAAGGAAAACAAGAAGAATACAAGGAGAACAAGAAGAATACAAGGAGAACAAGAAGAATACAAGGAGAACAAGAGGAATACAAGAAGAGCAAGAGGAATACAAGGAAAGCAAGAGGAATACAAGGAGAACAAGAAGAATACAAGGAGAACAAGAGGAATATAAGAAGAGCAAGAGGAATACAAGGAGAACAAGAGGAATACAAGGAGAACAAGAGGAATACAAGGAGAACAAGAAGAATACAAGGAGAACAAGAAGAATGCAAGGAGAACAAGAGGAATACAAGAAGAGCAAGAGGAAAGAAGAAGGAAAGAAAAAGAGGAATACAAGGAGAACAAGAAGAATACAAGGAGAACAAGAGGAATACAAGGAAACAAGAGGAATACAAGAAGAACAAGAGGAATAGAAAGAGAACAAGAGAAGACAAAGAGTACAACGGGAAAATAAGGATAACAAGGAGAATACAAGAAGAACAAGGGGAATACAAGGAGAGCAATGAGAATAAAAGGAGAACAAGGAGAATACAAAGAGGACTAGGGGAACAAAAGGTGCTCAAGGGGAATTCAAGGAGAACATAGAAAACCCATAAAGACAAAGAGGAAGACAAGGCGAACAAATTGAATACAAGTATAACTAGAGCAATACAAGGAGAATAAAGGAATACAAGGAGAAAACGGGGTAATATAATAAGGACATTAAACCGTAAGGAAAAGTCAGGTAATCTATGGCTAATCCTCGGCCTCGCCTCATCTTGCCAAGACATTTTGTGTAACTCTTGACTTGTACATCTTAATTGTTTCAATGCTAATGTAAGATATATGGAATAGAATAAATGAAATGAAAAATTAAAATTAGGGTCTACATGGAAAACAAGGATAACTCCATATAAAGAATAAAATAAGATAAAAATAAATAAGGACAACAAGGGAAGTAATGTATTTAATGTATTTATGTTGAACAAATTTATAAATATATTCTATTAAAATTTTGTCATAAAAATCATAATAAGTTTATATTACAAGCACATAATCATGGCACAAGACGAAATAATAATTCAACATTAGTAGAACTAAAATGTTTCACATCTGCTGGTCTAAAGCATAACATTAATTTTGGCTCTCGGTTGTATAATTCTTTAGCTAAATTACACCCAGAACTTCTAACATATAACCCATATTATTTCATAAATTGTCCTACTTTATTCACGTACGATATTATTCTTCTCTGTGTTAATATTATATTATATAATTTCATTGTAGCAGTAATTTTAATTTTAGTTCCTATTTTATTTATTTTCTATATTCTTCTTATATTAATATATTATATTATATAATTTGACTGTAGTTGTAATTTTAATTTTGGTTCCTATTCTATTTTATTTTGTATATTCTCTTATAGGCCTATTAATAATATATCTGAACTGCGACCGAACACGAGCGCTGCTCATTTGGTCCTCAATATTACTGTATCTTCTTTTTTATATTGATTGTATTATTTTATTTCCATTTCTATTGTAATCATATTCTGTATTCTGTATATTTAAATTTAAATAAATAAATACATTATTATCTTACAAATTATTATCTTATCTTAAAAGGAAAACGAGTGGAATAAGAGGAATACACAGAGAACAAAGAGGAATGCAAGAATAAGAAAAAGAACAAGAGGAAAGACAAGGAGAATAAGGGGAAAACATTGATAAGCGGCGGAAGATGACGACAACAAGTAGAACGCGTATTTCTAGTAAAGATATGCACAAGTCGATTCTTTTTAAATGTTTTTGTGTCAACAGAATCTAGGCCTATTAATTATATGACTATCACTTGTTTCTTACGTACAGTATTTGCTTTTGCTCTAAGTAGCAATTGGTTATACACTTTTTATTACTGCGGCTTACTCCAAGTCAAATTAGCCGTGTTTGCATGAATCGTTCCTGCTGGAGACAACTCATCCCGCTTCCTGGCTATCCATACATCATTGAAGTGGTGCATTGGAGTGATGAAGTTCAGGATCCCTCATCGGCAAGAAAGTTAAGCAACAAGTAGGCTGGTGTCTTCGAAACCTGTTTGTGGCCCACAGCTCACCGAATTCATTTTAAGGACGTTTCCGTGTCTTTGGTCGCGCTCACTAGAACGCACTGATAGCGAATAGTTTCTGGGCCGCGTATTTGTGCGGTTGCCCAAACATGAGCTAGTGCTTCGAAAGGGAAGACGAAAAAATAGTGGTAAGAAATCTACGCCTACCATTCTTTAATTATACAACACGTGCAGCCTAGTACTGTTTCTCAGTAACAAATCGCGTACTGCTTATCGAGGTCGTGAGCGCGAAATTATCTATACTAATAATAAATCTGTAGCCAAAATTTTTCTGGTAATTTTCGATTTTCCAAAAATAATTGGTGTTAACATGTATAATTAACCATTCTGAAACCGAAAATCGCTTTTTTGAAGTTTTTGTTTGTATGTCTGTCTATCTGTCTCTCTGTCTGTCTGTTTGTCTGTCTGTCTGGATGTTTGTTACCTTTTCACGCGATAAAGGCTGAACCGATTTATATGAAAACTGGAATATAAATTAAGTTCGTTGTAACTTAGATTTTAGGCTATATGGCATTCAAAATACTTTATTTATAAGGGGGTTATAAGGGTTCCTGAATTAAATAAATCGCAATATCTCGCTTATTATTGATTTTCATGAAAAATATTACATAACAAAAGTTTCTTTAAAAATAATTTCCGATAAGTTTTATTCCATACTAATTTTTATAGGACTGATATTGAATGAGATAAATGAGTTTTAAAATTACAATAACAACGCCATCTGAGGAGCTGTACTGAAATAAAAACAAATGACTTCGTCTATAAGGGGCCTTGGACAACAACAATCGAAAGCTATTAAACATAGCCTAAGAGAATGTTTCTGTGTTTGTATGAAGTAATATCGGAAGCTAATTAATTGTTTAATTATATTATTTCACCATTGGAAAGTGTAGTTTCTCTAGATGGACATAATTCTACAATTTTATTACAGTAACTTCTGAAACATGTAGCAAGTAATATAAAGTATACACATTAAAACTAATTATGTCAATCTTCATTAAATTACGGTTGCATGTAATAACAATTAAGAAACATGTTAAAGGAATTGTCATTGCACCAAATGATTGCTCTCTGGACCAAAATGACCGCATTTTAATTATTTAAATACAATTTAAATTAAGTAACATATTAAACGATTTATCCTTCTATCAAACACGAATGTTGCCTGGATCAAACGTCCTATTTTAACTATGTAATTACTTTATATTTATTTCTAACGGGTGCAGCGGAGCGCACGGGTACGGCTAGTTCAAAATAAATTTCTACATTACTTTAGTTCGCTTCCTTCCGTAGGAAAGTAATGTAGGCGGTGCTAGTCGTAGATACAGAGTGTAACTAAAAGGCACGTCAAACTTTTTGAGGAAAGATTCTTCAAATGTAGAATGGGGGGGCACGAACAAAATAATAATAATAATAATAATAATAATAATAATAATAATAATAATAATAATAATAATAAACAGTTCTATGAAAATTTAAACGTACAGCTATTTTGCTTTAAGTTAGGAAATATTATAATTACTTTTTATTAAATTGACACAGAATTTAATATTATTCTCTTCTACATTCTACTGTAGTGTTTCTCAGCCCAAGTTTTTCTCAAATTATTCAAGTACGGCTTTCGATCTTAGGTGTAGAATGTACAACACAATAGAGTCAAATTTGGTTTATTTCAAAACCATTATAACAATCTAACTGGATGAGGGTTAGGTGATTAGGATATTATTCATGAATGTAGGTCTGCAGTAACTTGTAATGCATTTTAAATTATTAATGATACAAATAATTAAACAATATTACATGAAATTTAAAACTTACAATAATAATTATTTTGTTCTCGGCCCCCATTAAGAGAGGAAATGGGCGAATCTTTGATGATTTTTCAAGAAAAAAACCTTTTTACATTTTTAAATAAAAAATAATCATTGATCTTTCATTTACCCTATATGTTGACCAAGTCCTGAAAATTCATGCTTTAGTTGTATTTCACAATTACAAACTAGTTCTCGTAACGAAAAATCGACATTTTAAAGTCATTTTCCCACACTTTTATTTTTGCAGCATTTACTCTCATTCAAATACTGTAGATAATTATTGTAAGCCATAATCTTCAGTATATTTAAAGTACGTAAACCAATTTCTTGTGAGACATTTAAATGTCACATCTTAAATGTTACTGTTTAAAATTCTTTGTCTCTGACAACCTCACCAAGTTCAGGGAGAAAAAATATTAACATTTTTAGGCTCGCAATAAATTTCATGCTAAATAATTTAAATTTTTTGCTGCAAAAATACAGATTTTTTTTGGATAAAGTCAATATTTAAAAAAGTGGAAAAATAAAATATGTTATCTGGACACTAAAGAAATTAATTTTTAAACTGGCTTTCAGGTCACTTATGTATTCAAATTATGGTTCTACTGTTAAATTATATGTATGCATGTCAAAGATGCCGAACAATATTTTGTGCGAGATCGTGCGTATTTGCTTGGTTTCCGCACAAAACCAATCCGCGGAAAGTCTAAAATTCCACATTCAGTATCCCAACCTAACACACATAACAATTTCCCTCTTCTTACCGCTTAAGTGACATATTGATTTTACTGCTTTAGGCTTTTAACATATTATTTTTAGAGACGTTCAATATAGTAATAATTATAAATTGGAAACTTACCACTGAAATTTCACCTAAATTGCATTGTTAATTATTGTTTTTAAATATTTGCAAAAATTAAGTAAACTCTACAACTCCACTAAAGTTACTGCATTCGTGATACAAGTAATATTAAGGAAGCCGTGAAAAAATCAACAAGATTCCAGACTCATCATAGACTGGGGGAAAAAAAAGACAGACGTATATCACGGCCTGCTGGAGTATAGTAAACACAGAAAACATTTTAAAGCAACAATATTGAAGATAGATATTTTTGTTTTGCAAATTTGCCGTCATTGAACAGAAACCAAGATGGAGGTTTCATTGCAACTAATTAGAAATTCCTCTTTCAGGTATGTAATAAACGATCTTCGCACAAAATAATGTACGATACACGAGCGGTATGTTTTCTTTCAATTCTCGGAAATTAAAAAAGCTCAACTACGTTTCGCTTTTTCAAACTTTTCCTCGAACATGAAAACTTCAACATACCGCTCTTGTAACGCATATTACTATTTTTTGAGTCTGTAACTTATATTTTGTGGGAGTAGACTGAAAAAAATCTTCATTACATGATGGTAACATTGGAATAATTAAGAGCCTTCGTTTTCTTTTCTACGTCCGTCATCTTCCCTACATTTATCTTATATTGTGAAATAAAATAAGTTAGGCCTAAGTGATCAATATACGTTCTCATATCAATTTAAGTTTTGTTCTGGAAATATGAGACAACAAACCTTTGTAAAATACGTTTACATCTGTGCAATTACTTTTACTTTATGCGACTTGTATCTGTCACGTTTTCTGTGCCGAATAACTTACCTACGATAACTAGATGCAAATGATCCTTCGATGTGAGGCCACTTTCCGCTGTTCCATGTCACGAAACCTCCCACACCTCTTATAAGTGGCACGACCCCGTGTTTTCTTTAACGTTGACCTAGTCACTCGTGACCAGTTCGATGTTGATGCTTTAGTCATTGTTCAGGAATTTGGACCTCCACAAGGTCGAGTTCAAACTAATTTTCACCTGGCGCTACAGGAGACACACGAATACAACAAACAGTTTTTTGAAATTGTGTATTATTGATCCGTTTTAGTTCTGCTGTGATCTCCAATGTCTCTTTTTTATTTTTAAACTTACTTATTTTACGACGCTCTTTCAGCTGCGATGGTTATCAAGCGTCTGTGTGGAATAAAAGTGTTAATGCCAGCGAAATGAGTCCAGGATCCAGCGGCGAAAGTTATCTAGTATTTGCTCTTGATTGAGGGGAAACCTCGAAAAAACCTCAACCAGGTAACTTATTTCAACAAGGATTTGAACCCGGCTCCCTCGTTTCACGATGAAACATAATAACCTGATGTAATAGGTGTGATGGAATAGGCTGAATTAGTGATGATGGAATGGAATTGAATGAAATGGAAAGTAATATTTCTGATGAATTGGAATATGTCTGTTGAAATGGAATGGAATAGAATATGTCTGATGGAATGGAATAGGATTTCTCTCATGGGTATGTTTGATGGAATGAAATAGATAATTAAAAGTAAGAAGGGATAGTTTTGATAAACTGTATTAGTTCTGATAAAATAGGAATGGAAAGGGACGAAATCTGATGGAATGTAAGGGAATATGTCTGATGGAATAAAATTGGAATGTTGGACTATAATAATAAAGATAGAATTGAATTGAATATATTTGATTTAATAGATTTGATGAAATGGAATGGAACAGTTGAGATGAAATAAGTATGCTTTAAAGAATATTGAATACCTGCTTAATAATGAGTGCTAAATTCTGATCAGTGCCTAGAGTCCTCTTTCACAATAGCCCTGTCAAGACTCTGGAATTCGTTACCTGCTAGCATCAGGGACTGTCTAAATAAAATTGAATTCAAACGCAAACTTACTAGGCACTTGGCCAGTAATTGAGACTCGTTCAGACATGGTTTCTTGTAAATAGTTCTCTTAATCTATCACAAAATATTTCAATATCCGGTAATTTCATTATTATAGATTTTTGTTATTGTAGGTTTAATTTGTAATTCAGTAAATACAAAAATATTATTTGTTCTTAACTTCTATGATAAAATGTCTAGCTTTCATTAATCAGGTAATCTTGTCGTACTTTAATTTTTATTGTAATTGTAATTGTAAATTTAATGTTAATTGTAATTTTATTGTTCATATTATAGTTGTAATCCCCTGGTAGAGGGGCAGAGAAGGCCTGACGGCCTTATCTCTACCAGATTAAATAAATAAATACTAAATAAATACTACTAAATACTATAGTTTAATACTAAGTGCTGTATATTGACAATCAAGTTCTTTTCAGTGCATAATGAATAATAAGAACTTAATATTCATTACGAAATAATGAATGATGAGTACTGATTGCTGAATTGATTAGTGCTATATAGTGAATACTGAAAATTGAAGAATTAATACTATACTTCGTTTCATAATGTCTGAGAGGAGATGTAAACGTTGCCATCGGAGGAGGAGGGAAGTATAATTGCTATTGAACCAATGGCAAAGATCTCATTCCACGTTTGTCTTGAAGTTGGGCGGAGTAGAACGCTTCAGACCGTCCAACTTCAAGGTAAGCGCGGAATGAGACCTCTGCCATTGGTTAAATAGCAATTACAGTACGATTATTTAGTCCTGACAGTCGCCAGCGATCTGCGCCTGGGTCAGGCGAGTCCATTAAGTTACGTCAAGGGGTGTTCAGGTTAGTCTGTTGCCTGCAGTCTGAGCGAACGGATGTCACGCATGTGGTATAGCGTTGTGTTTCCAGTACAGTTAAGCTGTACCGCTCGCCCTTATCTCTACTACGGAATTCTCCCCACTACTCCTATTACTTCCCCTCTTTCGCATCGCCGAGCTGTTAGGACTAAATAATCGGTCTGTATACTTCTCTTCTCCTCTGCCGGCAATGTTTTCGTCGCCTGTCTGACATTGTGGAACGAAGTATAAATACTTCTTATTTTGTTTTCAGTATGGGTGTTCCGGGAGAAAGAATCAACCCAGATCTCTAGTATGTCCATGTTCTCTGAATTTCGCTCTTTTTGTATATATCGATCGTCTGGTTCAAAAGTGCTACAACTCAAAAAAACAAGTTTTGAGATGTCTTCAGTTGAAAGTTTCAAATAAATCACCTAGAAAGGAACAGCTTTCTGGTTCATAACCACGACAATTAGAAATGAGTCAGTATTCAGGACGAGTATATCACAATCTTCCAGTTCATTATTAATACATTTCGAAATGTACTAATAATGAATTAGTAAAGTCCATAGTTATAATTACTTCTAAAGCAGTTTATTTCTTTTTTTCTTTTTGGTTGTAAATATGACTTATCTCAATATTGAATCGGAAAGAGCTCCGAAAGGGGCTTTCAATAGTATAAATAACTAAAAAATGGCAATTTTTGAGTTGTCGCACTTTTGAACTGGACGATCGATGTGTTCTGGGACCAAATCCTATTCTCAACAGAATCTCAGTTCTTTCATTTTCTAGTAAGAACATCTTATTTTATGTTGATTTCATCAATAAATCTGCTTTCGTGATACAGAGATTAACAAGCTGTATTAATAATAATAATAATAAAATAATAATAATAATAATAATAATAATAATAATAGTAATAGTAATAATAATATGTTTATTTACCTCTGATTAAGGTTCTGGCTGATATGTACATCTATTATTATTAGACAATACATCTCACTTGACGATATGAGTCAGAGGAAGAACAATTATTGTTTGTATGCATCTGAAGTCTGATCAGTGGAATATGTAGCTAATCGGCGATGTAGGGGAGAGTCGGGTAGTATCGGACATCGGGTAATATCGGACAGTAAGTTTCTTTTATCTACCACACGATGATAGTACCTGATTGCAGTGGCGTAGCGTCAATGTAAGCTAAAAAGCTTAGCTTCCCCAGTTAATAATAATTTCATAATAAACCTGCAGTTCATGGACAAAATTATTTATTAATTTTAATAGAATTTATATTTACGCGTTAAATATTGTGATGCGGCAGCTCAGGATGATTTGTGATGCAGCAGTAAACAAGAAGCCTGCACACACCAGCTTCCAAGCAGACTGGTTTCTTCTGATTTTCCATCCCTTTCTAACTGAACTACCCTAGTCGCAAGGGTCGCAAGAAGCTAGCTTTAACATTTAAAATAAGTAGTTTCCGAGTTATCCCTTTTCGTGAGTTGTGTTCAGTTGAAGTGTTAGTGTGCATTGTGGCTGATATAATAAATAATGAGCGAAATAACAGTTCCTGACACTAATTTACTTGAATTTTTAGGACAATTGTATTATCAAGACTGAATTATGAACAAAAGTGAAAAGTGTGATCTAAAAAACAAATGACCGACTCCCTTGCTGTCAATGAAGGACACAACCAAAACACAGACGCATACTTACGTACTGTATCTATTGACCGTTAATATTGTGATTTCTCTAAGTATGACAGGGAGTGAGCTAATGTTATACGTATACGTGTCTATTTGTTAAGAGATATGTGTAAACCTTGAAATCATATTTTACTACGTATCATTTGAGGTCATGCCTTATTGGTGTTACTTACGATGTTCCAACCAATCTTCGACTGCTGACTTTGACTACTATTTATTTTAAGACTGTATTTTTGTAATGCGTTTTCTCATATTGCATGAAAGACAACTTGAGTTAGCTTCCCCTGCTCAAAATTTCATGCTACGCCACTGCCTGATTGACATGGTTACGTTTCTGTGATGTCGCATAGAGAAAGGTAACCATGTCATTCAGGTACTACCATATGGTGGTAGATGAAAAAAAACGCACTGTCCGATACTACCCGATGTCCGATACTACCCGACTCTCCCCTATACATTGGAGGGGGAAAGAAACTGGCCACCCTCCCTCTTTATCTCCTGGCATAGTTGTCTCATGAGTGATTCCTTAGTGGTGTTACTTATGAGGTTCAAACCTGTTTTCGGACAGTTGACTAAAAAATTAGGCCTAAACAATATGTTTATCATAGCAAAACAAGTAAGAACTGTATTGAATAAAAATATGATCTTCCAGATGATATTAAAAAAGACTAGTTCTGCCTATGATAGAACATCATTTAAAAATGTTCTCGATGTTGTCACAATTCGTACAAAAATACTCCCAAAAAATTTTTGTTTCCATAAAAATATTCATTTGTAAACACAATGCTTGATACACCTGAGCATTTTGCCCGAAATCCGCTCATTCAATTTTAATTGCAATTACGCATTTCTTAAAAAAAACTGTAATAGGATAGGTGAATAGCTAATGAGAATATTTTTTTTCCAGTTGAGTAGCCATAGTTTCGATCGAACGCATTTATGTACTAATTAACTTATGGTCCGTAAATCAATGATCACTTCTAATCAATAAAATGTCATCTATTTAGTTCAGTTCCGCTTAAAACTGTGTCACTGTTACTTCATTTTGTTCTTTACACGATTTTGTAGCTCCTGTCCTAAGTTCTAAGTCTGTCGGGTCTTCTTTTTTTATCATTATTATTGGTTATTTTACGACGCTTTCTCAGCTGCTATGGTTATATAGCGTCTGAATGAAATTAAGATGATAGTGTTAGCGAAATGAGTGCAGGGTCCAATGCCGAAAGTTACCCAGTATTTGCTGTTATTGGGTTGAGGGAAAACTCCGGAAAAAACCTCAACCAGGTAACTTGTTCCAACCAGGATTTTAACCCGAGTCCCCTCTTTTCACGGTCAGGCGTGCTGACCGTTACTCCACAGCGATGGACTGTTGAGTATCAAACGACTCCTAGTAATTCCTTGAGAGAAAATTTTAGGCTAATTTTCTGGAGGTCTCCCCTTCATACCTGTAATCTAACTTAAACGTAAGGGCAATAAAAATACCTAGGTCACATATAACAGACAATTCTTCACTAAGGAAAATTCTCTTGGAAGAATCGGGAATCCAGCCCAAGATCTAATATTATGGATTTATTAATTTGTGCTACAGAATAATCTCTGTAATGTTGACAATTAATATTTGAGGAGAGTATAATGGCAGTTGACATATACGTCAACATATCTACCTAACTTGGAGTCAGACCACAAAGGGAAACATTGAAGGAGGAAGGTTCGATCCGGCGCTGTGGATTGAATTCGGCGTAGCTCAGTGGTCAGAGCGCTTGGTACGTAGAACCGAGGATCCGGATTCGATCCCCGGCGCCTGAGCGAATTTTTCTTCTCAAATATTAATTGCCAAGATCTAATGGTTAGTATACAGCTTTGCTGACCACGGGACTAAAGTCTTGGTTTTTCTGAACCAACGTATGCGAGATAGAGGCACAAATCCGGACTACACAAGATAGTGAGTGGTTTCTATAGCTGCGATGTGCGCACCTCGCATGCGTCGGTTCAGAAAAACCAAGTTTTAACACATGAATTCACTGTTGACAATGGTTGACAACAGCTCCTCCTGACCGAGCAGAAAACATTGGCGTTCTCTTATGTTTGTAGATTGAAAGGAAGTGGGAGACTATCATTTGGTATTTCTCTATGCAATGATAAAACTAACAAAATCAATAGATTTAATGCACTGGAAACATTGAGGCAAGTCACTGCATTTACCTTTTTTATCTGCACCCTCACACACCAGCAATCTGATGTCGAACGAGATTTCATTATCACTATGAAACTGAGTAACCATATTTGCAGTAATATTATTATACAGGATGTTTCCAGGGCTGGTGTTACTAACTTTCAGGGATGATGAAAGTTAGTAACACTAGTCCGGAAACACCCTGTATTAAGTAAGTATCGAAAAATGTGCAAATCATTAAATGGTTTAGGGAAAGAGAAATTATGGTTCATCTCGCATCAGAATACGAGAGTTACAACTGTGTGCAATTTAATATAAATTAAAGATAAGTATATAAAGTATTTAGGTGGCCGGGTAGCTCAGTTGGTAGAGCAGCTGACTACGGACTGGAAGGTCCGGGGTTCGATCCCAGGTGGTGACAGGATTTTTCTCGTTGCCAAACTTTCAAGTGCCAAGGTTCACTCAGCCTCCTATAAAATTGAGTACCGGGTCTTTCCCGGGGGTAAAAGGCGGTCAGAGCGTGGTGCCGACCACACCATCTCATTTCTAGTGCCGAGGTCACGGAAAGCATGGGGCTCTACCTCCATGCCCCCAAGTGCCTTCATGGCATGTTACGGGGATACCTTTACCTTCTTTTATATAAAGTATTTAAGTCTTCAACACGAGATCTCCACTATTCCTATCTTTCCACATACAGTCATTACAATGAATTTTCTTGCCCCTTAAAAGCTCATTGTTGACAACCTGACTTAAATTAGTGAACTTCTGATCCTCTACCTAGCGTGTTACATACAAGATCATGGAGGAAAATACGAAAGTGTAAGTATTATAGGCCTATACTAAATTTACGAAAATCTTTTATGGTATGGATTATCCGATATTTTCGATTAACCGTTCAGCTCACCCCCTTGATTACCACGGATAATAGAGCTTCTACTGTATTTCCGAACAATTGTCTTCAGAATGAAAACTTGTAAAATCTAAACAAATATCGTGACTAACAGACGAAAATTTACGTCTTTTAGCCTAGGCCTATTAAGAGTGACAAATTGTGACGTATTTTCCTAGGTTGTTTTGGCACAATAAAAGTTAAGTTGAAATAACATACAGGCCTAATTTGGCCATCTATAAATCATTAAGTAGTCAACGTCAGATACTTGTGTTGAGAGTCCGCCACTGGGATCCGAACGGAGTGCTCTATACTTCTGGATTGATATTACCACGTATATAGGGTGTTTCCGAGGTGGTGTTAGAAACTTTCAGGGATGATGGCGAAGGCACATGTATTAATTTGAGATAAGGAACCCTGATCCGGAAATGACCGGGTCGAAAGTTACACCTTATTTATGTGTATTTATTTTTACATCTTACACATACATTTGACGTTGTTTTACGTTGTCTAATTGCAGTATTCCATTCAGTGCGCTGTCTGAGGGATGGGGACAGGAAACTACACTAAAGCAATGCAGATGGCGTAATGTGTAACGGACATGGTCGGTCCTGATATGCACGCCTGTAGACAGCAGTGTATGTGTACAAGTTGCAGTGTCCAGTCGATCAGTCCTAGAGAAATGGAGGAACACGAGAGCGGAAAAAGCAGACCTGATTTTCGAATACGGACGAGCCAATGGGAACAGTAGACAAGCTCACAGATTGTATCGGGCTAAGTACCCACGTAGGAGACATCCGGCCCATACCATTTTTCCAAGACTGTTCCAAAGGTTAAGGGAAGGAGGGCACGTATTGCCAAATTACAATTTCATTTTCACACAACTATTTTTGCTTATAACTTTCGACTCAGTCATTTCCGTACCTGGGTTCCTTATCTCAAATTGATACATGTGGCCTTCGCCATCATCCCTGAAAGTTTGTAACACCAGCATGGAAACACTCTATATTAAGTAAGTATCGAAAAATGTGCAAATCATTGAATGGTTTGGGGAAAGAGAAACTATAGTTCATCTCGCATCAGAATACGAGAGTTACAACTGTGTGCAATTTAATATAAATTAAAGATAAATGTATAAAGTATGCTAGTCTTCAACACGAGATCTCCACTATTCCTTACTTTCCACATACAGCCATTACGGTACGATGAATTTTCTTGCTCCTTAAAAGCTCATTGTTGACAACCTGACTTAAATTAGTGAACTTCTGATCCTCTATCTAGCGTGTTACATAAAAGATCATGGAGGAAATACGAAAGTGTGAGTATTATATACTAAATTTACGAAAATCTTTTATGTTACGGATTATCCGATATTTTTTATTCACCGTTCAGCTCACCCCCTTGATAACGACGGATAATAGAGCTTCTACTGAATTTCCGAACAATTGTCTTCTTTTAAAATCTAAACAAATATTGTGATTAACAGACGAAAATTTATGTGTTGTAGTCTATTAAGAGTGGTAACTTGTGACGTATTTTCCTACGTTGTTGTGGCACAGTAAAAATTAAGGTGAAATAAAATATAGGCCTAATTTGTCGATCTATAAATCATTAACGTGTAGTCTACGTCAGATGCTTGTGTTGAGAGTCCGCCACTGGGATCCGAACGGAGTGTTCTATACTTCTGGATTGATATTACCACGTATATATTACGACTTGCGTCCAGCGATGTTATCGTGAGTTTAAAATTGCCGAAAGCTGCTCTGAAGTGTATCAAGGCCGTCTCTTTCGGACTCTTCGTCAATTCAACGTTGATGTCTGCTAGTGGGCTATATTTCACCATCTAACGTTGTTAGAACGAACGAAAGTTACGGTTTCGTCAAATTCCTGCAACCTAGTTATTTACCCACTGACATTGTTTACTTACTGACTATAGATATGAATATTGGCACTCTCAAATCCTTGCCAAGGGTATGTTTATACAATTTAAAAACTACTTAATAATCGTCTCTTGCTGCAGTCTCTCCACATGACGAAGATGAAGATACGACACCAAATATTAGTGATATGTATGATATTATTTTGAATATCTTTCAATCTAGTGACAATACCCGAGGCATTTGTGACGGAAAAATTGCAGCTTATCTCAAACAATTATTATTCTCCGCCACACTTACCTACTGACCTGGATTTTACTTTGCCTGACGGCGGAAAGGAAGAGGAAGCTGGCGGATGTTCGGCAGTATCTGGTACAAAGGACAATAATTAAGTCTGAATCAAGTAGCATAACATGTGCATAATACAATGAGAGAGGGGATAGCCACAACTTTCAATGTTCATATACGTATGTTGTGTTGTACTGTATTTCCTGTGTTCGTTGTGATTTCTTGATTCTTGTTTCTTGTTTACTGTTTGTACTGTGCTTTTTTTGCGTTTTCACATAGTGTCGTTTATGTAGAAACAGCCAACGTTTCGGAGCAACATATCTACTCCATCACCAGAGAAATCTGATGAAGACAATGCGTGGCTTTAAAATGTACAATGTTCACACAATCATGACACACTACAAAACATACCAATTTCGCACCATACTTAACTACGTAATAATAACTATAATAATAACTCATTTCGACTTTTATATTCTAAGATGGAATGACATTGGAAAAAGAGCAGTTTGCCTATATCTTGTCTCTTGAATGTATATTATGCTCTTTTAATGTATATGTCACTTATTTGAGGACATAATAAGAGCTTTAAGAAATTTATTGGGTTTTCATTATTTGACTCCAGTTCTACCAGTTGAATCAATTATCAAATTAGGTGCTGCTATTTTCATGTACAAAGTTATTAACAATTTACAACATAGTAATATTACATTTCAGTTTAATAAAGATATACATATTTATTTACCAAGACAAAAAGACAATATATATATTTTTCTCAGCATAGCTCTGTAACTTATGGAACGAAAGGACTTAACCATTTTTAACAACAACTTTTAACCAACTTCCTTTAGAACATAGACTTTTACTAAATTGTCGATGTTTTAAGAATTGTTTAAGAATACGGTTTTGGAAAGATTATTTATTTTAATTCTCAGGTGATTTATTTATTTCATGGTTTCAAATTTTTTCTTATTTCTGACTAAAACTTTATGTTATCTTACTATTTGTTCTTATTTTGCTTTCTTTCTTTCATAAATTCTTGTGTTATTGTTTGTTTTTCACAGACTGTTGTTTCATGACTTTTTAATTATATTGTATAACATATGTACATATGTATGTATTCTTTTATAGCCCCTACATATGAGTTATACTCGTTCGGGCATACTGAATAAATTAAAAAAAGATACGAGAGATGCAATTGGACTGCTACGAACAATTGGCGAAAGATATCTAAAGAGGAATAAAGAAATGTATATAGTATTTGTGGACCTAGAAAAGGCGTTTGACAGAGTGGATTGGAACAAACTGATGGACATCCTGAAAAAAATAGGTGTGAATTGGAAAGATAGGAGGCTGTTCAGTAATCTTTATATGAAACGACGACTCTAAGTCAGGATGGAAGAAAAATGTCAGAAGGAAGTGAAATAGGGAGAGGAGTACGACAAGGATGCCCTTTATCACCTAACGAAGATTTGATAAGAACTGTTTTCAGAACATGAGAGAGGTGATAACAGGAAGAAGAATAAATTGCGTAAGATTTGCTGATGACATGGCGTTGTTAACAGAAGGGGAGACAATACTAAGTGATAATATGCTAATGGAGCTAAATGGCAGCTGTGAGCAGTATGGGATGCAGATAAATGCAAAAAAGACGAAGACTATGATCATAGGAACAAAAGTAAAGAAGGTAAACTTTCAAATTGTAAATGAGGCAGTAGAGGAAGTGGACAGCTTCAAATACTTGGGATGTACTATAAACAATAACATGAGCTGCTGCCAGGAAGTCAAAAGGAAGATAACAATGGTAAAGGAAGCTTTTAATAGAAAAAGGAGCATCTTCTGGCAACCACTGGAAAAATACCTAAGGAAGAGACTAGTGAAGTGCTTTGAGTGGAGTGTGGCTTTGTATGGAGCAGAAACATGGACATTACGACGAAGTGAAGAGAAACGAACAGAAGC